>WNWK01000914.1:67500-292500 GCA_009830355.1 Cherax destructor | reverse complement strand
TTAAGGAATTTAAGTAAACAAGTGTAAACATAATGAGAGATACACCCCTTCAAGTGTATATATACTGCTGTTCTCAGTGTATACACACAAAGAGTGATGTGCTCCTCAAAATATATACTTAGTGGTTTCCTGGTGTTACACTCAGTTGGAAGAGTCACTCTGAGCTGAGGAGCATATCATCCTTCCTGGGAAACAAGAGCTTGTACGGACTCCTTCTTCCTGGGAAACAAGAGCTTGTACGGACTCCTCCTTCCTGGGAAACAAGCTCTTGTACGGACTCCTCCTTCCCGGGAAACAAGATCTTGTACGGACTCCTCCTTCCCGGGAAACAAGATCTTGTACGGACTCCTCCATCCTGGGAAACAAGAACATGAAAGGACTCTTCCTTCCTGGGAAACAAGAACATGTAAGGACTCTTCCTTCCTGGGGAAGCAGAGAACACAACATTGAGGTGGGAGACCTCTGAGAAGGAGACGTAAATAAGTGAAGAGGAGCCCATGCATTTTTTATAAATGTTTTGTGTTGGTTCTCAACAGTGGAGAGTCAAGTGGAGAGGAGGAGAGAGGAAGTAGAAAGAAGAGAAATGGAAGAAGAGTAAGATAAGAAAATAGAGGAAGAGGAAGAACTTGGGAAAGAGAAGCATAAGGGGGAAGATAAGGAGGAGAAAGGAAGTAGAAAGAGGAGGAAGAGAAATTTAAGAAGAACAAGATAAGAAAATAAAGGAAGAGAAATGTAAGAGGCAGAGCAAATTAAGAAAATAGAAGAGGAAGAACATGGGAAAGAAGAGAAGCATAAGGAGGAAGATAAGGAGGAGGAGGAAGAGGAGGAGGAGCTGAGGAGGGATGAAGAGAGAGGGGTAGGGTAAGGGGGTGAAAGAGGTTGTGGTGTCGTCACCGTATCCCTCATTCCGGCGCTGGCTTCGGTCTCGCTCTACCAAAACACCACCGTGAATCCTCACCCACGCTTAACCCGGCTGAAGCGCATCAACACCCCTCGCCACCCACTGCCACCCACTGAAACCAAGACCAACATGCACATCCGAACGAGGCGGAGCGGAGCTTCGGCGCTAGGAATCGGACGCGACAAGACCATTATTGCAGATAAAGCAGGTACATTGTTGCAAACAAGTTGAATAGGCACAGCAAAGCCAGGGACCTAAAGTGCAATGTTCGAATGAATGTACTCGCATCTTGGTATAATGCCAACTGGCTGTTACCAGTGGGATATCAGGGCGATGATTTTGTTATAGGGAGCCTGGGCCGCCAGGTTCACGCTAATTCTCAGATTAGCTCATGGCCAAGTGAGGTTTGAGTATATGTTTATGTAATTTACGAACGCTGGTGAGATTAACACACAGGTTTGTTTACTGCGTCTTGTATAAACGCATCCGCCAGCGATGGTGCAAGATATTAACTGGGTAAACTTACGTTTACATCAATGTACTCAACTCCAGAACTAACCCAGATTTTGAAAAGCAAACCACAGACGAAATTTCGGTCCACTTTGGACCTTTAATTTTAGTCCACGATGGACCGAAATCTCGTATGAGGTCTCTCCAGGTTGTCGATTGGTTGTGGATTCATCCATTTAGGTATTATGAGTTATTCTTCTCAGTGTATTTACCATTTGCGTTTGCAGGAGTCGAGGCATACGTCCTAGTTCCACCCTCTTAACTCTTACTATGCTCACAAATGTATGGCTATTTGTGTTGAAGAAAGCTCCGCGATTATATATATATATATATATATATATATATATATATATATATATATATATATATATATATATATATATATATATATATATATATATATATATATATATATATATATATATATATGTCGTGCCGATTAGGTAAAACTGGTCAATTAGCAAGAACTCATCTAAAATTAAGTCCTTTCTAAAATTTTCTCTTATACGTTTAAAGATATATTTTTTCATTTATGTTAATGTAAGAATTTATAATTTTGTACCAAGAGAAACTTTGAAAACCTACCTAACCTTATTACAACAAGCGCAATTTAATTTAGCCTAACCCAACTAAATATATTTTAGATACGTTAACATTAATTTAATAATAAACAAACACAATGAAATATATTTTTTCGTTATGTTCAGAATGATTTTGGCGAAATTATTGCATACACAAATTTTCACTTGTCTTATATGGCAAGAAGAGCGTTGCTATTTAAGCCAAAATCGCAAGTTTTACCTAATCGGCACGACATATATATATATATATATATATATATATATATATATATATATATATATATATATATATATATATATATATATATATATATATATATGCTAGGAATTCGCAAGAGCAGGCGAAATATTCACAAACACTGATCTCTGGCCGACGGAGACTCGAACCTACGAACCTCATGACAAGGTACGCAGTGCTTTGCCGACCGTACCACACTGTAAGCCTTCCTGCCTGAAAGCTGGCTGCCTTGGAATAACGTCTAGCGAAAGCTGGATGCCAAGGTATTGGACCAGTGTGGTACGGTCGGCAAAGCACTGCGTACCTTGTCATGAGGTTCGTAGGTTCGAGTCTCCGTCGGCCAGAGATCAGTGTTTGTATATATATATATATATATATATATTTTTTTTTTTTTTTCAACAAGTCGGCCGTCTCCCACCGAGGCAGGGTGACCCAAAAGAAAGAAAATCCCCAAAAGAAAATACTTTCATCATCATTCAACACTTTCACCACACTCATACATAATCACTGTCTTTGCAGAGGAGCTCAGATACGACAGCTGAGAAAAGTACCTCCCAGCTGTCACTATCTCAGACCCCTCCTTTAAAGTGCAGGCATTGTACTTCCCATTTCCAGGACTCAAGTCCAACTAAATCAATTAACTGGTTTCCCTGAATCCCTTCACAAAATGTTACCCTGCTCACACTCCAACAGATCGTCATGTCCCAAAAACCATTCGTCTCCATTCACTCCTATCTAACACGCTCACACATGCTTGCTGGAAGTCCAAACCCCTCGCCCACAAAACCTCCTTTACCCCTTCCCTCCAACCTTTTCTAGGACGACCCCTACCCCGCCTTCATTCCCCTACATATTTATACGCTCTCCAAGTCATTCTACTTTGATCCATTCTCTCTAAATGACCAAACCACCTCAACAACCCCTCTTCAGCCCTCTGACAAATACTTTTAGTAACTCCACACCTTCTCCTAATTTCCACATTCCGAATTTTCTGCATAATATTTACACCACACATTGCCCTTAGACAGGACATCTACACTGCCTCCAGCCTCCTCCTCGCTGCAGCATTTGCAACCCATGCTTCACACCCATATAAGAGTGTTGGTACCACTATACTTTCGTACATTCCCTTCTTTGCCTCCATGGATAACGTTTTTTGTCTCCACATATATCTCAATGCACCACTCACCTTTTTTCCTTCATCAATTCTATGGTTAACCTCATCCTTCATAAACCCATCCGCTGACACGTCAACTCCCAAATATCTGAAAACATTTACTTCTTCCATAATCCCTCTCTCTCTCTCGTGTGTGTGTGTGTGTGTGTGTGTAGTCATAATAAAAATAATAATATATAATCTTTATAAAAAGTACATTATACAATTATATACGATTAGTTGACATTATTAGCGTACTTTATAGAACGCCTCCGGTTAAGCAGAGCATTTTGGGAAACCTTCAAATTATCCTATCATATCTTTTAAGTACTTGTCTGACAGAGGTGCACCATGGAATTTTGGTACAGGTATCTCCTTCAACTTATTAGTAATATTATATAATGCAAGAGTCTACCTTCCAGCTTACCTTTCACTTTAATTAATCAAGGCTAAGTCACCGAATACCGTCTTCTAGACTGACGGACTCATTACCTCCTCTTCCACTGTCTGTTGTGTAGAGTTTTGCATGGCTGAGGGGCTAATTGACACTTGTTCTACTTTGTATATCATCTCTACATTGAATTAAAAAAGCCACTGGTTCTCAAGACGTCTACAAATAAAGACACCCAGGTGTTGGACATGTGTCTAATTCCACATCTTGTCGCTACTGTGTACCATTGTTTTATTGATAACTGTCTTGAAAGCTTATCAAACTCGGCCCCAAATATCTTACTGCTTAGTGATATTAATTTAGGGCATCTAAAATGAAGAAATGTGGCAAATATTATAATACTCTCTCAGGAGCAAGTTTGGATAAGTCTCTCTTATTTAGCGTCTGCAATAAATTTACCTAAAGCCAGGAGACAGCAACCGAGCGGACTAGGAAATACCCTCAATCTTATACATATACGAATAAGACCTGGTCAGGGATGTAATGGTTTCACAAACTCAGACCACAACCTAAATGAAGTTCAGACCTGCGTGTACACTGATTTAAAACAGATCGATCATGAGAACAAACTCAACAAATTTAACTTCGGCAATAAGACAATCAACTAGGGCCAAATCAATAGTAACCTTACTGAGATATTCTAGGAATATATGACCAACGTCGATCTAAACCGGTTCCTCGGGAGGTTGAACTCATTGGCACACAAATGAAACTTAAGACGACGTTTCGGTCATGTGTAAAATCCTGTGCAAAAGCATCTAGCATCGGACCTCCTACTTAAAGGAGATGGAACATGCACTGATCGTAATGAAGAAGTGAATGGAAAACTGAAGTCACAGTTCGATTCTGTCCCGTGAATCATTAGTTAGTCTAAGGGTTAACGACTCAAACAAGTTTTTCATGGGACACTAAATAATCCAAGCATCTCCGCAATCTTTTGACTAAAACCTAACTCCTCTTGGCTTCACAAAAGCCGTTGCTAGCATGCCCATGCACTCTACCCCTGGCCCAGATACGATGAACTCCATATCCTCCAAGAATTGCAAGAAACCACTATCTAAAGACTCTGTTTTGGCTTGATATCTGAGGTAATGACAACTTTCAGACTAGGAAAAGAATCTGTTGACGAGTGAAATCATAAGAGGTGGAGAAAGGGAGTCGCAAGACGCTTCCTGGGATGAGAGAGATCAGAACTGGGGAGGCCTTGTTGGAAGTAGGAATATTTAATGGTAAGAGGGAGAATTCTCAGCATAGAGACTGTGTATAAAAAGTTAATATCCAGGGACTTGTGGCAGAGTATTTAATCATTCAGTGACTTCAAAATACGTTTTAAGCTTATTTTTCTGTACTGAGTCATCCGTATTCTCCCCATCCGTCTGTGGGAGAGAATGGTTAGATTTCCCTCCCCATAGGTTAATTAGGGTAACCGCTGACATTACCCTACTCCTCCACAAAAGTGGTAGCACAGCAACCATTAAAAAAACTTCAGACGGATAAGCACTAACATCACACATAACAAATCTTTAAAAGTGTCTTAAGAAGCAAGATTGCCATTCACAAGGAATCACAACTACATAACTCAGGGCAGCATTGCTTTAGGGCGGTCGCTCCTGCCTTTCGCAACTGCTGGATCATTATTACATGGTCTTGGGAGAACAGAAGGACAAGCAAAATACAGATGTGTACACGGACTTTGCAAAAGCCCTCGACACTTGCGACCATGGTGTAATAGCGAATAAAATGCGTGCAAAAGGAATAACTGGGAAAGTGGGCAGACAGATATTTAACTTCAACAGAACCGAAAGAGTAAGTGAGAACAGAGTGAAACAAAGGGCTATCACCGTGGGGAAAAAACTGTGTTTAAGGTACAGTACATGAACCATACTCTCATTTGTTCCATCCAACACAGAGACATTATTAATAGTCATGTATCGTCCTTTTCAGATACCAGAAGATGTAGGAGTGGCATCCATCGAGAACACAGCACATCACGCTGATACAATTCAAGTCTTCCAGTGGGCCACTAGCAGTAATATAATAATCATGGTAAAACTGAGAAATTAAAAACTGAGACCAAGTATAAGACAAGATCAAATCATTCCAGAAAGCCCAAGTTTAATATGAGGAACCTGGGAGTGACAATGTCAGAGGATCTCCCATTCAAGGCTCACAATCTTATTATCAGTACGGCAAGGGAAATAACTGGTTGGGTTATTAGAAAATTCGAGAAAAAGAGGCTGAGCCAATTTTTATATTCTTCGAGTCTCTTGTTTTCTCAAGGCTGAAATACAGTTGTATACTAACGATCTCCCTACAAAGCAGGAAAAGTTACTGAACTGGAAAATATACAAAGAACATTCACTGCATTTAAACTCCTGGTAACACTGGAAGGCCCTTTAAGTGTACTCCGTGAAACGTAGGTGAGAAAAGTATATAAAAATTGACACCTAGAAAATTTCGGTCCCAAACCATACACACTAAAATGATTATATATTAAAGTAAGATGCTTGGCAGGTGCAAAATATCTCCCATAATCAGTGTAAGGGGGCCATGACTTTTCCAAATGCTCCCTTTGTGCACAAGGGAAAATTACTATCAATCCAGTGGCTGTCTTCAGGTGGGAACTTACTAACTGTATTGACAAGCTATTGACAAGTTAAGGATTCCTAACTTAACTGACAAGCTATTGACAAGTTGAGGATTTCTAACTTTACTGACAAGCTATTGACAATTTGAAGAATCCTAACTTTATTGACTAGCTAAGAGCTGTTACCTACATCAGCTCATTTGCAAGCATGTTTATGTCTGTTTCCAAGCAGTTGCAACGTGACGTTAGTAAACAACTGCTAAAGCATAACCCTTGACCCTTGACCCTGACCTTGACCACATAAGACGCAGGCTGATTTAAAAAAAAAAATTGTTGGAAAAAGTGCGCCTTATATGACGGAAAACACAGAGTTCAAATTGGTTCCAGATCAAACAGGTTAAGGTTCATACGATGGACTGGGAGAGGTGGGTACGAACAGCCTGGTCGATCAGGCCAGGAGGCCTGGTCTGGGACTGGGCCGTGGGGGCGTTGACCCCCAGAAGCGACTACAGGTAATCTATCGTAAGTTCCTCTTTTTCCCTGCGATTTTTTTCTCTATGGTAAAGCCTCTTCTTCCCTTTCTAATGCATTTCCCCTCCTCCTTATTGCATATTTTTCCTTGTCCCTATTGCCCCTTTTCTCTCCCCTCTCTAATGTTATTTTTTTACTCCCCTAATGCTTCCTTTTTTCCTCCCTAATCCCTATTTTCCCCATCCCATTGTCTCTTTTCCCCTAATTCTTCCTTTTCTTCTCCCTAATAACTTTTTCCACTCCTAATCTCTCTCTCTCTTTTATTAATTTCCTCTTTCCCCTCACTGTCTCCTTTTAATTTTCTCTCATTTCATTTCTTCCATGTCTCTACCATTTTCTTAGTCTTTTTTTTGGCAACCTGAAGTTGTTTTTTTCCGCTAGTCTCTTATTTTCCTTTCTCTCTCATTACGTTTCCTCAGAATCTCTTCCTAATGTCTTTTTTAATATATCTCTTAATATTCCCATGGTCTAGTTCCTAGGCCTATTGTATATCCAAATACTCTTAGCCTACCCTCAGCAGGATGGGTATGGAGGTGCACAATAAATCAGCAGTTTCGGCGACAAAATCAAAATCTAAATTATCTCCTTTATGTCTCCCCTTTTCTTCTCAATGTCTCTTATCTACGTTCATTTTTTCTCTTCTTTGTGTACTCGACTGTAAACCCAGTTAAGCTGGATACAGTTAAGCTGGATACAGCTATGCTGGACACAGCTATGCTGGACACAGCTATGCTGGACACAGCTATGCGGGATATAAATATTTATACAAAGTACAAAAATTGGTAAGCTTATTCCGTGTTATTACAAAAAAAGTAACCAGAGAACTGGTCCCCCAGAGAACTGCCCAGAGGAAGTAGTTCAAGTTCCTTGGGAGTAATAATCTTCGAGGTTCTTGATCCGAGGAACTACAGGAACCCCATACTCTTCACTGGACCTCATCTGATCATCTGCCACCACCCAGGGACAGTAAGTCCTCACTTAACGTCGTCGACAGGTTCTTGGAAAACTTATACTTTATGCGAAACAATTATCGTATGATTATTGTATACTTTAAGATTTTTTTTTTACAATAATTTACATTCATTCGATTTTTTCTCATCAACGTTATAACGAAACGACGTTGAACGAAACGACGATATTCGAGGACCTGCTGTACTCTCCATAGGGAAGTGGAAAAGAATCCTTCCTCTGTTAGCCATGGGTGTCGTAAGAGGTTAGGTTAGGCGAGGTTTCTCAGGAAACAGGACAAGTGTTTCCTGACGCGGGTCTTAGTTATATGATGACCCACAGCTGGAGCTTTTGGTCATCTGACCGAGACCTTCCACTGGCTTACCAGTTCACCCATTTAAAAAATAATGGTTACAATATATCCTTGAAGTCTGTCCTAAGAGGCGACTAAAATGGCTGGAGCAAGGGGCTAGTAACCCCCTTCTCCTGTATATATTACTGAATTTGAAAAGAAACGCTTTCGTTTTTCTTTTTAGGTCACCCTGCCTCGGTGGGGTGCTGCCGGTGAATTGAAACCCAGGTACTATGTGATCCTTACATGTTTAGCGCTAGCCCGTGTATTGGAACACTGACACGGTCGCAATTCTGATCTTTGGAATAAAAACGGTATCACCTTTAACGTGACCGTTGGAATTAAAAACGGTATCCCCTTTAACTTGACAGCTAGAACAAAAACGGTATCCTCTTTAACTTGCTCGTTGGAACAAAAACGGTATTACCTTTAACGACCTTTGGAACAAAATCTATTACTTATAATTTGACCGTTTTAACAAAAATTGTATCGCCTATAACTTGACCAAAGGAACAAAAACGGTATCCCCGTCATCTTGACCGTTAGAGCCTAAAACGGTATCATTACCGTTGAAACGCAATATTCCGTTTAGCTTGACCGTTGGAGCAAAAAACTGTCCCTTTGTCATTACCGTTGAAACGAAAGCGATATAGTCATCTTAACTGTTGGAACAAAAACAGTATCATCTTTATTATCGCTGAAAAAAAACACGATGTCCATCTCACTTTTTGCCTTTGAAGCAAAAACGATATTTTAAACATTGGAACGAAAACGGTATCCCATTCATTCTTACCGATGGAACAAAAACGGTATCCCCTTCATTCATACCGTTGGAACCAAAACGATATTACCTTCATTCTTACCGTTGGAACAAAACGGTATCCCCCACCGTTGGAACAAAACGGTATCCCCTTCAGTTGGAACAAAACCAAACTTAAGAATAAAACTGCTTAAAACCCCACATCTCGAACAGTATTTAAATGACCCTCACGGTATCCTATTTTCACCTCCGGATAATTTTATGCTTCATTAAGCGCTAAACCCTCGTGGGTAAGTCACTGCACTGTTGGAGTCTCGAACCAGCGTCCCTTATCCTTCGTTTATTCTCCTGAGATAATTTTCTTGCTGGTCCTCGAGACAGAAATATTTCCCAGGTGAAAATTTTCTTGGTCCTCTAGAGAGAAATACTTCCGGAATTATAAAAAAAATCTTGCAGGTCCTCGGGAGGGAAATACTTCCCCCAGTGCAAAAATTTTCTTGCTTGACCTCTGGGTCATAAACAAAAACTTACTCATTAAGACAACAAAAACACAACAAGTGCCCCTACAATGGTAGTTAATTGACAATTCCTGTTTATAAACATGTTTTTTTGGGGCCGGTCAGCGGCGTGATTAATACATTTTTATAATTAATGAACAGATGAGTGTTGAACACAGCCGACACAACAAGGGGTGTAGTACTTACACCTTACTCATTACTCACTACCTGTTCATCAGTTACCCATCATTAGTGCCTCAGCATGTTATTCACACTCTTACTCGCCAGTTACCAAGTACTGGTGACTCGCCAGTTACCAAGTACTGGTGACTCGCCAGTTACCAAGTATTGGTGACTCGCCAGTTACCAAGTACTGGTGACTCGCCAGTTACCAAGTATTGGTGACTCGCCAGTTACCAAGTACTGGTGACTCGCCAGTTACCAAGTATTGGTGACTCGCCAGTTACCAAGTACTGGTGACTCGCCAGTTACCAAGTACTGGTGACTCGCCAGTTACCAAGTACTGGTGACTCGCCAGTTACCAAGTACTGGTGACTCGCCAGTTACCAAGTACTGGTGACTCGCCAGTTACCAAGTATTGGTGACTCGCCAGTTACCAAGTATTGGTGACTCGCTAGTTACCAAGTATTGGTGACTCGCCAGTTACCAAGTATTGGTGACTCGCTAGTTACCAAGTATTGGTGACTCCCCAGTTACCAAGTACTGGTGACTCGCCAGTTACTAAGTACTGGTGACTCACCAGCTATCAAGTACTGGTGACTGGAATGACGACAGTTACCAGTTACAGTTCATCACCGGTTTTATGTGTGTGTGTGTGTGTGTAACAAAAATATAACCACAAAACAGGTCAAAAGACACGTGAACTAGACTGGCATACGCCACTCATTACACTTGATGGATAACCCAGCTTGGACAAGCCAGGTAAATAGCCTGGCTTTCCTCCATTAGCGCTGAGTGTGTCGGCACCTTGCATATTAAACCTGAGTCATAACTCACACGGAAGGAATTTTTCGCAAAATGGGTTGAAAGTTTCATATTGCAAAAAATATATCTTCATACTGAAGTATATATATATATATATATATATATATATATATATATATATATATATATATCTTTATTGATAATCAATAAACATGTACAACTGTTGCAAATGTGCCTTAATCTTCAACTTGTCTGTATTTAATACCATTTTTAACATATGTGAATTTTGTCTACAAACCAATAATTCTTTTGCCAAACGTACAGAAAACGTGTTTTATTTGACTTCACGAAACTCTGAAAAACACGAAAGTAATGTACGTCTTTGATGCTATTTGATACTCGCTTTTGGCTGACCCTAAGATAGGGTGAGTGGAATTAAACTAATATTTGAAGTGAATTTTAGGAACTTGGGTAAGTTTGCTTAATTATATACAAAATGAAAAAAAATAGATTACATACCATGCTAGTTTTTGTGAATATACTTATATACACTCCTCTCTCTGTATATACACCGAGAGGCGTGAATCTATTGGTGTAAATACACCTAGTGGCGTGTATACATTGGTATAAATACACCTAGAGGCGTGTATCCATTGGTATAAATACACCTAGAGGCGTGTATCCATTGGTATAAATACACCTAGAGGCGTGTATACATTGGCATAAATACACCTAGAGGCGTGTATCCATAGGTGTAAATACACCGAGAGGCGTGTATCCATAGGTGTAAATACACCGAGAGGCGTAATACACCGAGAGGCGTGTATCCATTGGTGTAAATACACCGAGAGGCGTGTATCCATTGGTGTAAATACACCGAGAGGTGTGTATCTCCTAGTATATATACCAGACTTAGGGTTCAGGTATCCCTCATCTCCTCCCCACACTGAAACCATCGAGCTAACCAAGACGTGTTTACCTGGTGTTGGAATTAACTAATTAAAATGTATTCTGGCACATGAGAGTATACACCTGAAAGATGCGCCTTTGTAGCAGGTCAAAAAAAATACGGCTACTGTCAGCTCTGTCAGCATTACTTAAAAGCAGGGGCTAAAAATTACTTATGATGAAAAGTTATGTTTTTAAATGTCAGGTAATAAGGCTGACACAAAAACATCCGGACCGTGGCTTGTTTAGTCCAGTTAATAATGATTGTGTTACACGTTGTATACTTGTAACAGCTACTTACTCAAGTTCCTTTGTTAAAGTGTCTGAAGTGGACGGGGGGGGGTAAAGCAACACGTCACATCCCCTCTTCTCTCTCTGTAAAAAAAAAAAAAGAAGAAGTTAGGATCAATTATTTGCCTAAACTTTTAGTTTTATTTCTACCTCTAACTCTGCAAATCCCTAAATATATAGAAACTATTAATGTTCGCTACTAATTCTACCTTAAAAGATGCAAAATCTAAGCGCAACAAAAAATTACTATTGTAAGAAAGAACAAAAAGGCACAATACCATGACTGGAACAATACACAAATAACCCTCACATAGGAGACAGAAACTTAGCACGACGTTTCGATCCGAATTCTCACATAGTACCAAATCCATACTGCTTTTCGACACCTACACTTCATCGAGTGACTATCATCCTCTCTCCCTGGTTCAGTTCTCGACTATAGTAATTTGAGTACTACCAGAAACACTTCTTACTAACAGCAGGGGCTCAAAAATGAGCTATTCCACAAATTAATGAGTTTAGGCTAACTCAGTCCTCCCCGAGTCTGCCGAGGTGTTGCAAAACACATACGAGGCTACACAATGATCCAAATTATGAATAGTAAACCCAAATATCTAATCTAAAACTCTTTTCGTCAGTCATACCGACTAAACAAACTTAAACATGCATTTTACCTTCCCATTCTTTACAATCTCATTATTAGAATAACTTTGTCCTGAAAATCTCAATCTAAAATCTCACCAAATCATAATTTACAAATCCAAAATTCAATTATTTTTTTCGTTAAAAAAGTTTTCTGGACAATAAAATCCTAATTTAAAAAGTTAATAAAGCTCCTTGGAAAATTTTGTAGAAAATGATTTATACCAAAATACTAAAAACCTAAATTACTGAGCCGCGTAATCTAGGCGAGGCCTTATTAATGATGTATAAAGCTGTATTTAGACATGACATTATATTTCCCAAGCAATGACAAAGAAATTAAATGCATAGACGACATGGAATTCAATAGCGATACCTCAGTCGAAAACAAAAGATAAATTATTTTAGAATAGCATCTAGGGCTCACTTTCTAAACACCTCGTCTTCCTCTTACTCATGCTACGACTTTCATAAAATATTATCTAGAAAACAACAATCACATTACTTTTTACTCGGATCATTACTAGTAACGTCAGACAACCCTTGAACACACTTTACAGGATGCAAGCAAGTAACGCAGATTCAATGGTACAAATCTAACGCAAATATTTTCGGTCCATTGGGTACCCTGAGGAGGGCTTCCTAGTGGACCAAGAGGACTCCTTGGTGCAAGCCTGATGGTGCAAGCCAGCACCATCATGCAAGACACCATCCGATGTTCATCATCTCTGATATTAAACACTACGACGAACTATAAGAATTTGTGGTTCTTTCTTTACAGAGGTAACAGACTGAAGCCTGGCTTGAGAGAGTCAGAAGGGATCTGATGATGGTAGGGCGTGGAGATGGTTATTCTTGCAAGACCTACTTCAGAGGCTGAAGCAACTCCTGAAATCAGTGTAGTATAAATTGTAAGCGTAAATCACGCTAGTATACTGTAAATCCCTTGTTTTCACTCGTTTACAGATCACTGTTATAGTATACTCTCCCAGTACCCCCTACTATAGTGACTTAAGTGGATACTGTTCATGTCGTGGTACATTCACCATACTTTCACTATTAGTGCTATACATCATTGTATTCTCTTAATATTTAGTTTATCACTTCTCTTTGTCTAATTTATCCAGAGATAAAATTGTAATGTACTAAAAAGTTCTTAAGTGGTGGAGAAAACAATTCAATGGTATTTTCAAGTGGTAAATGAATAACCAGTACTCAACCGACGAGACCCATATTTCCATAATGTGATAAAGTGGTAAGAGTAGGGAGGGTAAGAGCAGGGAGGGTAAAAGCAGGAAGGGTAAGAGCAAGGGGGAGGGTAAAGGAAGGGGGTAAGAAAAAGGGGGGTAAAGGAAGGGGTAAGAGAAAGGGGTAAAGGAAGGGGGTAAGAGAAAGTGGGGTAAAGAAAGGGGTAAGAGAAAGTGGGGTAAAGAAAGGGGGTAAGAGAAAGGGGTGAGCTGAGGGGGGTTGAGATAAAGGGGAAGGGAGGGGATTAAGGGATACAGCTGGGAGGGGGTTGGTGTTCAGACACGCACGGCTCTCGTCTTATCCATCAATATTGACACTGAAAATTACCATCAAGTGAAACACTCAGGACTGAAGGTAACTTGAGTAGCGGTGGCAGCGTGTGGGACGCCAGGTGATAACACTCCACGCACATTCTGACTCCTTGCAAGCTTTTTGCTGTGAGTCTGTCAGATAAACAAACTTAGGTGTCGCTGGACAGACAGGAAGGCAGCCTGACAGGCAAGGAGGAATGCAGATATAGGAAGTCAGAAAGATAGACAGGAAGGCAGCCTGACATTCAAGCAGGAATGCAGATATAGGAAGTCAGATAGACACGAAGGCAGCTTGATAGGCTGCCTTCCTACCCTTCAGGCTGTTCAATTTGCATTATGTTACAATCAAAATCAGGATGTTCAAATTATCTCTGAACTTATTTTCATTATTCAAATACCTTGACACATCTCTTGACCAGGCGATTATGTCGTTCATTTTCTCATTACTCTTTAAAAAACACAGAAATGAAAATCTTTTTCAGCGATGACACAGTACAATTTTTTTTTTTCATGATTAAGTTTATTTCTTTCCTTTCAGAATATAATTGACAAGGTTAACACTAAATTGAATCGAGTGAACTGTCTTGACTATCACCATTAAGACTAGTGTATTACACTGGTTTCTCGGCAATAAAAACACCAAAGTGTTGCACATGTGTCTTAGTCATCACTATCAATATGAGGACCTGCACGACCCCTTCATCAACGACCTCAGTCATGCGAAATTTCAAAGGGGTTGCCTTTATATTGTGGAAGGGGTTCTCGATAAAGCCTTGATTACTTGCCCTCTCCCCCGCCTCTCACCATTCCTCACCCGCTGTACGACCCTTTGCGGGCTCATCATACCTGAGGGATACCTCAAGGATACTGCCCGGGGTCAACACCATCCTCCCTCCGATCCCAAACCAGACCACCAGGCGGATCAAGGCTTGATCAACCAGGCTGTTACTTCCGGCCGCACGCAGTCCAAACTACGAACCATTCCCAGGCTGGTGAGTAACTGATTTGAAAAAAACAATCCAAGATTTCTATTCTAAACACATATCCCGACTGAGGGACTGATTACCTTAACTCCCCATCTTCCACCTTTCTCTGCATTGGACTGAAAAAGCCACTAGCTGGCAAAAGGCTTCCAGAATAAAGATACCCAAGTGTTGCACAAGTGTTTCATATATTAAGTGTGTATTGCACTATTTTGTATTATAAGGAGTAGTATAGAACATGTTTTAGTTGTGTTAACGTTTCGATTGGCTTGGTTGGTAGCGCCCTCAGCTCAAACACTGAGGATCCGGGATCGATCCCCGGCACTAGTGAAATGTTGGTCATGTTTCCTTACACCCGCTGTCTCTGTACGCCTATTTTTAAGAACCTGGGTGTTAGAAGACTGTGGTGGGTAGCATCCTGGGGGACAAGATTAATCTAAGTTGCCGAAAATGCTCTCCATATCCAGGGACTTTCTATATAGCATGTCAATGATATCTAGCATGTCAATGATATCAGCTACGTCTGTAATTGTTGTATCATGTACTGGTAGAAATAAAGATTGTTATTATATACATAATGGCTAATTCACATCTGTGGTAGTAGACATCACCGTCTACAGAAGCGTCCGTTATCAGACTCCGTCTACAACAGCGGTATCTTCTTGCAGTGCCACGCCAACGGTGCCAACGGCACCATTTAACAGGTCATCACACCAACCCATAAATTATTCCTTGTGATTGCAATAACAGTGCAAATAGGCAGTAGGTTGACTCCAACTTAAATAGGGGAGTCGCCTCTTTCCAATTAATGAAGGGAAAAACTAACGCTGCAAACGGCGCTCTGTTTTTCGCAACACCTTTGTCAAGAACGTCAATTAGTTGTTACCGAGTGTACTTCTGCTGCGTCTCCTCCAGCATCTCCTCCTCCTCCTCCTCCTCCTCTTCCTCCTGTCTCTCTTCCTCATCCCATCCCTCCGGCGGAATTTCCACCTCTTCAGGAGAATGGCGTGTGAGTGTCCCCTCACGCACGCGTCACATTTAGTTTCTCCTCTCTTACGAGTCTGGAAATTACACACATTTGAAAGAGCTTTTATTGTGACAACGTTTCGCTCTGAGTGAAGCTTTAGCAAGTTTGCCTGTGTGTAGAGCTTTATCAAGCCACCATGACTAGATAAAACTTTTAAAAAGCGAAATGTCCCGAAAAAAGCTTGTTCTGCAACCTGGCTTTTTTTTTCTACTATTGGCAACAGTGTGCTATTTCGGTCCAGTCCGTAAATTGTATCATAATATAAACAAAAGCAAATTTGGGTCTTGGTACATTATTATTATTTATTATATTCACGGGGGAGCGCTTAACCTGTAAGGGATCATCCAGTGCCTGGGGGGAAAGGCACTCAGACTCGATTCAAGGAATTGGAGCACAGATCCAATCCCTTGGATCAAGAGCCCTCACCAGCATCACGGAACCTCCCTTTATGGAAGGTTGCAGTTCAAGGTGGCAACAATTTTTTTTAAAATCTTAAATCTGAATGCAAATTCAAGTTATAGATGAGAGAGAATAGGGAATGTTAGGAATTATCTTTATTAAATGAAGTGGTTTTTCGTTATTCCATTTGGTGTCAGGTGCGGAAGTTATCGAGTTCATTATCTGCAATATTTGACTTTCTGAAGACTGTATTTCAGGCCGTCTGACGTTCTCCTTGTACTCCTATGTATATACAAAGATATTTAGATGTGCCAGGTATATACCAGCTAGCTAGATATCATAGGTGCAGACCACACTTAGGTGTAGTTATGACAGGTGTGGAGTTCAGCAGGTGTACAAGTAGCTAGGTGTGCCACACAGACATCTAGGTGCCAATCAAGGGGGTGGAGGCAGCGTACAAGAGCCAACCTTAACATGGAAATGAATCTAGGTGTGGCAGTGATGGTATCGGCCGCCAGCACGGTGCCAGAGACATGCTCTCTCAGATACACTCCGAAAAGATTCCATTCACGACCCCGTGTTGTCTAGAGTTGCCTTCAACGGCAGGGAAAATACTTCCGGTTAGTTGACAACGGAGGAGGAGACGGTGGTGACTTCAGCAACGGCTGTGACTTCAGCAACAGGCAGTGACTTCAGCAACAGGCAGTGACTTCAGCAACAGGCAGTGACTTCAGCAACAGGCAGTGACTTCAGCAACAGGCAGTGACTTCAGCAACAGGCAGTGACTTAGCAACAGGCAGTGACTTCAGTAACAGGCAGTGACTTCAGCAACAGGCAGTGACTTCAGCAACAGGCAGTGACTTCAGCAACAGGCAGTGACTTCAGCAACAGGCAGTGACTTCAGCAACAGGCAGTGACTTCAGCAACAGGCAGTGACTTCAGCAACAGGCAGTGACTTCAGCAACAGGCAGTGACTTCAGCAACAGGCAGTGACTTCAGCAACAGGCAGTGACTTCAGCAACAGGCAGTGACTTCAGCAACAGGCAGTGACTTCGATATCACCGGTTACGTCGGCAACTGTGGCAAATTCGGCAACGCTGGTGACTTCGGCAGCGGCGGGTCATTTCGTCAACGTCGGAAGAGACGGCAACGGCAGTGACTTCAGCGACTTCGGAGACGCCGTAGGAGACGAACTCAGCGTCAGTGACGCCAACCTGTCAAGCAGTCTGCCTCATTTTTCCCTCCCAGCTCCTCATATTTTCATATTGTTACACATGCTTTAAATTTATATTGGCAAAAAAGGCCGCAAAACAGCGAAAACTAATTAACTGATCATCACACAAATTGGAACATCAATTAGTATTGTTTCTGGAAAGCCAAAAATGCCGCAAACAAAATTATCAAGACGGGCGAATTTCGTCATCACAAGTGTTGATGGTGACGGCCAGAAATTTAATTAACTGATAACACAATTTTAGAGCATTGATTAGTACGGCTCTTGAGAGCGAAATACTGAACGTTAAATTTTGATGATGAGCGAAGCGTTGGTGGAGGTGGTTAAGCCGGTGCCTCTGCGCTGTTGCTGCTGCTGCTGCTGTTGCTGCTGCTGCTGCTGCTGCTGCAAGCTGATAACCCGCAGCTGGAAACCGCAACTTGATAAACCATCGTCTCCACCGCTGCCGCAGCTAAACGTAACATAACCCGCAGGTTTGACTGACAGCCTGGGAGAGAACACTCTTGATTAACACACTATAATGCTGCTGTTGCTGATACTGTTCATGCTGCTGTTGCTGATACTGTTGATGCTGCTGTTGCTGATACTGTTGATGCTGCTGTTGCTGATACTGTTCATGCTGCTATTGCTGATACTGTTGATGCTGCTGTTGCTGATACTGTTGATGCTGCTGTTGCTGATACTGTTCATGCTGCTATTGCTGTTGTTATTGCTTGTTGTTGTTGCTGATGTTACTTCTGCTGCTACCATCGCTGCTCATACTTCTGCTGCTACCATCGCTGCTCATACTTCTGCTGCTACCATCGCTGCTCATACTTCTGCTGCTACCATCGCTGCTCATACTTCTGCTGCTACCATCGCTGCTCATACTTCTGCTGCTACCATCGCTGCTCATACTTCTGCTGCTACCATCGCTGCTCATACTTCTGCTGCTACCATCGCTGCTCATACTTCTGCTGCTACCATCGCTGCTCATACTGCTGCTGCTGCTACCATCACTGCTCATACTGCTGCTGCTACCATCGCTGCTCATACTTCTGCTGCTACCATCGCTGCTCATACTTCTGCTGCTACCATCGCTGCTCATACTTCTGCTGCTACCATCGCTGCTCATACTTCTGCTGCTACCATCGCTGCTCATACTTCTGCTGCTACCATCGCTGCTCATACTTCTGCTGCTACCATCGCTGCTCATACTTCTGCTGCTACCATCGCTGCTCATACTTCTGCTGCTACCATCGCTGCTCATACTTCTGCTGCTACCATCGCTGCTCATACTTCTGCTGCTACCATCGCTGCTCATACTGCTGCTGCTACCATCACTGCTCATACTGCTGCTGCTACCATCGCTGCTCATACTTCTGCTGCTACCATCGCTGCTCATACTCTGCTGCTACCATCGCTGCTCATACTTCTGCTGCTACCATCGCTGCTCATACTTCTGCTGTACCATCGCTGCTCATACTTCTGCTGCTACCATCGCTGTTCATACTCTGCTGCTACCATCGCTGCTCATACTTCTGCTGCTACCATCGCTGCTCATACTTCTGCTGCTACCATCGCTGCTCATACTTCTGCTGCTACCATCGCTGCTCATACTTCTGCTGCTACCATCGCTGCTCATACTTCTGCTGCTACCATCGCTGCTCATACTTCTGCTGCTACCATCGCTGCTCATACTTCTGCTGCTACCATCGCTGCTCATACTTCTGCTGCTACCATCGCTGCTCATACTCTGCTGCTACCATCGCTGCTCATACTTCTGCTGCTACCATCGCTGCTCATACTTCTGCTGCTACCATCGCTGCTCATACTTCTGCTGCTACCATCGCTGCTCATACTGCTGCTGCTACCATCGCTGCTCGTACTTCTGCTGCTACCATCGCTGCTCATACTTCTGCTGCTACCATCGCTGCTCATACTTCTGCTGCTACCATCGCTGCTCATACCGCTGCTGCTACCATCGCTGCTCATACTTCTGCTGCTTATATCGCTGCTCATACCGCTGCTGCTACCATCGCTGCTCATACTTCTGCTGCTACCATCGCTGCTCATACCGCTGCTGCTACCATCGCTGCTCATACTTCTGCTGCTACCATCGCTGCTCATACTTCTGCTGCTACCATCGCTGCTCATACTTCTGCTGCTACCATCGGTGCTCATACTTCTGCTGCTACCATCGCTGCTCATACTGCTGCAGCAGCTTCACTGTCAGGTACGATTTTAACATTTTCCTCTACAAATTTACATAATTCGAAACGCAGCTTTCTATAAAAACCAGTTATCTAATATCCGAATGAAAGTGCTTCGATTGGTTGGGTTATTAAGTTTGAAGCCTATCGACTGCACCAGACTGATTAACGCTGCATGTCACCTATACACCACTAGTCATGCGAGTGAAAACTGACAAGTTCAAGAATAAGACACCTGTGCAAAATAGATTCCCAAATGTTGCACAAGTGTCATGTGCACTTTAATCCCTAAAACAGCGATTAAACCCCCACTTTTTGGCAATAATGCATCTCCACTCTGCTTGTTAGGCAACATAGTCTAAATCTGTCTTAAAGCACTGCAACATACCTACCTGCATCTCTCCCTCACTCGATTATTTTCCAGCATTTCACATTAGTCTTATAGCTCGTATGCGTACACAAATTGTAAAGCTAATTTCTTCTATGTATTTGTCAACATCTGGATGTCCTCTGATAGGCAGTGTTAACTCCCACACAAATATAAGTGTGTATGGGGAGGGTGGGTGTAATATATATATATATATATATATATATATATATATATATATATATATATATATATATATATATATATATATATATATCTAGATAGAGGAAAAATAATTCTCTGTAAATCATTAGATAATACAAAAAATAATCACGAAAAACCAACAGATTTATGCAGTCATCTAAAAACACCAACTAGTTTGCTTAACATACACTGACGTGACACATTACCAACAATACTCATGTACATCTCATGCAAGTTCAGTGTTGTCCATATTTCATAGTGATTAAGTTATATGTTATCTGTGATAAGTCGAGCAGGATCAGTCGCTTAACAGACGGCTTACAAAGCTCGTCATAACAGTATTTGTGGTATTATGCTTCTGCTGAATGCAAATGTCTTTGATACATCTTGCAGTCGAACCTGGACGACTTTAGTCTACCTGTTATACCTTTCTTCACGTCAACAAGACATTCTTTAAAGAATTTCTCATGTGCTCTGTCAGCAGTATTTCACTTAATAGATTATATTAATGGTATACCATACCGACAGTCACAAGAACGAGACATGTTCAGCCTGTTGCATATGTGCCTTACTCTTTGGGTTCTTTGTATATGGCAGTAAGCAACGTTCAATACAAAGGATGTAATGTTTCTTGAAGTCAACTTGTCAACAGGGAACCACAGTCTTAGCACTGATGGCTCACTACTAGATCCTGACCTACAGCCATGTTTTTTTCAGACATTGTACATGACGCAACTTTTTTGACTAAGCAAAACGCAATTGGTATCACTTTACATATATTTTTTTTCCTGAAAGTCATTAACGTTAGACAGAGCACTCTTTGTACTGTATTTCATAGTTCTCTGATCTCTCTGTCCGGAGCACTGAGCGAGCTCTACTGTGAAGCTGTTGAGCATGTCTGTGCTGAGCATGTCTGTGTTGAGCATGTCTGTGTTGAGCATGTCTGTGCTGAGCATGTTTCTGACAACAACTGACACGTGCTAACTTTATGTGACATATTCTTTATCGTGCATGTTTTTTAGTATTTGTAACAATGTTAATAATTGTATATTTGCGTAATATAATTAACACTGCAACATATAAACATGATCTACAAGATTTCCTTTTTCATTTATCTATTTATTCTGGAGTATCAGTTTATTTTCCTTCATGTCTTATTTACGAATTTTCTATGACCAAAAATGAATTCCCAAAAAAATCATATTGAAAGAGAAGTTATGACCTTCAACGATACATAGGCCTTTTTTTTATGTGGCAGCCATCTTGGCATTCAGGCAGATAGCAAAATACTCAATGTTGACACAATGACATTCATGAGATCTTGTGGCAGAAACCCACAAGAATGTAAAAAAAAAAATTGGATTGAATAATTCCAGGTTAACCCCACTGAGTGATGGACTAATAATATAAACCCAATAATATTTTTAATAAAGTTATTATTGGATTTACTGTAATTAGAATAAATTTCACTATTATTTATTACTATTATGTATTACTATTATTATTACTACCCAATACAGATGTAACTTTCTATTTTCTTGACAGCCGTGGGAGTGTCTTAGGTGAAATCATTTTATCCATCAATATCCAGGCAGCACTCTCATATAGACTGATACATTAGTTAGAGCGCCCTGGGTCGTGTTTATATATGAAGACACTGTTTACCCATGTACGGTCGACCTTTACAACGGGTGGACACCCAGAGTGGTTTAAGTGTTGTGGTGTTGCCAGATTTTATTATTGAAAATGAAAGCAGATACAATTTTCCAGCTCATGAAACATTGGAAGGGTGTTTTAGGGGTTGCAAGGTGGGCGGCGGACGAGGACGACGAGGACGTTGCTGGGTCGCTCTTATAATAATAACGCAATTCAGGAACCACTAGCATGTTGACTGACATCAGTCTGCTGATATGAAAAATGTTCTGTACGCTCTCTCTCTCTCTCTCTCTCTCTCTCTCTCTCTCTCTCTCTCTCTCTCTCTCACACACACACACACACACATATAGGATGGGGTCCATTTCTGTACAAATTATGGGACCCATAGCCTCGGAGAAGCGGATAAAAAGGCTTCAAGGAAGAATATTTGGATTTCTTCCTGATGCCATTTGAATATTCCACTTCCCCTGCCACCCCATCTTTAAATTTTTTTTGTTTTTTTACCAATAGGTATATTTTATTACATAATATGGTACAAAAGATTTAAGAGATACATTGTTGATATAAAGATGGCATATACAGTACACGAGGTGTGAGAGATACGTGTCTAGTAAATATTGTTACATGTTTGTCACTGATTATAATGCGAAAATCTCATCCAGCTCCTCAGAGCTGGGGGGCATGCCCAAAATACAGCATGCATTACCCCTCTGAACAGCAGCGCTGAGTCGCTGTAACAGAAAACAAGCTGCTCTGGGATCCCTAGTTACCTCTGTTGAGTCTTTTGCCCAGCTCCTTGAGGAACTTAGATGCACTCTTTCCCCATGAGACAAGTTCTCCATATTTTCTCGACTTTTGGGACTCCCTGAAAGTGGCAGCTGCCCCTCCTTCCTCCCTGGTGTATTGGAGATAGGTATCAGCCAAGGTAGATGCACATGTGTAGTCCCACACCACCTGCTTGCCGTCTGTCCAGGCTTGAAGGGTGATACCATCTGGACGCTTTTGGCTGCCATCAGATCTGCATAGTTGGGGTGGCTCCCTTACTGCTGGGCATCCGGCTGTTGTGAGGCTCCTCTTGATAATGTTATTAACCTCTTCATGTCTTGTAATCTTTCTCTCGGATTTACGACACACAAGACCATGGTACCCGAATCGGTCTGCTGCTTCACTGCCACAAATACACCTGTGTTCGGCGAGAATAGGGGCGGCAAGTCGAAGGGCAACACCAATATATATATATATATATATATATATATATATATATATATATATATATATATATATATATATATATATATATATATAATTTATTTATTTATTTTAGGGATGGGTCTATACCAAAATTTTCGGCCGATACCGATACTTATCCCACATTTTTTTTTTTTTTAAATTATAATGACTGTGTTCAATATATAAGGGAATGTTTATTGTACAATGGGTATTAAATAACACAGGAAGATTAAATATTAAATATTTTAATTTCTTTGAGATGATTATGTCATTGCTCATTACTTGGCCTGTTGTGTTAGTTACTAGTTGTCAAAGGCACTTGTTCATATTGAGTGCGTGCGTGCAAGCGTGTTTGTGCGTGCATGCGTTTTTACAAAGTTTCTCATTTCCACATGTCCCAGTACGTGGCATGTATCTAAATATCTTCACTGACTTTGGACTCTTAACAAAACATCCAAACATTTATTACTCATTGTAGATTTTTTTTGGTGTTCACGTTCATCTACCTTCTTGTTTACATCCTCCAACACCCCTCCATCAACCTCTGCAACACCCCTCCATCAACCTCTGCAACACCCCTCCATCAACCTCTGCAACACCCCTCCATCAACCTCTGCAACACCCCTCCATCAACCTCTGCAACACCCCTACATCAACCTCTGCAACACCCCTACATCAACCTCTGCAACACCCCTACATCAACCTCTGCAACACCCCTCCATCAACCTCTGCAACACCCCTCCATCAACCTCTGCAACACCCCTCCATCAACCTCTGCAACACCCCTCCATCAACCTCTGCAACACCCCTCCATCAACCTCTGCAACACCCCTCCATCAACCTCTGCAACACCCCTCCATCAACCTCTGCAACATCTCTTCCGAATGTTTCAAGAGCCCTGTCATGAGTAATGAGTAGCAGTAACAGCATCAACAGCAGCATCAGGAGAAAAATCAACGTCAGGAGCAGCATCAGCAACGTCAGAAGCAGCATCAGCAACGTCAGAAGCAGCATCAGCAACGTCAGAAGCAGCATCAGCAACGTCAGAAGCAGCATCAACAACGTCAGGAGCAGCATCAGCAACGTCAGGAGCAGCATCAGCAACGTCAGAAGCAGCATCAGCAACGTCAGGAGCAGCATCAGCAACGTCAGGAGCAGCATCAGCAACGTCAGGAGCAGCATCAGCAACGTCAGAAGCAGCATCAGCAACGTCAGGAGCAGCATCAGCAACGTCAGGAGCAGCATCAGGAACATCAAGAGAAGCAGGAACAGCATCAGAATGAACACCAATATCACCACCAACAGCAGCAGCCAAAACTGCACCAGCAGCAACATCACCTCCACCAACAGTAGCACCACCAGCAACATCACCTCCACCAACAGTAGCACCAGCAGCAACAATAGCAGCTACATCTGCACCAGCAGCATACAAGTAATAATACAAAGAAGTATGAGCAGCAAGTCGGGTATATAAACGAAAATTAAACATTGACGATGGCAGCCATTGTGAGTCTGGCCTGAGTGGGCCACAATGCTACTCTACAAGTCGAAATTCGTCCACTAATGGAAAATTATTCTTTGGAGATTACGGCGACGATCGCCTGGAGCTGTTTGAGCGACTTGTTTGAGCAGAATTTTTACAGGCTGCTGTTATATGTACATTGTGAAAGGTTTACATATGATGCTCATTCTAGTTTGAAGGCGTCTTGCAGTGGGGATTGGCGGGGAAGGGCAAGAAGAGCAGGGCAGGGGCAGGGAAGGGCAAGGCATGGCAGGGGCAGAGGGGGAAAAGAAGCATTGTAGAACGTGATAAAAATTTCCCGACCCAAACATTGCTGTGGTGTGTCAACACAGAGAGCGATAATATAGCTCAGCCGAGCGGCTATAATATACTTTGTTTGAAGCATAATAACTGCGGGATTAGAAGAGAAAGAGTAAGAGAGAATCAGAGGGAGGAGAAAAAAAAGAGTGAGTTCCATCCAGGCTTCCTCCCCGGGTGGCGTTCATTTTTGTGCCATTGTTCCACACGCTGCCGAGTTCTTTGGCTCAAGTTAATTTGTCATGAACGCGCTGATTGAACGCTTAAAAAAAATCATGGGGAAAAAAATATCATCAATGTCTTTTCAGGTTATGGGAACAATTCCTTTTATTCTTTTTTTTTCTTTGTCAATATCTTGAGGCGGTGAATACTGCTTCCTGATTATGTGCGAGTGTACGCACGCACACGCAAGCACGACTCTGCACTCACACGCACGACAGAGGAGTACAAACCATTGACCCTCACTAAAGATGTGACCCACAATGCCAAGGTTTTATTTGTTGATAAATAAAGAAGGGGATATCAGGAGTAAGACAGCAGCACCAACTGTCAAGTCTTCCTGCCCGTGTCTCAGATCCAAGAGGAAATGCCAGCTGCTCTAAGTTACAACAATCACCAGCTTACAGCTATATCAGCCAGGGGAAGACGATGATAGGTCACAGTTGCCTCCCCCCAGGCACCGTGATGGTAATGCTGGAGTAGTGGTAAGAGTGAATAGGGGAGTGTTGGTACCCGGGGATGAAGTTAATATCCTTGGGGTGAAACTTGACTCCAAACTGACTATGAAGAACCACATTGTAAATCTTAAAAAGTGGCCAGGAAACTTACATCACTTAGACGTATCTCGCATCTGCTTGACAGCAAAGGTTACAAGATTCTGTACGAGGCACAAATTCACATCTTGAATGTGTTTCACTTTCTTGGATTGTTTCCCCCAGCAAGTAGCATGTGTGTGTGTGTGTGTGAGTGAGTGGGTGTACTCACCTAGTTGTGGTTGCAGGGGTCGATTCACAGCTCCTGGCCCTGCCTCTTTACTGATCGCTACTAGATCACTCTTCCTGCTCCATGAACTATTTATCATACCTCTTCTTAAAGCTATGTATGGAGCCTGCCTCCACTAAGTCACTTCCCAAACTACTCCACTTCTTGACAACTCTGTGACTGAGGAAATATTTCCTGTGATTCATCTGAGTCTTCAACTTCCAACTGTGACCCCTTGTTGCTGTGTCCCATCTCTGGAACATCCTGTCTTGTCCACCTTGTCGATTCTTCTCAGTATTTTATATATCGTTATCATATCCCCCCTCTCTCTCCTGTCCTCCAGTGTTGTGAAGTCGATTTCCCTTAACCTTCCCTTGTAGGACATGCCTCTTAGACTAGTCTTGTTGCAAACCTTTGCACTTTCTCTAGTTTCCTTACGTGCTTGGCTAGGTGTGTGTTCCAAACTGGTGCTTTATACTCCAATATAAGCTTAACGTACACTGTGTACAGGGTCCTGAACGATTCCTTATTGAGATGTCGAAATGCTATTCTTAGGTTTGCTAGGCGTTCATATGCTGTAGCAGTTATTTGGTTGATATGAGCGTTTGGAGATGTGCCTGGTGTTATAATCACCCGAAAATCCTTTTCTCTGAGTGAAGTTTGTAGTCTCTGGTCCCTTAGACTGTACTCCATCTGCGGTCGTCTTTGCCTTTCCCCAAACTTTATGACATACACTTGGTGGAGTTGAATTCCAGGAGCCAGTTTCTGGACCAGGCCTGCAGCCTGTCCAGATCTATTTGCAGTTCTACCTGGTCCTCGTCCGATTGAATTCTTCACATCAGCTTCAAATCATCTGCAAACAGGGACACTTCTGAGTCTATTCCTCCCGTCATGTCGTTCACATATACCAGAAACAGCACCGGTCCTAGGACTGACACCTGTGGAACCCCGCTTGTCACAGGCCCCCACACTGACACCTCGTCACGTACCATGACTCGCTGTTGTCTTCCGGACAGGTATTCCCTGACCCAATGTAGTACCTTCTCTGTTATTCCTGCCTGGTCCTCCAGCTTTTGCACTAATCTCTTGTGTGGAACTATGTCAAACGCATTCTTACAATCAGAGAAAACGCAATCTATCCACCCCTCTCTTTGTCTTACTGCCGTCACCCTGTCATAGAACTCCAGTACCTGGAGGGTATTCCGGGGATCGACGTCCCCGCGACCCGGTCTATGACCAGGCCTCCCTGTGGATCAGGGCCTGATCAACGAGGCTGTTACTGCTGGCTGCACGTAGTCCAACGTACGACCCACAGCCCGGCTGATCTGGCATTGACTTTAGGTATCTGTCCAGCTCCCTCTTGAAGGCAACCAGGATTCTTCTGGTAATGCCCCTAATGGCTGGTGGGAGGCTGTTGAACAGTCTTGGGCCCCGGACACTTATTGTGTTTTCTCTTAGTGTACCAATGGCGCCCCTACTTTTCACTGGGGGTACGTTGCACCGTCTGCCAAGTCTTTTGCTTTCGTATGGAGTGATTTCTGTGTGCATATTAGGGACCAGTCCCTCCAGAATCTTCCAGGTGTAGATTATGATATATCTCTCTCGCCTGCGCTCCAGTGAATATAAGTCTAGGGCTTACAGGCGTTCCCAGTAGTTAAGGTGTTTGATGGAACTTATACGTGCAGTAAAGATTCTCTGTACATTCTCTAGATCTGCAATTTCACCTGCCTTGAATGGAGATGTTAAAGTACAGCAGTATTCTAGCCTAGAGAGTTGATAAGCTCATTCATAAGAACATAAGAAAGGAGGAACACTGCAGCAGGCCTGTTGGCCCATACTAGGAAGGTCCTTCACATTCCATCCCACTAACAGAATATTTGTTCAATCTAATCTTCAAATTTGTTCAACCTAATCTAGGTACTCCACCACTCTTCTCCTGATAATCGTCTCCATGACTTTACATACTATATATGTCAGTGACACTGGTCTGTAGTTTAATGCTTCATGTCTGTCTCATTTTTTTTAGAAATTGGGACTACATTTGATGTCTTCTATTCCTTAGGTAGTCGCCCTGCTTCGAAAGATGTGTTGAAGATTGTTGTTAGTGGTACACATAGCGCCTCTGCTCCCTCTCTCGGGACCCATGGAGAGATGTTATTCGGCCCCATCGCTTTTGAGGTATCTAGCTCGCTTAGCAGCCTCTTCACTTCTTCCTCGGTTGTATGTATTGTGTCCAGCACTTGGTGGTGTACCCCACCTCTCTGTGATCACTTCTTTGAATCTCATGTTGAGCTCCTCATATACTTCGCGGTCGTTTCTTGTGATTTTTTCCCTCCTTCCTTTCTCAGCCTGATTACCTGGTCCTTGACTGTTGTTTTCCTCCTGATGTGGGTGTACAAGAGCTTCAGGTGAGATTTGGCTTTCGCTGCTATGTCATTTTCACTGGTCGCTACTAGGTCCTCTCTCTCTTCCTGCTCCATGAGCTGGATCCTGCCTCCACTATATCACTCCAGATTGTTCCACTTCCTGACAATTCTATGACTGAAGAAATACTTCCTAATATCCCTGTGACTCATCTGAGTCTTGAACTGCTAATTGTGACCCCTTGTTACTGTGTCCCATCTCTGGAAAATCCTGTCTGTCCACCTTGTCAATTCCTCTCAGTATTTTATATGTCGTTATCATGTCTCCCTATCCCTCCTGTCCTCCAGTGTTGCCTGGTTGAATTTTCTTAACCTCTCCTCGTAGGACATACTCCTTAGCTCCGGACTAGTCTCGTTGTAAACCTTTGCACTTTCTATAATTTCTTGATTTGCTTGACCAGGTGTAGGTTTCAAAATGGTGCTGCATACACCATTCATAGCTTTAAGAAGAGGTACGAGCCTATGTAGCAGTGAGAGAGAACCTAGTAGTAACGACCAGCGAAGAGGCGGGGCCAGGAGCTGTGATTCGATCCCTGCAACCACAAATTGGCGAGTACAAATGAGTACACACACAGGCCTCCCATTCCCCCAAGGCGCTCTATAACCCCTGCGGGTTTAGTGCGTCCCCCAGGAATATAACAATTCTTAGAACTTATACATAAGATAAGTCATCAGAATGAAGAAACAATGAGGAACTAATCGGAGAGTTTACCTCAGTTATAATGAAACAAATTTAATGAAAAACAAAGAAATTTTTTTTTTTTTTTTTTAAACATGAACCTTTACATTCTGTTAGCCTGAAGTCTAGCATTCTGTTAGCCTGAAGTCTAGCATTCTGTTAGCCTGAAGTCTAGCATTCTGTTAGCCTGAAGTCTTGCATTCTGTTAGCCTGAAGTCTAGCATTCTGTTAGCCTGAAGTCTAGCATTCTGTTAGCCTGAAGTCTAGCATTCTGTTAGCCTGAAGTCTAGCATTCTGTTAGCCTGAAGTCTAGCATTCTGTTAGCCTGAAGTCTAGCATTCTGTTAGCCTGAAGTCTAGCATTCTGTTAGCCTGAAGTCTAGCATTCTGTTAGCCTGAAGTCTAGCATTCTGTTAGCCTGAAGTCTAGCATTCTGTTAGCCTGAAGTCTAGCATTCTGTTAGCCTGAAGTCTAGCATTCTGTTAGCCTGAAGTCTAGCATTCTGTTAGCCTGAAGTCTAGCATTCTGTTAGCCTGAAGTCTAGCATTCTGTTAGCCTGAAGTCTAGCATTCTGTTAGCCTGAAGTCTAGCATTCTGTTAGCCTGAAGTCTAGCATTCTGTTAGCCTGAAGTCTAGCATTCTGTTAGCCTGAAGTCTAGCATTCTGTTAGCCTGAAGTCTAGCATTCTGTTAGCCTGAAGTCTAGCATTCTGTTAGCCTGAAGTCTAGCATTCTGTTAGCCTGAAGTCTAGCATTCTGTTAGCCTGAAGTCTAGCATTCTGTTAGCCTGAAGTCTAGCATTCTGTTAGCCTGAAGTCTAGCATTCTGTTAGCCTGAAGTCTAGCATTCTGTTAGCCTGAAGTCTAGCATTCTGTTAGCCTGAAGCCTAGCATTCTGTTAGCCTGAACCTAGCATTCTGTTAGCCTGAAGCCTAGCATTCTGTTAGCCTGAAGCCTAGCATTCTGTTAGCCTGAAGCCTAGCATTCTGTTAGCCTGAAGCCTAGCATTCTGTTAGCCTGAAGCCTAGCATTCTGTTAGCCTGAAGCCTAGCATTCTGTTAGCCTGAAGCCTAGCATTCTGTTAGCCTGAAGCCTAGCATTCTGTTAGCCTGAAGCCTAGCTTTTTATTACATGGTGATGATTGTAATAATGTTGGTAAATTTACCGACAATATATCAGGTAAAAGGACACATTTGCAACAAATGTGACATTTGTCAAGGCGTTAAGACTTGACACACACACACTGCACACACGCACGCACGCACGCGCACACACACACACACACACACACACACACAGGAGGGTTAAGGGAGACATGATAACGACATATAAAATACTGCGAGGAATAGATAAGGTGGAAAGAGACAAGATGTTCCAGAGAAGGGACACAGAAACAAGGGGTCACAATTGGAAGTTGAAGACTCCTATGAGTCAAAGGGATGTTAGGAAGTATTTCTTCAGTCATAGAGTTGTCAGGAAGTGGAATAGCCTAGAAAGCGACATAGTGGAGGCAGAAACCATACATAGTTTTAAGACGAGGTTTGATTAAGCTCATGGAGCAGGGAGAGAGAGGACCTAGTAGCAATCAGTGAAGAGGCGGGGCCAGGAGCTATGACTCGACCCCTGCAACCACAAATAGGTGAGTACAAATAGGTGAGTACAGTCAGAGTTGTCAGGAAGTGGAATAGTCTGGAGAGAGGTGTAGTGGAGGCAGGATCCATACATAGCTTTAAGAAGAAGTACGACAAGGCACAGGGAACAGGGAGAAAGTGGACCTAGTAGCGACCAGTGAAGAGGCGGGCCAGAAGCTGTGATTCGACCCCTGCAACTACAATTAGGTGAGTATACACACACACGCACTTTTTTTTTTTTTTGCTTTATTCAAAAACCCCAAAAATTTTGCACAAAAATGTGACACCATTGTATGACCCGGAATTAACGATGGGGGAAAAAATCACTGTTTGAGCTCTTGAAAGCAAGGGTAAATAAGCACATTATCGCCGCTTTGTCGCGCTGGATAAGTTGGTGTTATGATAGTGCTCTGATGTGTTCTGGCGCTTGCTGTGTTCTGGGTTATCTTGTGTTATCCTTAGGTTTTGGGTTATCTTGTGTTATCCTTGGGTTTTGGGTTATCTTGTGTTATCCTTGGGTTTTGGGTTATCTTGTGTTATCCTTGGGTTTTGGGTTATCTTGTGTTATCCTTGGGTTTTGGGTTATCTTGTGTTATCCTTAGGTTTTGGGTTATCTTGTGTTATCCTTGGGTTTTGGGTTATCTTGTGTTATCCTTGGGTTTTGGGTTATCTTGTGTTATCCTTGGGTTTTGGGTTATCTTGTGTTATCCTTAGGTTTTGGGTTATCTTGTGTTATCCTTGGGTTTTGGGTTATCTTGTGTTATCCTTGGGTTTTGGGTTATCTTGTGTTATCCTTGGGTTTTGGGTTATCTTGTGTTATCCTTGGGTTTTGGGTTATCTTGTGTTATCCTTGGGTTTTGGGTTATCTTGTGTTATCCTTGGGTTTTGGGTTATCTTGTGTTATCCTTGGGTTTTGGGTTATCTTGTGTTATCATTGGGTTTTGGGTTATCTTGTGTTATCCTTGGGTTTTGGGTTATCTTGTGTTATCCTTGGATTTTGGTTTATATTGTGTTATCCTTGGGTTTTGGTTATCTTGTGTTATCCTTGGATTTCGGGTTATCTTGTGTTATCCTTGGGTTTTCGGTTATCTTGTGTAATCCTTGGATTTTGATTCATTTTTTTATCGTTGGGTATTGGGTTATTTTTTTTCTCTTGGTCTGGGTTAAATTGCGTTCAACTGGGGTGTGCTGTGTAGTGTAATAGCTAAAGTGGGATAACTGTCGAGGTAAAGTAACAGCTGAGGTTGGATAACAGCTGAGGTTGGATAACAGCTGAGGTTGGATAACAGCTGAGGTTGGATAACAGCTGAGGTTGGATAACAGCTGAGGTTGGATAAAAGCTGAGGTTGGATAAAAGCTGAGGTTGGATAAAAGCTGAGGTTGGATAACAGCTGAGGTTGGATAACAGCTGAGGTTGGATAACAGCTGAGGTTGGATAACAGCTGAGGTTGGATAAAAGCTGAGGTTGGATAACAGCTGAGGTTGGAAAAAAGCTGAGGTTGGAAAAAAGCTGAGGTTGGATAAAAGCTGAGGTTGGATAAAAGCTGAGGTTGGAAAAAAAGCTGAGGTTGGATAAAAGCTGAGGTTCTATAACAGCTGAGGTTGGATAACAGCTGAGGTTGGATAAAAGCTGAGGTTGGATAACAGCTGAGATTGGAAAAAAGCTGAGGTTAGATAACAGCAGAGGTTGGATAAAAGCTGAGGTTGGATAACAGCTGAGGTTGGATAAAAGCTGAGGTTGGATAACAGCTGAGGTTGGATAACAGCTGAGGTTGGATAACAGCTGAGGTTGGATAACAGCTGAGGTTGGATAAAAGCTGAGGTTAGATAACAGCAGAAGTGTAAAATGTACTGATGTAAATGCATAATAATAAAATAATTTTCGATAATAATGAAAGTAAAAATAAAAATAAATATATGTCAAGCGTGCTAGTAATCCCGGCGAGATAAAAACCCATAACCCTAGTAATCCCCGAGGTTAATAACCCAGCAGCCCAAACAGCATCAGCAACAGCAGCGTAGCTGTTGTTTGGGGATGATGGATGGGCTGTGGTGAGAGAGCAGCACCAGCCTGGCCCAGGGCAGCGCATCAGCCGCAAAAGGAAAGCTCTCACAACCTATCAAAGGCATATCAAAGGTAAATGAGTCCGCGTATGTCACTGCTCACAGTCATGAGGATATAATGTACAACAAATAAAAACGAGAGTAAAATTAACAATAAAAGTATCGAGGATAAACCCTCAATACCTACGGTATAAATTTTAACTAACCAACATCAATCAAAAATGCCATTAAATTGATGCCAAAAAGAAATAACCCAGGGTAACAAACAAGTAATTAAACTATACAAGTGTCGGGCGACAGGAAGGAGCTGCTGACCACAGGGACGAGTACAAGATCGGCAAGTACAGGGACATAAGCCAACAGTATCAATTTGTCCCAGTGGGATCAGAGACCTTGGGAGCGTGGGAAAAAAATGCAACACGTTTCCTTAAAGAATTGGGTTCTAGACTCATCGACACCACCAGGGACCCAAGGGCAGCCACTTTCATGTTCCAGCGCCTTAGCGTGGCCATCCGGAGGGGAAATGCATGCTGCGTACTGGGCTCGCGTCCGGCTTCGGAGGAGGTGGAAGAGATTCATAATCTTTGATATATTGTACCAATGTATTCATGTTCATGTTTGTGTTTTCTGTCAATGTATTCTGTCTATTAATAAAGCACTCATTCAATATATATAGGGAGTGGTAGGAGAAGAAAATATTCTAACAGCTCCGGGGAGAACCTCGTGTTTTCCCTGAGGTACGTTTATTGTCTTCTCAGAGGATGAGGGTCCCCAGCAAGTTCTAGTGGTACCACCTCCCTATATATATTTTCCTATACATGTATACATGTATATATATATATATATATATATATATATATATATATATATATATATATATATATATATATATATAATTGCTGTACTGCTAGAGGAATTCTAGTTGGTAGATAGCGTGAAAATCACAGTGTATTGTATACACTCGTACATGGAAAACTTTATAAATTTGTGTGCATTCATTTGCACGGGTTTCTCTCTGTGTATACTGCATATACTTGAGAATATATGTTAAACCATATTTTAAAATTTAAGTAATCCCGACTGATGTACAGGTAATAAGCAGCCTTAATGAACTTTCCGCAGCCGATAAACATTAAACCTAAGCAACCAACAAACCAAAGATTTCGCTGCTGTCTAACATGTCACTTAAGTTTACTTACTTCTGTTATTATAAAAGTACTTTTACTTTTTTTTTCCTGGTCATAATGACGAAGAAAAGACGTACCATGTTGGTTTCCGGCACACTGTACCTCCAGCTGCTAATTTAAACGAAAGAAACAAAAATCAGAAGCAAACTCAAAAACACAAATCCAAGAATACAATTTTTCTTGTGTCAGGGGATTCTGTAAAAGTTGTGAACGTGTGCTGTGATTGGCTCTCAGCCTTGTAACACAGCCAATCACATCGCCATAGCCCGAGACACATAAGTACACAACAGTTATTTACGATCTTGATAAGAGTGGGAATAAATAATTATATATATATACGTAAATATATATTATATATATACAGTTAACTTCTGAAATATATTTTCCTACGTGACTAAGGCGAATAAGGAACTAAACACCAACGCCAAGACATATTAAGATAAGCTAACGCAATTTAAGGTAGCCCTGTCCAATCTATCTTAGATTAACCTCAATTTGGTTAATATTTTTCATCATTGGTTAATATACCAAGATAACAAACTCTCTAAAAACCACCACATACATTCCTTTGAGATTCATCATTAACTATAAGCATTATTCTTGCTCTTCTTACTATTATTATTATATTTACCAGAAGACACTAAGCCCTTGGGAGTTATACAGCCCCTGAGGAGGATTGCTCACTTCATTGGATCAAGAGCCCTTCACCGGCATCAAGACGCTCCCTTGAAGAGTGAAGTTAACAAAAGACACCTAAGCAAATGAAGAATACAAGCCCATTGCATAATACAAGAAATGTATATAAAATAATCAATAGCCTTGATTATCATTATTTAACGAGGTATCCTACAATGGTCAACTCAAATATCAATGGTAACAATGGGTTTAAGATTATTGAAAAGCATAATAAATCAGGACAGACCAAATACGTTTCCTTCAGACACGTAGTAAACATAAGGAATAAATTAGCAGTCCAGGTAGCAGAAAGTAATAGCATAAATCATTCACAATCACACTTGATGGATTTATTTTATCTAACTCCGTTTTTTTTTTTTGTCCCGACATAGCGAGGCACAATGGGGACACCAGCTGTCTATATATTCGTATTATTGAGGGTATGTAGTACTGACAAGTTGATAAATAAAACATATGCCTATCAAGGCATACGTGTCTGTCTCTCTCTCTCTCTGTCTCTCTCTCTGTCTCTCTCTCTCTCAGCCTAGCGAGATTGAGGGACTTAACACCTTAGACTACCTCTTCCACTGTCTCCAGTATTAAATCTCCTCTATATTCCACTGAATAAACCTGATGTGCAAGGGAAATATTTTGGTAAATAACGAAACTCAAGTGTTGTACATGTTTTGTTTATATACAGTAGTAATTTCAAAAAGGTACTGACAGATGGTTTGTTTTAGGATGTAGCAGGAGTGTAGGTTACCAGCTCTTAGTCTGTAAATTCAACAGTGCAAAAATGAACCTTTGAATTTACAGCTTAAAGAGCTGTTTCTCTACCACAGATCAGATACAGGTTATGAGTTATCCTACCTCAGCTCATATACAGCCCAAGAACTATTATCTTACATCATGTACAGGCTTTGAGCTGTTTTCCTTTTGCAGTTCATGTATAGGCTAAGAGCTATTACCATACCATAGCTCATTTCAAAGACCAAAGCTATCTGGAATATACCAGCATCCGCTGGTATATCCCACGTAAGTTTTACGCCACATACACATATCGGGGGATGACTGCCTTGGAATGTCTGAAACACAAGAAGCATCAAAAGAGTGACTGTCTAGGACGATGAAACGCTAAGAAACGTCAGAGGAAGCCTAGCTGTGTTTGAAACACAGGAAACATCAGTGAATGACCATCTAGGAGGGTCTGAAATAAAAGAAACGTCAGAGGGAGCCTAGCAGCGTCTAAAACACGAGCAACATCAAAAAAAATTATGCTAACTCAACCCGAACCGAAATTGAAATTCCAGGTTAATGCATCTAACTAACATCGCGTACAAATTCATTGGTATAATTTCTATAATTGATTTACTAATTGATATTGCAGATGCAAGTGTAAACAAGGTTAATGACTAAACAAGTTAATAATACTAATCAACGTGCAATAAATGTAATTCTAGTGTGATAACGTAATTGCAAAACTGGTTTAATAAATGATTATTTGAACTAGTGTAATAACCTAATTAAATTAAAAAAAAATACCTGGTTAATTTTTTTTTGCATGAAAAAATTAAATACGGAAATTATATTTAATTAATAAATAACTGTTATTATAATGAATATAAAAATGACATGGTTAGCAACAGTAATCATAAGGATGATGCTAATCAGTATATATTATAACTACATATTTAAGAGGGATTTTTTTTTTTTTTGTTTGGGGTACACGAAACTGTTTTTACATCTCTCAGTTTTTATACACCAAGAAAAGTGTATATTTCAGTGTTTATACACCGAGAAAATGTATATCTCAGTATTTATACACAGAGAAAAGTCTTTCTCAGTAATTATACACAGAGAAGAGTCTCTCTCAGTATTTATACACAGAGAAAAGTATCTCTCAGTATTTATACACAGAGAAAAGTCTCTCTCAGTATTTATACACAGAGAAAAGTCTCTCTCTCAGTATTTATACACAGAGAAAAGTCTCTCTCTCAGTATTTATACACAGAGAAAAGTCTCTCTCTCAGTATTTATACACAGAGAAAAGTCTCTCTCTCAGTATTTATACACAGAGAAAAGTCTCTCTCTCAGTATTTATACACAGAGAAAAGTCTCTCTCTCAATGTTTATACACTGTGTCTCAGTGTTCACACACAGGGAAGTCTCTTTCAGTGATAATATGCTGAAAGTTGTGTATCTCTCGGTGTACTTACACTGATTGTGTTTTACTCTAATCCCTGTTTTAGGGATTCGAATATTTCTGACTGGTGGTGCACAGATGACGTGCAGCCTTAATGACCCTCGTGTGGTAGGTAAGCTTTTACGATTCAATAACCAGTTAGGTACACGTAAAAAAAAAAGGTGTCCCTTTTAATGATGTGCAGATGCTTGGCTATATCTTATGATGAGGTTAATTATTTTATAAAAGGTGGACCAGTGAGCCAGCGGAAGGTCTCGGTCCAGCGACCCACTGAGTGGGTCGTCTTACGATGAAGACCAGCATCAGAAAATTTTAATTCTTGTGAGAGATACAAGAATCTGTGTCCGTCTGTGTGTGTGCGGCGCGCGCGCGTGTGTGTGTGTGTCTGTTTGTGTGTCTGTCTGTGTCTGTCTGTCTGTGTGTCTGTGTGTGTCTGTGTCTGTCTGTGTGTGTCTGTGTCTGTCTGTGTGTGTCTGTCTGTGTGTGTCTGTCTGTGTGTGTCTGTGTCTGTCTGTGTGTGTATGTGTCTGTCTGTGTGTGTCTGTGTCTGTCTGTCTGTGTGTCTGTCTGTCTGTGTGTGTCTGTCTGTCTGTGTGTCTGTCTGCCTGTGTGTCTGTCTGTGTGTCTGTCTGTCTGTGTGTCTGTCTGTCTGTGTGTCTGTCTGTCTGTGTGTCTGTCTGTGTGTCTGTATGTCTGTGTGTCTGTCTGTCTGTGTGTCTGTGTGTCTGTATGTCTGTGTGTCTGTCTGTCTGTGTGTCTGTCTGTCTGTCTGTCTGTGTGTCTGTCTGTGTGTCTGTCTGTGTGTCTGTCTGTCTGTGTGTGTGTCTGTCTGTGTGTCTGTCTGTGTGTCTGTGTGTCTGTCTGTGTGTCTGTCTGTGTGTCTGTCTGTGTGTGTGTGTCTGTCTGTCTGTGTGTCTGTGTGTCTGTCTCTCTCTCTCTCTCTCCCAAACTGCCTTTATCCCTCTCTCCTACTCTTCTCCTTCTTCCCTCTCTCAACATCTAGCTACCTGCCCTCCTTATTACACGCCCCTCCTCATTTTCACCCTATCCCTCCCCCTCCCTCATTCTCAAAATATTCCCACAATGCTTTCACCCTTTCCCATCCTCTTCCTCCTCCATCTCTCCCTTTCCTCTTTACCCTCCCTCCCTCTTCCCCTCATCCTCTCCCTCTACCCATCAACCATTACCACACGAATGGTTCGTGTATGAAGTAGTTATGGAGCGTAATTTTCTGAACGTTTTAACGACCTGTTAATCTTTATTGTCCTCTACATTTTTTTACACAATCAGACGAGGAATTCCGATCTCCACCCGCAGGGTAGGAGCTACTGTCGACACCCGCATGGTAGGAGCTACTGTCACCACCCGCAGGGTAGGAGCTACTGTCGCCACCCGCAGGGTAGGAGCTACTGTCACCACCCGCAGGGTAGGAGCTACTGTCACCACCCGCAGGGTAGGAGCTACTGTCGCCACCCGCAGGGTAGGAGCTACTGTCGCCACCAGCAGGGTAGGAGCTACTGTCGCCACCAGCAGGGTAGGAGCTACTGTCGCCACCAGCAGGGTAGGAGCTACTGTCGCCACCAGCAGGGTAGGAGCTACTGTCACCACCCGCAGGGTAGGGCTACTGTCGCCACCCGCAGGGTAGGAGCTACTGTCACCACCCGCAGGGTAGGAGCTACTGTCGCCACCCGCAGGGTAGGAGCTACTGTCGCCACCCGCAGAGTAGGAGCTACTGTCGCCACCCGCATGGTAGGAGCTACTGTCGCCACCAGCAGGGTAGGAGCTACTGTCGCCACCAGCAGGGTAGGAGCTACTCTCGCCACCAGCAGGGTAGGAGCTACTGTCGCCACCAGCAGGGTAGGAGCTACTGTCACCACCCGCAGAGTAGGAGATACTGTCGCCACCCGCAGCGTAGGAGCTACTGTCGCCACCCGCAGCGTAGGAGCTACTGTCGCCACCAGCAGGGTAGGAGCTACTGTCGCCACCAGCAGGGTAGGAGCTACTGTCGCCACCCGCAGGGTAGGAGCTACTGTCGCCACCCGCAGCGTAGGAGTACTGTCGCCACCCGCAGCGTAGGAGCTACTGTCGCCATCCGCAGCGTAGGAGCTACTGTCACCACCCGCAGGGTAGGAGTTACTGTCACCACCCGCAGGGTAGGAGCTACTGTCGACACCCGCAGAGTAGGAGCTACTGTCGACACCCGCAGAGTAGGAGTACTGTCGACACCCGCAGAGTAGGAGCTACTGTCGCCATCCGCAGGGTAGGAGCTACTGTCGCTATCCGCAGGGTAGGAGCTACTGTCGCCATCCGCAGGGTAGGAGCTACTGTCGCCATCCGCAGGGTAGGAGCTACTGTCGCCACCCGCAAGGTAGGAGCTACTGTCGCCATCCGCAGGGTAGGAGCTACTGTCGCCATCCGCAGGGTAGGAGCTACTGTCGCCACCCGCAAGGTAGGAGCTACTATCGCCACCCGCAGGGTAGGAGCTACTGTCGCCACCCGCAAGGTAGGAGCTACTATCGCCATCCGCAGGGTAGGAGCTACTGTCGCTATCCGCAGGTTAGGAGCTACTGTCGCCACCCGCAAAGTAGGAGCTACTATCGCCACCCGCAGGGTAGGAGCTACTGTCGCCACCCGCAAGGTAGGAGCTACTGTCGCCAACCGCAGGGTAGGAGCTACTGTCGCCATCCGCAGGGTAGGAGCTACTGTCGCCACCCGCAAGGTAGGAGCTACTATCGCCACCCGCAGGGTAGGAGCTACTGTCGCCACCCGCAAGGTAGGAGCTACTGCCGCCATCCGCAGGGTAGGAGCTACTGTCGCCACCCGCATAGTAAGAGGTACTGTCGCCACCCGCAGGGTAGGAGTTACTGCCGCCACCCGCAGAGTAGGAGCTACTGTCGACACCCTCAGAGTAGGAGCTACTGTCGACACCCTCAGAGTAAGAGCTACTGTCGCCACCAGCAGGGTAGGAGCTACTGTCGCCACCACCAGGGTAGGAGCTACTGTCGCCACCCGCAGGGTAGGAGCTACTGTCGCCACCCGCAAATGTCATTGAGATAATTTCTACGTCAATTAATATGTCATGAGAGGAGCCAGTCACTGTGATGTGTGTGTGTGTGTGTATATATATATATATATATATATATATATATATATATATATATATATATATATATATATATATATATATATATATATATATTATAATGTCGTGCCGAATAAGTAAAACTTGCGATTTTGGCTTAAATAGCAACGCACTTCTTTCCGAATAGGGCAAGCAAAGAATTTGTGTATGCAATAATTCCGCAAAAATCATTCTGATCCTAACGAAAAATATATATTTCATTGCCTTTATTATTAAATTATTGTAAACTAGTGTAGGATAAATTAAATTGCTCTTGTTATAATAAGGTTAGGTAAATTTTCTAAGGTTCTTTTGGTAAAAGATCATTAATTTTGCATTAACATAAATGAAAAAATATATATCTTGAAACGTAAAAGAGGAAATTTTAGAAAGGACTTGCCTGAAAGCTGGCTGCCTTGGATCAACGTCTAGCGTGAGCTGGACGCCAAGGTATTGGTCCAGTGTTGTACGGTCGGTAAAACACTGCGTACCTTGTTGCAAGGTTCGTAGGTTCGAGTCTCCTTCGGCCAGAGATCAGTGTTTATATATATATATATATATATATATATATATATATATATATATATATATATATATATATATATATATATATATATATATATATATATATGGCGCACACACAACACACTGTTAACCACTGTCTTTTTCTTCCTCTTGGTCCACCACCACCACTTCTCTTCCTCTTCCCCTTTCTATTATTCTTCCCCTTACCCTTCCTCCTCTTCCTCTTACTACTCCTCACCTTCTTCCTCTTCCTCCTTACCTTCTTCCTCTTCCTTCTCATTCATCCTCTTCCTCCCAGTCCTTATCCTTCTTCTCTAGTACCTCTTCTTCCTCCTCCCTCAATATCTACACCTAAACATACTAAAACACTCATGAAAACACATAATAAAACATCTGAAACACATTCAACATCTGATAAGCAATTAAACATCGGAAAATCTAAATCATACTTCACTTTTCCTTATAGCAATAATATATTTTTTATTTACCAAGCAAAAATCTAAATGCAGATAACTTCAACTTTGTGCCTTAATACAATAAATAATTTTATTTTCGCCAGGATAAGACGATATATGTTGACATAATTAGAATTCTGTCAGAATGCTGAAAGATGATTTCATTGTATTGAAATTCCAATAGAGTTAAATAAATAAATAAATAAATAAATAAATAAATAAATAAATAAATAAATAAATAAATAAATAAATAAATAAATAAATAAATAAATAAATAAATAAATAAATAAAAATATATATATATATATATATATATATATATATATATATATATATATATATATATATATATATATATATATATTCTAGTAGGAAAATAGAAAAATACAATACGAAAATTCTAGTAAGACTCGCGAGAAGTCTAATAAGAAAATAAGAAAAGTCTAATAAGAAAACAGGAAAAGTCTAGTAAGAAAATAGGGAAATTCTAGTAAGAAAACAGGAATATATTAATAAAAAATTGAAAAGGTCATTAACTGAAACCATTCGTTGGTCTGGTGGTCCAGGTCCACGTGACGCTCTCTGGACCAGTAGTTGTGGTCGTTGGTCTGGTGGCCCTGGACTATGTGATGCTCTCTGGATCAGTAGTTGTGTTCGCTGGTTCAGTGGTCCAGGACCCCATGACGCGCTCTGGACCAGTAGTGCTCGTTGGTCCAGTGATCCTGGACCACGTGACGCTCTCTTGACCAGTAGTTGTGTTCGCTGGTTCAGTGGTCCAGGACCCCATGACGCTCTCTGGACCATTAGTTGTGCTCGTTGGTCCAGTGGCCCAATAAAGCACTGATTCAAGGCACTTGCGTCTGCAGAAATTAGTTTCTTTGATTACTAATCGGGCGTCTCTGAATTTTATGAGATGATTGTTGAAATATTTGTCTACCTATATTTTTATGTTACCCAAGTAATTGCTTTCACCTTTTACTCATGTGCAAGTTGAGATGGCACAATGCCTCCCACACCCTCGGTCCAATCCTTACGAAACCTCGCCCAGATGTCCCCCCACCCATAAGTTGGATATATCCCTCCACCGGGGCCACTACCCTTAGCATCTGCTCCAAAACCCCCACCTGAATCTCTCTGGACCAGTATTTGTGGTCGTTGGTCTGGTGGTCCTTGACCACGTGACGCTCTCTGGACCAGTAGTTGTTCTCGTTAATCAAGTGGTCCAGGACCACGTGACGCTCTCTGGACCAGTAGTTGTGCTCGTTGGTCTAGAGGTCCAGGACCACGTGACGCTCTCTGGACCAGTAGTTGTGCTCGCTGGTTCAGTGGTCCAGGACCACGTGACTCTGGACCAGTAGTTGTGCTCGCTGGTCCAGTGGTCCAGGACCACGTGACTCTCTCTGGACCAGTAGTTGTGCTCGCTGGTCCAGTGGTCCAGGACCACGTGACTCTGGACCAGTAGTTGTGCTCGGTGGTCCAGGACCAGCCAGATCTGAATTTCACTACGTTGTTGTTCTGCGTTTTATATTAACAAGTCTGAAATGCTCACTTTCCCTCACTATCCCTTCACCCTCCCTCTCCCTCATTGTCCCTTCATTCTCCCTCTCCCTCATTATCCCTTCACTCTCCCTCACCCTCATTATCCCTTCACTCTCCCTCATTATTCCTTCACTCTCCCTCATTATACCTTCACTCTCCCTCATTATCCCTTCACTCTCCCTCATTATCCCTTCACTCTCCCTCATTATCCCTTCACTCTCCCTCATTATCCCTTCACCTGGGCTCTCTCCCTCGCCCTCCATCGCTCGCTCCTCACTCCTTCACCATCCCTCACTGGGTTCTTCCCTCACCCTGCTGCTGCTGCTGCTGCTGCTGCTGCTGCTGCTGCTGCCTCTGCTGCTGCTGCTGCTGCTGCTGCTGCTGCTGTTGCCCCTGCTGCTGCTGCCGCCTCTGCTGCTACTGCTGCTGCTCTGGGTGACGCCACATAATTAACACCGCCATAATTACAGCTTTAAGTTATTGAAGCAATTAATAACACTTTAGCAATTACAATTAATGTAGTTATTTATTATCTTTCACACAGAGACTGAGCTAATATTTTTTCCCCATCACGCCAGCAGTTTTTCCTAGAACATCAGATTTTTTCCCCAAGCACACACGCTTTTCCCCAAGCTTACAAACTTTCCCTGAAGCTTGCTGACTCTTCCCCAAAGTTTGCTGTTAATTTTACCGAGAATTATTTTTTTTTCCCAGTGTGTTGGTCTTTATCAGCATACGGGTGTTTTTTCCCAACCCATACGTCTTTTTTTTCCAAGGAGGGTTTTTTCGCAACAGGGTAAAGGTAATTTTTCCATTAAATACGACACTTTTCTGTAAAAAAGGGAAAGCTTTCCTCAATGTTTTTTTTTTTTTCAAAAAAGAAAAGGACCTTTTTTCCCCGAGTACTAGGTTATTTTTCAAAGTACCAGCCATTTTTCTGTACCGAGGCATTTTTTCCTAGTACTAGCAAATTTTCTACAGTAAGAGGCATTTTCCCCTAGTACAAGTAAGACTTCCCCTAGAACAAGTAAGTTTTTTTCCTAGTACAAGTCTTTCCCTAGTACAAGTCTTCCTCTCAGTTTTTACTCAGGCAGATACTAGCGAAATTTCAGAAATAATAAATTATGTAGAACAGGACGGTAATAAAATATGCACGATTGTGGTAACTAGTGACATTTGTCCTCAGACAAATATAGAAATTAAAACCTAACAAACCCCGAGGCCCTGATGAACTGTTTGAAAGGGTTTTAAAGTAATGTAAAGAGGACTTTAGCAAACCTTTGGCTAATCTTTTCAATATATCACTACAAACTGGCATAGTGCCAGACAAGTGGAAAATGCCTAATGTAATAACTATTTGCAAGGCAGGTGACAGGTCCTTTGCTTCGAACTATAGACCAATAAGCCTTACCACCATAGTGGGAAAATTTATGGAATCAATAATTGCCGAGGCAATTCGTAGCCATCTTGAAAGGCATAAATTGATTAATGAATCTCAGCACGGTTTTACTAAGGGGCGTTCCTGTCTTACGAATTTACTAACTTTTTTCACTAAGGTATTTGAGGAGGTAGATCATGGAATTGAATATGATATTGTGTATATGGACTTCAGTAAGGCTTTCGATAGTTCCGCATCAGAGGCTATTGAGGAAACTTAAAGCACACGGAATAGGAGGAGAATTTTTTTCCTGGTTGACAAATAGGCAGCAGAGAGTTTGCATAAATCAGAATGGGGGCACGTCACAAGCGGTGTTCCACAAGGGTCAGTGTTGGGCCCCTTATTGTTCACAATTTACATAAACGACATACATGAGGGAATAAAAAACATCAAAGAAATAAAAAACATCCAAGAAATAGGCAAGGAGGACATGACTGAGAAATTAAATTTTCAGAGAATAGGGAGGGTATTTGAAGGGAAGAAATCGGCCAGTCAAGCGAAACAGGATCCTGCAAGAGAAACCACAGCAGAAGGAATCGTCAGCATACAAGAGGGTGTTCCTAGACTGAGACAGAACAAGAACAGAACGACAGCAGCTGAGGGAGAGGACACAGAAGCGAAAGGGGCTAGGAAGAGAGATAAGGGCAGATTCAGCAGAGGACAACCAGAGCAGGGCAGAACAACAAGCACAAGCACACACAGAACTACCCCCAGAACTCCACAACCAAACACACTATCCCAACACAAACCATAATCCACAAACACAGCCCCCACACCACACTATGGTGTAGAATCCCACAGCACACTGACAGGTCCCCCACCCGCACAGACCCCCTGAACACAGTGTTGGAGAGGAAACTGAAGGTATGGTACACCAACGCTGATTGAATCACGAATAAGTGGGAGAAGTTGCACGAAAGAGTCAAAGAGGCATCACTGGATATCATAGCTCTCACAGAAACCAAGCCCACAGGAATGATAACAGATGAAATGTTTCCATCGGGATATCAGATCCTGAGGAAAGATAAAGGAAACAGAGGGCGTGGGGGTGGCAATGCTCATCAAAAAGCGATGGGATTTTGATGAGCTGGAGAGAGGAGACAGAGGAGAAGCAGGAGACTACATAATAGTAACACTTCAGTCTGGAGGTCCTAAAGGGGTAATTGCAGTGATGTATAACCCTCCATAAAACAGCAGGAGGCCAAGGCAAGAGTATAATCAGGGTAATAGAGCGACGGTTGACACACTGGCTGAAGTGGCCAGAAGGGCTCATGAAAGCAGGGCAAAGCTGCTGATTATGGGTGACTTCAATCACAAGGTAATCGACTGGGAGAACCTGGAGCCACTTGGGGGCCCAGAAACGTGGAGGTCTAAGATGATAGAGATGGTACTGGAAAACCTCGTGTACCAACACGTAAGGGACACTACCAAAGAGAGGAGAGGAGAGGATGAGCCAGCAAGACTTGACCTAGTATTTACCTTGAGTAGTGCAGATATTGAGGACATCACATATGAAAGACTCCTCGAGGCCAGTGATCATGTGGTTCTAAGCTTCGAATAGAGTTACAAGTGGAGAGGGAAGCAGGAAGGGGCAGGGCAAATGAAGCCAAACTGCAAGAGAGGGGACTACAAAGGCATGATTAATTTCCTGCATTAGGTTCAGTGGGACGGAGAACTGGCAAGGAAGTCAGTAAACGAGATGATGGAATATGTGACAACAATATGCAAGGAAGCTGAGTAGAGGTTTGTACCCAAGGGTAACAGAAATAACGAGAAAGTCAAGATGAGCCCTGGGTTCACCCAAATGTGTAGAGAGGCCAAAACCAAGTGTGCTAGAGAATGGAAGAGGTATAGATGGCAAAGCACCGAGGAGAATGAAGAGGGCAGTATTAAAGCCAGAAATAAATATGCACAGGTAAGAAGGAAGGCCCAGCGACAATACGAAAATGACATATCAGCGAAAGCCAAATCTGACCCGTAGCTGTTGTACAGCCACATCAGGAGGAGAACATTCAAGGACCAGGTAATCAGGCTGAGGAAGGAAGAAGGGGAGAGCACAAGAAACGACCGAGAAGTATGTGAGGAACTCAACATGAGATTCAAAGAAGTGTTCACAGAAGAGACAAAAGGGACTCCAGAAAGACGGAGAGGTGGGGTACACTATCAAGTGTTGGACACAATACATACAACCGAGGAAGAAGTGAAGAGGCTGCTAAGTGAGCTAGATACATCAAAGGCGATGGGGCCGGATAACATCTCTCCATGGGTCCTGAGAGAGGGAGCAGAGGCGCTACGTGTACCCATAACAACAATCAACACATCTATCGAAACAGGGCGACTACCTGAGGTATGGAAGACAGCAAATGTAGTCCCAATCTTTAAAAAATGAGACAGACATGAAGCATTAAACTACAGACCAGTGTCACTGACATGTAAAAGTATGCATAGTCATAGAGACGATTATCAGAAGAGTGGTGGAGCACCTAGAAAGGAATGCGCTTATCAACGACAACCAGCACGGTTTCAGGGAAGGGAAATCCTGTGTAACAAACCTACTGGAGTTCTATGACAGGGTGACAGCAATAAGACAAGAGAGAGAGGGGGTGAGTAGATTGCATCTTCTTTGACTGTAAGAAGGCGTTTGACATAGTTCCACACAAGAGATTAGTGCAAAAGCTGGAGGACCAGGCAGGGATAACAGGGAAGGCACTACAGTTTATCAGGGAATACCTGTCAGGAAGACAGCAGCGAGTCATGGTTCGTGGCGAGGTGTCAGAGTGGGCGTCTGTGACGAGCGGGGTTCCACAGGGGTCAGTCCTAGGACCGGTGCTGTTTCTGGTATATGTGAACGACATGACGGGAGGAATAGACTCAGAAGTGTCCCTGTTTGCAGATGATATGAAGTTGATGAGAAGAATTCAATCAGACGAAGACCAGGCAGAACTACAAAGCGATCTGGACAGACAGCAGGCCTGGTCCAGCAACTGGCTCCTGGAATTCAACCCCACCAAGTGCAATGTCATGAAGATTTGTGAAGGGCAAAAAAGATCGCAGACGGAGTACAGTCTAGGGGGCCAGAGACTACAAACCTCACTCAAGGAAAAGAATCTTGGGGTGAGTATAACACCGACCACATCTCCTGAGGCGCACATCAACCAAATAACTGCTGCAGCATACGGGCGCCTAGCAAACCTAAGAACAACATTTCGACATCTTAATAAGGAATCGTTCAGGACCCTGTACACTGTGTACGTTAGGCCCATACTAGAGTATGCAGCACCAGTTTGGAACCCACACCTAGCCAAGCACGTAAGAAAACTAGAGAAAGTGCAAAGGTTTGCAACAAGATTAGTCCCGGAGCTAAGGGGCATGTCCTATGACGACACTGGAGGACAGGATAGGGGGGATATAACGACATATAAAATACTGAGAAGAATCGACAAGGTGGACGACAGGATATTCCAGAGATGGGACACAGCAACAAGGGGACACAGTTGGAAACTAAGGACTCAGATGAATCACAGGGATGTTAGGAAGTATTTCTTCAGTCACAGAGTTATTAGGAAGTGGAATAGTCTAGGAAGTGATGTAGTGGAGGCAGGATCCATACATAGCTTCAAGAAGAGGTATGATAAAGCTCATGGAGCAGGAAGAGTGACCTAGTAGCGACCAGTGAAGAGGCGGGGCCAGAAGCTATGAATCGACCCCTGCAACCACAATTAAGTGAATACAATTAGGTGAGTACACACACACACAACAAATGCGCTGTACAACACATATTCTTATTAATATTGATGGATAGATCACATCGACGCCAGGCTGAGGGACTGATTATTCAAGCTACTCCTGATCTTCAACCATTTTTCTCAGTACTGGACTGAGGAAGCCACTTCTTGGCGAATCGTTTCAACAATAAAGATACCAAAGTGTTGCACAATTTATCATCTAGGTTATGTTAGGTTAGGCTGCGTTAGTTTAGGTTAGGTTAGGCTGCGTTAGTTTAGGTTAGGTTAGGCTGCGTTAGTTTAGGTTAGGTTAGGCTGCGTTAGGTTAGGCTGCGTTAGGTTAGGTTAGGATAGGATGCGTTAGGTTAGGTTAGGCTGCGTTAGGTTAGGTTAGGATAGGTTAGGCTGCGTTAGGTTAGGTTAGGTTAGGCTGCGTTAGGTTAGGTTAGGATAGGTTAGGCTGCGTTAGGTTAGGTTAGGTTAGGTTAGGATAGGCTGCGTTAGGTTAGGTTAGGCTGCGTTAGGTTAGGTTAGGATAGGCTGCGTTAGGTTAGGTTAGGATAGGCTGCGTTAGGTTAGGATAGGCTGCGTTAGGTTAGGTTGCGTTAGGTTAGGTTAGGTTGCGTTAGGTTAGGTTAGGTTAGGTTAGGTTGCGTTAGGTTAGGTTAGGTTGCGTTAGGTTAGGTTGCGTTAGGTTAGGTTAGGGTGAGTTAGGTTAGGTTAGGGAGAGTTAGGTTAGGTTAGGCTGCGTTAGGTTAGGTTAGGTTAGGCTGCGTTAGGTTAGGTTAGGGTGAGATAGGTTAGGTTAGGTTAGGCTGCGTTAGGTTAGGTTAGGCTGCGATAGGTTAGGTTAGGATAGGCTGCGATAGGTTACGTTAGGATAGGTTAGGTTAGGCTGCGTTAGGTTAGGTTAGGTTATGGTGAGTTACGTTAGGTTGAATTAGCTTAGGTTAGGCTGCTAGGTTTTCCTCTATCCATAAAAAAAAACTTATATCACAACGAAAAACTACGAGATAAAAGGCGATAAAAAGTTTTGTGGCACTCAACAAGCAATGGGTGCCACTGTCAGACAGTCACTGTTTAAGGCACATTCATCAGTCACCCATTTGACAGCATTTACAACAGTGAAATAACTCCAGCTTCACGCTACATAACTTAGGATTTCCAATCCTAACTTCTCTTTATCGGAATTCGTTTTTTTCTTAGTATAGAGACATGATTTTTGGATATTGTAGACAGTATTTTGTATGGTTCCGACCTGACATTGGTATGGCTGGAACAGGCGCAAACACGCGTGTAAATACACAAACATTTGTTATTGGGGAGTTAATATTTTATGCAGTGATTGAATGACTGGTGAATCGCATGAGTTACGTTGTAATAAATGGGACGCGTGTGTTTGTACGGATGGGTTTTGTGCTTTCGCGTGGGTGCGTGTGCGTGCGTGTGCGTGCGTGCGCGTGCGTGCGTGCGCGTGCGTGCGTGTGCGTGCGCGTGCGTACGTCATGAAGGTTCGCCGTGATGTCTCGTCTTGATCCTTGTTCTATAGACAAAAAACGTTCTTGTTCTTAAATTCTTTTTTTTTCATAGCTAATTCCTCAGATCAGAAATCAGTCTGGATACATTTATTTCGGTTTTTGAAAACATTTCTTCGCCAAGATGAAGGCTCTACGACGGCTCTGCTTATTCAAGGATCCATCACGAAGCTAACCCAGATACGAATGTCTAAAACTACTTTTGTCTAGAATTGTACTTACCAATTTTGTTTACGAGGCCAAGTCTTGTCTAATGGACTAACCTCTGATACTTATCGACCGGCATTACTTTTTTTCTAATCTCCCCTTTCCCTATCGTACCAATGCATTAAACTATGTACGAAATCTGCTTTCATCACCTTCCCGCTACTATGATAAACACGCTATAGTCTTCTATTACTACAACTTATTTAAACGTCTGAGAAATTTTCCTATTATTTTAAATGAAAATAAAGATTCTGGAAGTAGAGAATCGTCTTGATACATGATTATTCAAGACAAAGTGACTCTCTTAACTCAAGGGTAACAACTTTCTCTTTTTTTTTTTTTTTACACATTATTTGACAAAGTTAGGTTAAGGATTCCTAACTTTATTGACAAGCTAAGAGATGTTGCCTATATCAGCTCATTTGAAAGCATTTTTATTGTTATGAAACATACAAGGAGGGAACAGGATGAAGTTGGAGCCATCTGTGGGCCAGCAATTTCATTTGATCAAATGACTTTATCTCGTTGACATTATAATGCTGTACGAATGTGTTCCAGACTCCAGTCTAGAGTGGGCATGTATTAAGAGGATTCTCTGCTTCTAGTGTTTATATTTCCGCTTGTTGGCTTTTGCCACAGTCTTCCAACTGCTATTTTAACGACGAAAGATGTCAATACTGTGAATATTGTCTGAGGATAATTATTATATCTTTTGAGATGAATCACCGAGAATTTACCACTTAGATGGCGCCAGAGGATGGGGTTCAATTTTAAGACAAACGTCAATGGAAGTTATGACATGAAATCCGTTACAAAACATACACAACACCTGAGTAATTTTTATTACTGAGAAATTCCTCCAACCAGTGGCTATTTTAATTCAATACAGAGATGTGACTGATTGTCTCATTCTCCTCTGTCTCAATGTGCAGTCTCTGAGCTCCATAATAAAGATACCCAGGAGTTGCACATGTCTTATTCATCAATTTATCGGCAGTGAATACCATTAATGTAGTAATGACTTAAGACTAATTTGACTAAATAAGCCTTATTATCTACATGACTCGACCTGATTCTGCCTTACTAGATAAGCTCTATTATGATCTTTAAAGCCCTGCCTGACCCGACATAGCATGCTATAACCCAGAAACGACATGACATGGTTTAATCTAAGACTAGTTAAACCCCACGAGTCCTGATAAGACCTAGCGTGATCCTGCCTGACCCCCACATAACCTTCCATGACTGGTGGAGGTGGGATCCAGGGCAGGCAGTGTCGATCCTTGTACTACATTGTGAACGCAACATTTAAGACAGGAGAGTTAAGACTAATAATTAAAGGATCTTGTGCTTATCTGCTGGCGAACAATAGTGGCTTCACTACATCCCTCCCGTTGATGGTGACTGCTTATGGTGAAGGAGTAGGCAGGAGGGAGAAGAGGGAAGGTGGGAAGGAGGATATTAGCGATGGGAATTTGGGAGACAGGACGATTACAAAGCGAATGAAGGTATTGGAAGAGGTGAGGAGAAAGGAGAGAAGAGAAAGGAAAGGGAAAGGGGGAAATAATTATTCGAAATGGAGAGCGAGGAGAGGAAGATAGGAAGGGATTGAAGTTGATGGATGGGGTGAAGGGAAGTTGAGGAAAAGAAGTGGAGCGAGGCAATGAAAAGAGGCACTGTAGTGCCCACAAGAAAATCTTGGGCATTATGGCACCCACAGCAACGCAAACTTAAGAATTATGACTCACGAAATCGTAATGACACGATTGCAAACAAACCATACCACGGGTGGGGTTCGAACCCGCGGTCAGTGTGTCTCAAAACTCCAGACCGTCGCGTAAGCTTACACGACGGTCTGGAGTTTTGAGACTCTCTGACCGCGAGTTCGAACCGCACCCGTGGTATGTTTTTTTTTTTTTTAAATTATGGCATCCACAGCAACGCAATCTTTAGAATTATAACACCCACAGCAACTCACGACTAACGAGTACAATAAACCTTATTACACAACACACACTGTACGTATTATAATACACACGACCACTACATATTTTTTTTTTCAATTTTTCATATTATTTAAAATGTAAGTGTGATACACAGATCCAACAGTAATGATGTTTTGAAAAGAGAGAAAGAGAGGGGGAGGGGTAAGGGACGGAGGTAAGGGGATGGGAGAGATGGAGGGAGGTGAGGGAAGGAGAGAGATGAGAGGGATTTGAGGGGTAAGGCAGGGAGGTGAGAGGGATTTGAGGGGTAAGGGAGGGAGGTGAGAAGGAAAGGTAGGGAGGCAAGTGAGGGGGGAGGAAGAGAGGGAGGCGAGGGGGGAGAGGTAAGGGAGGGAAAGGGAGGAAGGTGAGGGAGGTTCTGAAGACCTTGCTGACCTAAATTAGATAATTAATCAATCACGATAGTTAATATAATTACCAATATTAAATTAATTTAAATTGGCCCAGAGTCTGCTGGAACCCTCCCCCATCTTACTTCATGTAATTATTTTTTCTGGACCTGAAACTTTGGTTCTCCCTAATCAGGGAGGGGAAGTTATCAGGGAGGGGAAGTTAATAGGGAGGGGAAGTTATCAAGAAGGTGATATTATCAGGGAGGTGAAGTCATCAGGGAGGTGAAGTCATCAGGGAGGTGAAGTCATCAGGGAGGTGAAGTCATCAGGGAGGTGAAGTCATCAGGGAGGTGAAGTCATCAGGGAGGTGAAGTCATCAGGGAGGTGAAGTCATCAGGGAGGTGAAGTCATCAGGGAGGTGAAGTCATCAGGGAGGTGAAGTTTTCAGGGAGGTGAAGTTTTTAGGGAGGTGAAATTTTCGGGGAGGTGAAGTTTTCAGGGAGGTGAAGTTTTTAGGGAGGTGAAGTTTTCAGGGAGGTGAAGTTTTTAGGGAGGTGAAGTTTTCAGGGAGGTGAAATTTGAGCATTGGAACGTTGTATAGATAAGTTCTAACTATTTCTAAGATATATCATATATAGACAGACGGAGCTACGACACACACACACACACACACACACACACACACACACACACACACACACACATTAATCTCTCGAATATATTTACTACAAGTTATTTAGAAACAAAGTCAAGGCAGTGAGTACAATCATTTCGTTCCTATATAATACGTAAATCGTAACTTAATGGAGCAGGAGACAGAGAAGGAAGTATAGAACAGACCCAGTGAAGAGCAGAGTTACACACACAATTAGAGAAATATTATGTATCGACATTCCTGGTTTAATACGAGTAACAAATACAATTGGAGAACTGTGAACATCCATGATTCAACACTCTACGACTTGCTAGCCACGGATTTAAGAAATATTGATGAATAATACAAGATCAACACCTGGATACCTTTACTGAACGTATCGCCAACCAATGGCGTTTTCTGTTTGAAGATCTAAACAGGTATTGGACATGTATTCATCAACTTGTCAACACTGTATGCCATTAACACAACAAAAATTACCAGAACAAAGGGCAGAAGTTGGCAAATGAAAACTCGACCACCTCCTGCAGCCAGTTCCAGATCCACCAGGTTGTTTCTGGCTTATGTACGCATGCACGTCTGACAGCATGTGTACATAAGCCAGAATAACCAAGAAGTCAGTAATGAATCCTGGCTCAAGCAGTACCTCAAGAGAACTCTCAAAACCATTTACAGGCAAGACATATTAAGGATGTTGATTAAGACATGTGCAACTGTTGCACATGTCTTAATCATCAACTTGTAGGTATTTTATGACATTTTCATTTAGTTGTTCTAAATCCCAATTATTTAATAGTTTTGCTGTCCATTTCATTTTTTAGTAATTTTTTATAGCTGCTTTCCCAGTGGTTTATCAACACTTTTGTTTTAGGAATGTTTGCTATTTTTCGTTTGTCTGAAAATTTGCCATTCCACTGCAGACGTCTTGTTAATAAAGTAAGAAGATAGATCAGTCTTCCCATTTCTTCAAAATTTGGCGTAGTCTCTCATCTACACCTACTTCGATATTTTTCTCATTGTCCATGAGTAATTAAGTCATCTCTTGTTATATCAAAGGACTGAATTTAGCTGGTTAAAATTTAGATACTTCTATGGATATTTACAACCCTTTATTTTGTAGTAGTCGTAGTAGTATAGTCATTGTAGTCGTAGTAGCCGTAGTAGTCATAGTAGTTAGTTGTAGTAGAATTGGTGGTGGTCAAAGTAGTAGTCTTAATAAGGTATAAAAACACTGTCCCTTTCTCATATATTTCATCAATTATGACTTTTTTTTTTTACCTCAAACTTATGTCATTGCAGCGTATGCTTCGCGCTTAATTATTTAACAAAACCTGAATAAAAGGTTGATTCTAACTTCCTTTTATGTTATTCCTTTTTGAAAGTTTCCTATCTTCGTGTCTTAACTTAGTAAGATCGTTTATGGTTAGTTTGAATCTTAAGTTTTTGGTTAGGAAACTTATCATATTGGTTATTTTTTTTCTTTTATTTGCATGGTTTTCCATAACCTTTTATTTCTTGCTTTGTTTACTTGTTTTGTGCTAAATGTTTAATCCCATTATTATTATTCAATTTAAGCACAATAAAAGGCATTAAAATCCGAAATAATTCTTTTTTCTGTCTTAGTTATGAGAGTTGTAACAGTGTGAGTAACTCAGGCATTTTTAATATCGCCTTATCAATGCATCGAACAGCAGATCCTGACTCACAGGAATTCCAAAAACCTTGATCCAGTAACTATGACATCAACAATACAGACTAGAGAGTAACTACTGACAAGACGATTTGCAATAGTATATTTGAAGAACTTTGCTCAGTAATACGGAGACGCACGAACAGGTAAACCACACCTCGAAGGTTTAGAGGTCAAGAAGTTCAAGAAATCTAATTAATATTTTAGTTTTAGGAAATCTAAAATAGTCAAAAATTCCAAATTTAAGAACGTGATTCTACTTTTACGTGCGAGTCATCAGAAATACACTGATGAATGTCCACTATGTCCTATTTTTAGCTAAATGCCACTAGCCATAGATTGTTCAAAGAAAGAATTCTGTTGAACCACTTAACAGTGAAATTCTTCAATTTTGAGACAAACATTGTAAAATGTTCTGGTCAAATAAAAAAAAAAACACGTGTTTTTCCGAAAATTAATCTTGATGTTTCTGTACAAGTAAACACATTAATGAATTTGATTGTGATTTACTGATGTCTTTTCAATTAACAATATACAGTTTATAGGCAAATCTAGAGTATTCCAAAAAAAAAAGCCTTTCAGTCCAATACCGGTTAATTTCATGGAATGATGGGAGACTATTACTATCCAATATATAAATTCTTGATTAAATAAGTTAATTTTAGAAGCTAAATTTGGTGCCAGGATTTTTTTATTCAGTTAAGAATCCTATATCTAAAGCCGTTTATAAATGCTTATGCCTACACTGAAGAAAAACGAAAGATTTGTGCAGTAATGTTGAAGGTACAATAATCCCATCAGCAGATTATATTAATCAAAGTTAAACCCAATGGCAGGCTAGGCATAGCTTTGTCTTTCCCCCCTCGACGGCAGTGACAAAATCACCGTAGACATTTTGATAAATGCCAACTAGAAGCTGGTAAGATAAACATACAACAGCGTAAGAATTTATATTAACAACGTTTCGCTTAAGGGAAATTTTATAGTTGACTCTGACTCATATTTTGATTGGGAGAGTGTGTACACACACACACACACACACACACACACACACACACACACACACACACACACACACACACACACACACACACACACACACACACACACACGAATTTTCGTCATATTGATACAATATCGCTTTTGGCAATTTTCCAAATGCTGCGTCGGGTTTTATCAACTTGCTCTCCTCGGAAGCGACTCAATGAATATCTTAAGGAATATCTTATGCTGTACCCAGTATATACCAATTTACATTCATTCGAAAATGGAGTATTGATATGCTCTTCACGTTAGTTCATGGTTATTTAGAAATATGACAGAGAGAGAGAGAGAGAGAGAGAGAGAGAGAGAGAGAGAGGAGAGAGAGAGAGAGAAAGAAAGAGAAAGAGATAGAGAGAAAGAGCTAGTTAGAGCTAGCTAACATTTTGTAAAGCTTGGTAATATGGTATCCAGTCGATAACAAATGGCAGCCACATCACCAATTTAATTATGTACGAGGAGTTAATATAAGGCAGGTAGCAAGGGAGGAGGGAGGAAATGAGTAAACGGAAGGGATGGTGGGGTGGGGGGGGGTTTGAGGATCCTGCTGGAAAAGGGGAGAATAGAAGTCGAGGTGAGAACTGGAGAAAAGAGGAGAATAGGTAAAAGCAGAAATATTCTAATCAGTGGGGTTAGCAGGAACAACAGGATTGAGTAATGGATATATATATATATATATATATATATATATATATATATATATACACTCAAAAGGGTACATGTCAGTATATTCCTCATCACTGAAGGCCAGAGATCAAGAAATCTTTTTATCTAAAATGACACTGGTAGATGGACCACGATTAGCTAGATTGAAGGTTATCTAATACATACATATATAATAGGGAGAGATATACTATATTTAAATTACCCCTTTTGTAGGATATCTTTTGGACTGGAGTCACTATCTCTCATTTATCTTGTTCTTACCTTTTCAGCACTTACGTTGTTTTTGGAGGGAGAAGAGATGGAATGGGTGAGAGTAAACATGAGGGAGAGAAGGAGAGGGAAGTAGCGAATGGGGGGAAGGGTGAATGAGGCAGAGAAGGTAAAGGAAGGTGAGAGGGGAATAAGTAATGAACGTGGGGGAAAGTGGAAGGTATAAGGAAACATGAGAAAAGGAGATTGAGTGTGGCAGGGTAAACGTGAGAGGAGCAAGGAGGAGAAAAGATAATGAAGGTGGAGGCAAAAAGGAGAACAGGCAGAGAAAGTGAAGGGGAGGAGAGATGAGGCAGTAAACATGAGGGGAAAAGGGGGAATAGGCAGCGAAAGTGAGGGAAGGGGAGGACAGGGGGAATGGGAAAATGTATAAATAAATGGACATGGGAAGTAGAGGGGAAGGGTGCATTTTTAAGAGCAAATTTATCAGTAATTGCCATTTCCCAAGTAAAATTTCATCAGAGTTACTCATTATTTAAACCCCATTTGCAGCAACTGCTATTTTTTCTCTCTATGTTTTCTCTTTTGTTTTGCTTTATAACCAGAAATATAATAGTATTTATATATATATATATATATATATATATATATATATATATATATATATATATATTAACACGCTGGCTGTCTCCCACCGATGCAAGATGACCCAAATTAGAAAAACTTTCACCATCATTCACATTATGTATAAGACTATACAAGAGGAAACAATACGACTTATTATAAAACATGTCGGTCCTGGGACCTTGATCACATTCTAACATCAAGGTCCCAGTACAGAAACGCTCTTGTTTTTTTACGCCCTATTATTTCCTCACGTTTATAACATTTTGTATTTAAGTCTCGCCTGCCTAGAATGGCTGGGACCATCACGACTAACAAATATACATGCTAATCCTCGTTATCAATTACCACTTTATCTCCCGTGCATAATTTAACCTCGAGATAAACCAGATAAAGATTTGTTTTATATCAACAAGTTCACCAAATGATCAGACGTGTGTAGTTGTCCTGCACGTCTAAATAATTCATTGCTGGACGGTATGATAGAAATCTAGACAGTCTATAAGTGCTTAGCATATCGGTAACGTACGAGACACTTGCGAAACAATTGGGAATCTTTATTCTAGAAACGTTTCGCCAGACAGTGACTCTTACAGTTCACTGCAGTTAGTTTGTCAGGATTATGACCCGCCGCCTACCCACTGTTCTATACACGTCTGTTAGGAAGTTCACAACGCAACTAAGGACTAACATCTAGAATTTTAATCCTTAGTGTATCTATACTGAGATATAAACAACGTTTTATAGTACAGTCACAAATATATGCCTTTCGATGTTCATTCAAATATTTATCGAAATCGTCAATTTAAAATTTGCACAGCATGAAGTGAAAGTCAAGCTTCTTTAAGTGACTCCACTAGCACAAAGTTTGATGCCTATCAAAAACAAAAAATCATTCTCCAGTAACTGATCTGAATTGAACGATTCCATTTTTTGAACAATTTCAGTAAAATACAGAGTTTCATAGAGATGGACCCGATGCGTGAAATATACTGTTTTAAAAATGGGTCCATCTTTTTCAAACTTGTATTAAACTTGCACCGACACAACCTAAACTTGTAGGACGTCATCCTTCTTAAGGAATGAATCAACGTTAATATTTTGGGGTTAATCAGACTAGACATTCTTTAGTTAGGGGGAAAAAATCAATACTAATAAAATTAGCAAAGACTCGTGCAGTTCAATGACAACACTAACATTACTATCTGGAAAACACAACATGGCTGAAAATTTCATACCCATCAACGATTCTAAGTTAGGTTTTTAACTAATTTATTATACTGACAACTCTGCCCGCACACAAACTAAACTTAATGGGTATTATCCTGGCCGTAAGGTACATTAGCTCTTACATACCGAAACCATTCAGAAGACGTAGACTCAGATTTATTTAAAGTGACTTACCGGAAATAAACTTTTCACACTATTTTACACGTAAAATTGACAGCTTTACCTGTAATATTCAATATCACTTTCAACCGAAGTAAAAGGTAATTTTTTTTTAAATTTGAAGCCAAGCAGCAGAGGATTTTGAAAATTATCCGACCCGATCCATGAATCATAGAATGTGTTCAACTTTGATCATAGTGTACATGCATATGCCAATTGTTGCATGAAAATTCTCTTTCTCTTTATAAATAAAAATAATCAGGTAATTACTTTAAAAACTCCTTTCCCTTCGGAGATACCTTTAAAAGGTAATATTAAAGACTAATTAATAGAACGTGTTCAGTGTGCCCACCATTATTACTGTGTATGTTTACCAGTACTCTGCCTCATGTTACTACCAGCCCCTGACAGCCATCTCTCTATACTCGTAACTCAGTGGTAGAATGTTTGGTTTACAACTAAGAGGACCCGCGTTTGATACCCGGTCGAGCTGAACTGTATAGACAAATCTTACACCTGCTGACTCTATTCACCTAGTAATAATATAGGTATTTCAAGGTCGACTGTTGTGTCTCATCCTTAGCAACGTGATCAAAGCACTCCAATGGATATAAGCCACTTGGCTTGGCTTTCCTGTGGGTTAATAACCCTCCGAGGTATCAATATTAAGACAGTCTTCGATACCCACTTGTCAAAAATACCTCTCCGAATGTCTGATCATGTCAGATATGTATAAGTATTCATACACTCTTGTCACAGCTTACTAATGCACTCATCTCGTTATTATTCAATTCTGATCCAGATGGTGAAAGATAATTCTGTCGCTACAAACCCATGATATATCAGAGTAAAAGTCTTATTATCTGGGAAACGTGAAATATCTCGGCCACAAGACACACTCCAGGCAGGCCAGCTGCTCGCATCCATTCTCATGACTGTGTTATTGAGGCTATAAATGTTTAAAACTTTTCCAATGGCTATAATTTTAAGCGAGTTTCTGAATAAGTTTAAATTCTTAATACTTTGCTGGATTTACAGTAGCTATTCCATAAAGGTTTAACATTCCGCACTGTGTTATGTGATTGGAATAAGGCAAAAGGTATTGCGAGAATGAGTCCCGCATCTATCAGTGTCAGAAAACGGAGGGTGGGGAATGTTTTTTTTCCACGGTGTTTAATTTTTTACCATAGAAGTTGCTAGTTTATCGTATCATACCTTGGTATCATACCACAAAATTATTAACAAGAATACACATGGATCCGGTGACACTGTTCTCATTTATTCAGTTATTCCTTCGCCGTTACAAGCAAATTTTAGATATGGGCTCAGAATTTCTGTCTTTATTTGTATTACTGAAATCACTTGATATATAAATATTCGAGAAAGTTATATATAAGGTTCAATGCATACTTTACATTTAGTTTGATAATTGTCTGTGTACATGCAAAATGTTCTTATAACCTAAGACTGTCTACTGAAACATTTATCTGGCTGTTTACATTTTTAGTCGCTACTATGATGGGGATAACCAAATAATTACTGTAGTTGGCTATAACTGATCCATTTCTCTGCCTTCATGTATCATTTAATCAAATATTTCTCTCCTGTTATTATTATTATTTGAAGCATAACCCAACACTGATTCGATTCTTCCTTCAAAACACTGTCTTCATCCGACGTTTTCCCTTATATGTTAGGAATAAGTTAATGTGGGATGGAATCCACAATAACTGTACCGTGTTTTGTTTTTCAATTTAAATATTTATACCTGGCTAGTGGCTACTCCAATGAACATGTCTGAATCATTATGAGAGTCAAATTCACTCGCAACAGATTACTATCTCATTGAAGAGACGTTTCGCGTGCTCTGCAGGCATGTTAAGTGGCATTGATAAGCGTCGGAAGTCATGGCGTGAATACGAGATGATCAGTCTCTCACGTAGCCTTGGCTACGTGAGAGCATTTCCTGCATTTCCTGACGCGGGTCTCAGTCATATGACGACCCACGGTTGGAGTTTTTGGTCATCTGACCGAGGCCTTCAGCTGGCTTACCACTCCGTCTCTTTAAAAATCATGGTTACAAAGCTGACGTATGAGGAAGTAGCATTTTATACTGCAAGAGGCGAGGTGTGAATGTGTTGAATAGAGTCACAGGATGCTGCGCCGCTAGTAGAAGTAAGGACACAAGAATTAAAGAGCACTGCAATAATCGTGATGTCCCATGCTAGAGAAGACAGGTCTTCAAAACCATATCTTCTAGACCACAACTAGAGGCTGAGCAACAAAGTTGTTCCAAGATGCCATCGTGTTTGTCATATTCTGACTACCTTTGATCAAAAGGCTTTAATATAGGCTTTATCTGCTTAAGTGTTATTTTACCCTTGTAGGAATTTACCTGGCTTGTGTAGAGGTATTGGATAGAGGCGTTAATTATGTGTAGAGGTGATGGATAGAGGTATTCGTTGTATATGGAGGTGTGGAACTGGTGTGACTGGAAATGGACAGTGTTTGAAACATACAAAGAGGGTATCGTAAATTAATGAATACTATACTAAAAAGATCCTGGAAAATGGCTGAAGAGACGAGTGGAGTGGTCAAGGATGGGAAGGAACCAGTGTTTGACTGGATATACAAATATATGTACAGCGTGGAGTGGCAGAGTAACCTGAGGAGTTAACTAAGAAGCTAATTATCCCTCCCACCAAGGTAGGGTGACCATCAAAAGAGGTAACGCTTTCTCTATAACTTTCAAGAAGCTTGCTAGCATCACAGTAAAGATGAGCCTCCGAACAAAAACATCCCCACCACTTCTTCAGAGTGCACGGATTTAAATTGGATAAATTTAGATTTAGAAAGGACATAGGCAAGTACTGGTTTTCGAACAGAGTTGTAGATGCGTGGAACAATCTTCCGAGTGGGGTGATAGAGGCTGGGACCTTGGGTGGATTTAAAAAGAGATTGGACAAATATATGAGTGGGAGGGGCTGGGTTTGATTAGTGTCGTGAGTACGGGAATAAATTCTTAGGTAGTGGTGGTTTTGATAAGGACCTGCCTTGTATGGGCCAGTAGGCCTTCTGCAGTGTTCCTCCATTCTTATGTTCTTATGTTCTTATGTTCTTCCTGTCTCGAGAACTCAAGTCTGGCTAACCGGTTTCCCTGAATTCTTTTATAATGTTACCGTGCTCACACTCCAGCAACACGTCATAAAAACTACTTGCCTCCACTCACTTATGTCTGACACGCTCATATAAACCTGTGGATGTCCATGTTCCTATCACTCGAAGCATCCTTTACTAATAGTCTTTCCTGTGAGAACTCTTACCCATCCTTCCCTCCACCCTATAATATAATATAATTATATATATATATATATATATATATATATATATATATATATATATATATATATATATATATATATATATATATATATATATATATTCTCTTATACGTTTAAAGATATATTTTTTGAAAACTTACCTAACCTTATTATAACAAGCGCAATTTAATTTAGCCTAACCCAACTAAATATATTTTAGATACGTTTACAATAATTTAATAATAAACAAACACAATGAAATATATTTTTCCGTTAGGTTCAGAATGATTTTTTGAAATTATTGCATACACAAATTTTCGCTTGTCTTATATGGCAAGATGAGCGTTGCTATTTAAGCCAAAATCTCAAGTTTTACCTAATCGGCACGACATACTATATATATATATATATATATATATATATATATATATAAAATATATATATATATATATATATATATATATATATATATATATATATATATATATATATATATATATATATTATATATATATATATATATATATATATATATCTTATACTCTCTGCAAAACAACTTCCAACGTCTTCTTTTATCTCTCATCACTCGTTAATTCTCTTTTCACCATAAACTCAGTTTTCTTTATCTCATTTTTGCTGTAAAAACCTTTAAATATTCTCGCTATTATACAATAGGAAGCCAATAAGACGCAAGACAGCGTATATCGTTGAAGTTCGTTATTATACAATAGAAACACACGGACGGCTTATAAATTTTCCTCTTGAAGCAAACATTAATTTTAACAAAGCCGTCAAATGCGCCTTTTTAGGCTGAGTATTCAAATGGGGAAAAAATAGAGAATTATGGCGGGATTATTTACAAGATGTTTTTATGTGTGCGAGTTATCAATATGAACAGAAGAAATTAACAGTGTTGTGGAGGTCAAGAGGTCAATGTTCAGACCAGTAATAACAACACCTCCATGACCAGTATAATCAAGTAGCAATATCACCACTTTTACCACAGTGTAATACCAATATTACCACCATCACGAAACACTTTTTTCATCACCATGTACACGGAGCATCATCACAACAGGAGAATATATTAATTACCATCATCACAGAACAATATTAACAAGTCCACCATTACGGAGTAATATTATTACATCAACTGAATGGTAATATTTCCATCCATACCACTGCAAAGCACTATTACCTTCACTACAGAGCAATATTACAAGTCGTAATTCTGTCATTTCTGGTACGTCTCCGTCTGTCTGTGTCTGTGTCTGTCTGTCTGTCTGTCTGTCTGTCTGTCTGTCTGTCTGTCTGTCTGTCTGTCTGTGTCTCTCTCTCTCTCTCTCTCTCCTCTCTCTCTCTCTCTCTCTCACTCTCTCTCTCAGACCTTCATGGTTCACGTTCCCTCAGACTTTCATGGTTCATGTTCCCTCAGACTTCCATGGTTCACGTTCCCTCAGACCTTCATGGTTCACGTTCCCTCAGACTTCCAAGGTTCACGTTCCCTCAGACTTTCATGGTTCATGTTCCCTCAGACTTCCATGGTTCACGTTCCCTCAGACCTTCGTGGTTCACGTTCCCTCAGACTTTCATGGTTCACGTTCCCTCAGACTTTCATGGTTCACGTTCCCTCAGACTTTCATGGTTCACGTTCCCTCAGACTTCCAAGGCTCACGATACCTCAGACTTCCAAGGCTCACGATACCTCAGACTTCCAAAGGCTCACGATACCTCAGACTTTCATGGTTCATGTTCCCTCAGACTTCCATGGTTCACGTTCCCTCAGACTTCTGGTTCACTTCGCTTCCCTCAGACTCTTTCATGGTTCACGTTCCTCAGACTTTCATGGTTCACGTTACCTCAGACTTTCATGGTTCACGTTCCCTAAGACTTTCATGGTTCACGTTCCCTCAGACTTTCATGGTTCAGTTCCTCAGACTTCCATGGTTCACGTTCCCTCAGACCTTCGTGGTTCATGTTCCCTCAGTCTTTCATGGTTCACGTTCCCTCAGACTTTCATGGTTCACGTTCCCTCAGACTTTCATGGTTCACGTTCCCTCAGACTTTCATGGTTCACGTTCCCTCAGACTTTCATGGTTCATGTTCCCTCAGACTTCCATGGTTCACGTTCCCTCAGACTTTCATGGTTCACGTTCCCTCAGACTTTCATGGTTCACGTTTCCTCAGACTTTCATGGTTCACGTTCCCTCAGACTTTCATGGTTCATGTTCTCTCAGACTTCCATGGTTCACGTTCCCTCAGACTTTCATGGTTCACGTTCCCTCAGACTTTCATGGTTCACGTTCCCTCAGACTTTCATGGTTCACGTTCCCTCAGACTTCCAAGGCTCACGATACCTCAGACTTCCAAGGCTCACGATACCTCAGACTTCCAAGGTTCACGATACCTCAGACTTCCAAGGTTCACGATACCTCAGACTTCCAAGGCTCACGATACCTCAGACTTCCAAGGTTCACGATACCTCAGACTTCCAAGGCTCACGATACCTCAGACTTCCAAGGCTCACGATACCTCAGACTTCCAAGGCTCACGATACCTCAGACTTCGAGGTAATCGCAGCTGAGAGGACAAAGTTACTATGCATCAACATGCACTGCACTGTTACCAAGGTTATATCTTGGGCTCCAACCTCAGAGACGGTAATGAGGAGTAACTTGTATATTTATCCTGTAGATCATTTGAGGAAAGGTAAGGTAAGGCCAGCTAGTTTACTTCAAGCTAGTTTACATTAGACTATGTTAGTCTAGTTTAGGTTAAGCCAAGTTAGGCTAGGTTATGGTAGGACAGGTTAGGTTGAGGAAGTGCATTGTTGTAGATTGACTGCTTCCGCATGTATTACCTCTGCTGTTTATCATCGTCTGATAAACTCTCTAGCACGTCATGTTCTCTAGGAAGAGAGACATCTCTCAGAGGACTCTTGAGTGTTCTGTATTGCTAGAGTTGCGTCGATGCACCAAGGTAGAGTAGCTGCTTCATGTGTGATCTCGAGTGTGTGTGTGTGCAGATGTATTTGAGTGCTTGTGTGTGGGCGTGTCTCATTTAAAGGTAAGGAGGTGAGGGCGCCCTCAACATTCTGGTGCAAAAGCGAACAAGGTAGTAGTGTGATTTGCATTTATTTAACTGGGAATACTCTCACTTGCTGAACCTCTTATTTTATTACCCTCAACCAAACCCCATCTCCCACACCCACACCCACCCACCCACACCCACACACACTCACACACACACCTCAGCTCTCCTGCTAAATCACTAAACGGGTCATCACCAATAAAAGACCTGCAGTGTCAGTACCTCTTATATCCTGATGAAAAATTACCGCCAAGGATGACTGAAATTTTAAAGAAAAAACTATTAGTAGAAAGATCAAAAAAAGGCACAATACCATGACTGGAACAATACACAAATGCCCGGCACGTATGACGACGTTTCGGTTCGACTTAGACCATATGCAAAGTCACACTAAATGGGCCAAGTCGGACCGAAACCTCATCGTATGCTCGTCTCTGCTATGTGCGGGTTATTTGTGTATTAATAGAAAAAAATACAGTGCAAAACCTTGGATTCAGTCTTATGGAACAAGAAAACTACGTGTTAAATGAAAAAATATATAATTAATTAATTAAATGTATATATCCACAGTTTGTAACCTAAAGTTTTAAACAGTTTCGATACGTCCTTGACGGATCGTTTCGATCCGTCAAGGACGTCAAGAGCGCTCTTGAAGCCACAACAGCCAATGCGAATGACAACCATTGAAAATATATTAAAAATCCAGCATCTACTATACTTATATTGCTCCAATTTAAATATTAATAAGACTTCTTCATCTCTTAAGAAAAGCATCAAGAAGAGCATAAATGATAATACTGCATATATCACAGTGACTATACTCTTACGGGTAAAAAATATAAAAGTCGCTCCTCAGATTTATATAGCTCCCAAGAGTTACTGGTACGATACATCAGCCTTAATAGCATCACCTCTTTCACGAGACGGATTCCAGACTCACGAACTTGATTCCGGATTCGTGGCGTCACGAGACTGATTTCAGACTTGTTCGTTGACGTGATTCGTAGTTGGCGAATGACTCTTGTTGCAACAGTTATGACCAAAAACTCGTACATAGAAGAGGAACTTAAGGGTGAATAGTTCCAGCTATTGTTTTGTGACTATTCTTCACTTGTAGATGATTTTGTTTTTCTTATAGAGTATCGTCGCAGTATTGTGTATTTTTCAAGAATAACGATTAATAAGAATTGTTTTTTGGGGGGATCGAAATATAATTAGCAGTAATGATGAAGAACAGGTAACATTAATATGAGTTTGACAACCTCTATCCATACAATTACTTTAGTGATTGTAATCATTACAATCACTTTAGTGATTGTAATGAATGTAAAGAAGATGGGCTGGTCATCCACACACCCATGATTGTTACCGTAGGATGTGATCATCCACACACCCATGATTGTAACCGTAGGATGTGGTCATCCACACACCCATGATTGTAACCGTAGGATGTGGTCATCCACACACCCATGATTGTAACCGTAGGATGTGGTCATCCACACACCCATGATTGTAACCGTAGGATGTGGTCATCCACACACCCATGATTGTAACCGTAGGATGTGGTCATCCACACACCCATGATTGTAACCGTAGGATGTGGTCATCCACACACCCATGATTGTAACCGTGGGATGTGGTCATCCACACCCATGATTGTAACCGTAGGATGTGGTCATCCACACACCCATGATTGTAACCGTAGGATGTGGTCATCCACACACCCATGATTGTAACCGTAGGATGTGGTCATCCACACACCCATGATTGTTACCGTAGGATGTAGTCATCCACACACCCATGATTGTAACCGTAGGATGTGGTCATCCACACACCCATGATTGTAACCGTAGGATGTGGTCATCCACACACCCATGATTGTAACCGTAGGATGTGGTCATCCACACACCCATGATTGTAACCGTAGGATGTGGTCATCCACACACCCATGATTGTAACCGTAGGATGTGGTCATCCACACACCCATGATTGTAACCGTAGGATGTGGTCATCCACACACCCATGATTGTAACCGTAGGATGTGGTCATCCACACACCCATGATTGTAACCGTAGGATGTGGTCATCCACAACCCATGATTGTAACCGTAGGATGTGGTCATCCACACACCCATGCTTGTAACCGTAGGATGTGGTCATCCACACACCCATGATTGTAACCGTAGGATGTGGTCATCCACACACCCATGATTGTAACCGTAGGATGTGGTCATCCACACACCCATGATTGTAACCGTAGGATGTGGTCATCCACACACCCATGATTGTAACCGTAGGATGTGGTCATCCACACACCCATGATTGTAACCGTAGGATGTGGTCATCCACACACCCATGATTGTAACCGTAGGATGTGGTCATCCACACACCCATGATTGTAACCGTAGGATGTGGTCATCCACACACCCATGATTGTAACCGTAGGATGTGGTCATCCACACACCCATGATTGTAACCGTGGGATGTGGTCATCCACACCTATGATTGTAACCGTAGGATGTGGTCATCCACACACCCATGATTGTAACCGTAGGATGTGGTCATCCACACCTATGATTGTAACCGTAGGATGTGGTCATCCACACACCATGATTGTAACCGTAGGATGTGGTCATCCACACACCCATGATTGTAACCGTAGGATGTGGTCATCCACACACCCATGTTGTAACCGTAGGATGTTGTCATCCACACACCCATGATTGTAACCGTAGGATGTGGTCATCCACACATCCATGATTGTAACCGTAGGATGTGGTCATCCACACACCCATGATTGTAACCGTAGGATGTGGTCATCCACACACCCATGATTGTAACCGTAGGATGTGGTCATCCACACACCAATGATTGTAACCGTAGGATGTGGTCACATCCACACACCCATGATTGTAACCGTAGGATGTGGTCATCCACACACCCATGATTGTAACCGTAGGATGTGGTCATCCACACACCCATCATTGTAACCGTAGGATGTGGTCATCCACACACCCATGATTTTAACCGTAGGATAGGTTGGTCATCCACACACCCATGATTGTAGTCGAAGCATGGGTTGGCCATCCATTCATCTGAGTATATGGGAGTGCATGGGAGTGCATGGGGAAGACACAGCAGAGTACTTGGCAGTCTACACTAAAGTGTCTCCTGAGAACTATCTCCTTCAACCTAGATTTAGGACAATTGTGAATTATCTAGTAAATAATGAAGAGAGAGAACGAAAGAGAATGAGATAATAAGAATGAATGAGAATGAATGTTAATGAGAGGAGAGAATGAGTTAAAGAGAATGAAAATGGGAATGAGAGATAGAGAGAATAAGAAAGAGCATGAGAAAGAAAAGAATGAGAGAAAATATGAAGACAATGAGAATGAAAGAGAATGAGAAAGAAAAGAATGAGAGAACATATGAAGACAGAATGAGAATGAGAGAGATTGACTTCACAAATTCTGAGGATATTCCCGAGGGTAGAGATAATGAGAGGTGCTCACCATCAGTTGTCTGTCGCACCAGACTTATCTCTCACTATAACAATATTTTCACCTGCTTGTTCGTTAGTTGCGTGCAGTTGATAGTGTGTGTGTGTGTGTGTGTGTAGTGTGTGTGTAGTGTTTGTGTGTGTGTGTGTGTGTGTGTGTGTGTGTGTTGTGTGTGTGTGTGTGTAGTGTGTGTGTGTGTAGTGTGTGTGTGTGTAGTGTTTGTGTGTGTGTAGTGTGTGTGTGTGTGTGTGTGTGTGTGTGTGTGTGTGTGTGTGTGTAGTGTGTGTGTGTGTGTGTGTGTGTGTGTGTGTGTGTGTGTGTGTGTGTAGTGTGTGTGTGTGTGTGTGTGTGTGTGTGTGTGTGTGTGTGTGTGTAGTGTGTGTGTGTGTGTGTGTGTGTGTGTGTGGTGTGTGTGTGTGTGTGTGTGTGTAGTGTGTGTGTGTAGTGTGTGTGTGTGTGTGTGTGTGTGTGTGGTGTGTGTGTGTGTGTGTGTGTGTGTGTGTGTGTGTGTGTGTGTGTGTGTGTGTGTGTGGTAGTGTGTGTGTGTGTGTAGTGTGTGTGTGTGTAGTGTGTGTGTGTGTGTAGTGTGTGTGTGTGTGTGTGTGTGTGTGTGTGTGTGTGTGTGTGTGTGTAGTGTGTGTGTGTTGTGTGTGTGTGAGAGAGAGAAACATACTAACGGATAGTGGAAGACTCACATCCCATGCTTACCATATATCAGACATGGTAGAACGTGCTAGAACTTGCTATACCATGTTAGAACATGTTAGAGGGTGTTAGAACATGTTAGATGGTGTTCGAACATCACATGAACCACATCAACACTGATAACAGTAGTGTTATCTTTAAAAAAAATTTACAATCAAGGAATTGGAGCAACTCCTCTCCTTCCTCGAATCAACCCTGATTACCTCCCAGCAACCTGACGGTGGATGACCCCTAAGGGCTTAGCGCTTTATGAATAACAAAACTAAAAATAATAATAAGAATCTTCAATCGCGGTAATTACTCCCCAATCAGCTTCCCCTCTTTATCCCCCCCTTTAACTCCATACTCTACCCCCATCACTTTCCTCTCTATACCTCCCTACTCTCTCGTATATCCCCTCTATACCTTTGTCCTCCCTCATATCTCCCCATTATCTCTCTATACTCCCTCATGTCTACCCTCTGTACCTCTCTACTCCTTATATCTCCCCTCTACACTCCCTCCTTTCTCCCCTCTATACCTCCTAAATTAATTGCCCAGTCATTCCAACCCTTCCCCTCTCTGGCTCCTTCTCATTTTGTTCCCCTCTTTCTCAATCTCTCCCTCTTCATTTTACCCCTTTCCCCTCTGCCTTCTCTCGTTCCTCCACTTCTCTTTTGCGTCTCTCGTCACGCTGAAAAAACAATTTTAATTGAGGCGACGTTTCGCTCATTTCAGATCTTTATTAAGTAATATTTCACTCGATACAGCACTTCATCAAGTCTAGTACTGTTGCTGTTTTATCTACCTCTACGCACTTCTAGTACTGTTGCTGTTGTATCTACCTCTACACACTTCTAGTACTGTTGCTGTTGTATCTACCTCTACACACTTCTAGTACTGTTGCTGTTGTATCTACCTCTACACACTGTCTAGTACTGTTGCTGTTGTATCTACCTCTACACACTTCTAGTACTGTTGCTGTTGTATCTATATCTACACACTTCTAGTACTGTTGCTGTTGTATCTACCTCCACAACCTCTAGAACTGCTGCTACTGTTGCATCTACCTCTACAACTTCTAGTACTGTTTTGTATCTCCTCACGTTCGTATTCTGTATCTATTCACACTCTAGTATGTTGCTGTTGTATCTATACTACACTTCAGTACTGTTGTTTATCTATCCAACCTCAGAACTGCTGCTACTGTTGCATCTACCTCTACAACTTCTAGTACTGTTGCTGTTGTATCTACTTTACACTAGTGTTGCTGTTGTATCTACTTTACACTAGTGTTGCTGTTGTATCTACGTACTTCTACAGTTCTAGTGCTGTTGTATCTACTTCTACACACTAGTACTGCTGCTGTTGTATCTATTTCTACACATCTATTACTACTGCTGCAGCTACTTCTACAGTTCTAGTGCTGTTGATGTTCCATCGTCGTCTACAAACCCCAAGAGTTCCTCAAGGCAGTAGTTTTTAAAACAGTGACGAACACTGTTTTATGATCCAAAGTCAAAATCTTAGATACCATCCTTATCCAAACCATACCACGGGTGGGGTTCGAACCCGCGGTCAGAGAGTATTGTTTGTTTGCAATCGTGTCATTACGATTTCATGAGTCATACCCTTCTTATGGTTGATGCCTCAACATTATCATAGCTACGCAAGTTACTCTGGTAAAGAGAGAGAGGCATCTCCACCAGCCCCTTCAGCATTTCTTGAGGTTTTAGCTTTCAACAGGCCCAAGAGCTGTAGATCAATACCCTTAAAAGGTCCAGGAGCTGTAGATCAACACCCCTCTATTAGGCCCAGATGGTATAGATCAACACCTCTTTAGCGTCCCAGGAGCTGTAAATCAACACCCTCTAGCAGCCCAGGAACTGTAGATCAACATCCCTCTAGCGGTCCATGAGCTTGAGCTCAACGCAGCTCATCAGAACATTCCAAAACCCCTCTGACGAAACACGGCTAGTGATGTCCATAGAGTTTCACTCAACGTCAGTGTTTCTCAGTTGTGTTTTGCCTCGCTCTTGCGTCACTTATCCAGAAGGGGCATTATCCAATGCCGTGTTTACCTCGCACAAGGAACAAATCGACATCTTCCGAGAGCCGATTTTTTTTTGGTCTCCAGCAGACCAAAAAAAAAATCATGAGCGCTTGCCACTATCCTTAACGCTCACCGCTCACGGTTTGATACGACGAAAAGAAGGGTAGCTCCAGTTTCTTGAATCAAGATCCCATCAACGCAATCAAGGCACATCCTAAGTGAGGCCAGCACTGCTTGCTTCATGACTCCGGCGTCACCTGTGGACTCTGTATAGAGCTGGCTCTTTGTAGAGCACTAGAGAGCTTCATAGGTCATAAAGCCCTGCACAGAGCCAGACTTCCTATGTAATATATGGTGGCTCTGTACAAAGTCTCTCATTACTGTACTAATTGGTAATACAGTCAAGAGTCACTCGAATGTGACACAGTACAGTCATCAACCACCTGAGTGTCAGTGTGACACAGTACAGTCATCAACCACATGAGTGTCAGTGTGACACAGTACAGTCATCCACCACCTGAGTGTCAGTGTGACACAGTACAGTCATCAACCACCTGAGTGTCAGTGTGACACAGTACTGTCATCCACCACCTGAGTGTCAGTGTGACACAGTACTGTCATCCACCACCTGAGTGTCAGTGTGACACAGTACTGTCATCCACCACCTGAGTGTCAGTGTGACACAGTACTGTCATCCACCACCTGAGTGTCAGTGTGACACAGTACAGTCACCCACCACCTGAGTGTCAGTGTGACACAGTACTATCACCCACCACCTGAGTGTCAGTGGGACACAGTACAGTCACCCACCACCTGAGTGTCAGTGTGACACAGTACAGTCACCCACCACCTGAGTGTCAGTGTGACACAGTACTATCACCCACCACCTGAGTGTCAGTGTGACACAGTACAGTCATCAACCACCTGAGTGTCAGTGTGACACAGTACAGTCATCAACCACCTGAGTGTCAGTGTGACACAGTACAGTCATCAACCACCTGAGTGTCAGTGTGACACAGTACAGTCATCAACCACCTGAGTGTCAGTGTGACACAGTACAGTCATCAACCACCTGAGTGTCAGTGTGACACAGTACAGTCATCAACCACCTGAGTGTCAGTGTGACACAGTACAGTCATCAACCACCTGAGTGTCAGTGTGACACAGTACAGTCATCAACCACCTGAGTGTCAGTGTGACACAGTACAACATCACCCTGAGTGTCCAAGTGTGACAAGACTAGTCATCAACCACCTGAGTGTCAGTGTCTGCCCAGTACAGTCATCAACCTGAGTGTCAGTGTGACCTCATCATCACCACTCTGAGTGTCAGTGTTGACTCATTACGTCATTACCACCTGAGTGTCGTTGCTACAGTACATCATCCCCTGTGTCAGTTGACACAGTCATCTCAATTCTCATCTCTCTCATTCTCTCTCCATACATTTCTCTCTCATTACTCTCTCTCTCATTTCTCTCTCATTCTCATCTCTCTCATTTCTCTCATTCTCTTCTCATTCATCTCTTCTCATTCTCTCTCTATTCTCTCTCTCATTCTCTCTCTCTCATTCCTTTCTCTCATTCTCTCTCTCATTCTCTCTCTCATTCTCTCTCTCTCATTCTCTCTCTCTCTCATTCTCTCTCTCTATTCTCTCTCTCTCATTCTCTCTTCTCATCTCTCTCATTCTCTCTCTCATCTCTCTCTCTCTCATTCTCTCTCATTCTCTCTCATTCTCTCCTCTCTCTCTCTCTCATTCTCTCTCTCATTCTCTCTCTCTCATTCTCTCTCATTCTCTCTCATTCTCTTCTTCTCTCATTCTCTCTCATCCTTCATTCTCTCTCTCATCTCTCATTCTCTCTCTCATTCTCTTCTCTCTCTCATTCTCTCTCTCTCCTCATTCTCTCATTCTCTCTCTCATTCTCTCTCTCTCATTCTCTCTTCTCTCTCTCATTCTCTCTCTCATTCTCTCTCTCATTCTCTCATTCTCTCTCATTCTCTCATTCTCTCTCTCATTCTCTCTCTCATTCTCTCTCTCATTCTCTCTCTCATTCTCTCTCTCATTCTCTCTCTCATTCTCTCCTCTTCTCATCTCTCATTCTCTCATTCTCTCTCTCATTCTCTCTCATTCTCTCTCTCATTCTCTCTCATTCTCTCTCTCATTCTCTCATCTCTCTCATCTCTCTCTATTCTCTCTCTCATTCTCTCTCTCATTTCTCTCTCATTCATTCTCTCATTCTCTCTCATTCTCTCTCATTCTCTCTTCATTTCTCTCTCATTCTCTCTCCTCTCCATTCTCTTCTCTCTTCATTCTCTCTCTCATTCTCTCTCTCATTCTCTCTCTCATTCTCCCCATTCTCTCTCTTTCTCTCTCTCATTCTCTCATTCTCTCTCATTCTCTCTCTCATTCTCTCTCTCCTAACCTACAATTATTACTTCTCTCCCCCACAAGTCTTTTATCTGGTCTCCCTCTTCACTTCCTACACAACCATTACTTGATTTTTTTTTACCAGAGCGATCAAGGTTAAGTTTGTTGTTAGTTACCATTTGTTAAATGCACTTGTGAAAAGACACTTCGTCTTTTATATTTTAAATATAATCTTGGTAACTGATGCCGACAACTTCTTTTTTTCTTAACTAAACAAGGTTAGATTAGGTTTTGTTATGTTAGGTAAAGTAAGTTTAAGTTGGGTTAGGTTAGGTTAAGTTAGGTTGGGCTATGTTAGATTGGGTTAGGTTAGGTTGGGTTATGTTTGATTGGGTTAGGTTAGGTTAAGTTGGGTTATTTTGGACTATGTTAGATTGGGTTAGGTTATGTTAGGTTGGGTTGGTTTAGGTTAGGTTGGGCCATGTTAAATTGAGTTAGGTTATATTAGGTTAGGCCCTGTTAGACTGAATTAGGTTAGGTTAGGATGTGTTACTCTAGGCTATGTTAGACTGGGTTAGGTTGGGTCATTTATTCCACTTTTTTGCTGTTTACATACCATTCTAGTTTGATGTTGGACCTAAGCTGGAGTATGTTAGAATCAAGTGTTTTTGTGCGGACACGCACAAACACACCACACACACACACACACACACACACACACACACACACACACACACAAGAGCACAGCTGGACGTTAAAAAATAAGGAGGAGTAATCAGGAAATGGTAGAGACAAAAACTATACCTAATTTTAAAAACAGTATGCTAGAGCTACAAAATCTGGTATATTTTGACCCACGAGATATAACTAAGACATTTGAGCAACATTAAAACGTTTTATTATTATATATTTCACTCTTAGAATTTATTTCAGTATAATATACAATACGAGAAGTTAGAAAATATATGTAAAAATGTCAGGGGCAGGAGACAGGTCAGTGATGTTTTGGATGGATACCTAATATATCAGTAGCTTAGTGACAACTATTTACACGGAACAGCTGGAGGCTGAGTGGCTCAGAACCATCAGCAGTGGTTGCCTGACGTGGTTGTTGGAGGCTGTTTTGGTCATCAAGGTTTAACATTCAAAATTTACTTTTCTAGATAAACAGTATAGAGCAGAGTGGTGAAAATAAACTAACAACTCACGTTCCTTGATGTCCTGTTGTGCTTTGCAAAGTTTTCTGCAAGCCACTAGCAAAGATGATCTCTTGCGCTACTACTACTACCAATACACTAGGACCGAAGGAGGAGTTGTAACTGATTTATTCTTGAGAACCAGCAGGAGCTTCAGCTCAGCCTTCCTTGAAGACAAGTGCTTTTACATCGAACGTGTATTCATTGGTCTCTAAGTTCCGTCCTATTTTTGTTGGGAGAAAAACAAAGTATCGTGAACCCAACTTCAGATAGCCCCACTACAAAGTACATTATCTTCTTTTGTGTAGGCAGGACGTAGCCAGAGACGTGGAAAATGCCCAAGCAAGTTGTAAAATGAGTGTGGCCACCAGCTCTTCTACACAAAGACCTAGTTAAGGCGGCCACCACATCTATAGACGCCAACACAGGGATCTACGTCATCCTGGGTGGTGACTGATAAAATATTTGTGGGAAAGACCGTATTAAGTCTCTAACGGTGTCTCCTAGACTATATATATATGCCTGTAACTGGGACGGCATGAAGCACGCGTGTGTAATTTACCGTAGTTCGCATGACCATCTGGTTAGTGGGAAGAAGCAAAGATCGTAATCAGAGAGACATTTCTGCCCAAAAAAAACGCTGCCTCGAGGCTGCATTGATCACTGTTCTAGCACTGCTGTCCAGAAATCAAGTAATTTCAACATCTGACCCTAGTCAAGACACTGCCCTCCAGTGACCTCAACCATACATAATTGACCTGACGCCTCCCGCACCTGATTTCTCTTGCCCTATACACTGTTAATATCATCTACTTCTTCATTTGCCTGACAAAACTCCTAGCGTTGCATAAGTCTTATTTACTTACTGTACATATGATAGGGCTCAGAAAGCCAGGAGAGTGAACCCAGTAGCGTCCAGATTAAGAGACAGGGGCCGGGAGCCAAGACTCGACCTCTGTAACCATAAATAGATTAGCGCAAGCACAAGCGCGCACACACTGAGAGACAGACAGACAGACACAGACATAGACACACATACACACACACACACACACACCCCGGTGGCCAAGTGGTTAAAGCTCTCGCTTCACGCACGGAGGGCCCGGGTTCAATTCCCGGTGGGGCGGAAACATTTCGAAGTGTTTCCTTACACACACACACATATACAACAGGCCTAGTGTCAAATCGACATGTGCCTAGGACAAAATGGTAACTAACACACACACACACACTAACACACACACACACACACTAACACACACACTAACACACACACTAACACACACTAACACACACACTAACACACACACACACACGTACCAAGGCTTCGCACTACAATTACTTCACCAGTGCCATAAATTGCGGCGAGATATAAAGTATTTCCAAACTGTAATTCTAAATTGATCTATAACATTAGCTTTTTTGGGTTTTACCTTGACGTGCACCTTTAATTGTTGTGATAAAGGTGATGGAGTTCTATCTGCCAGATGATTTAGCTATGGCGGGCCCAATTACCGAGGGTTTCACCAGTCAAGGGTCAGTAAGGGGGAAATCATGGGTAGTGGGGGATTATGGGTAGATTGGTAGGGAGTCGTAGGTAGGCAAAGTGGAGGTATGAGGGTTTTGGGAGCAATGAGGGATTTTGGAATAGCAGGTATGATCTTGGGTTATCTATGGGTGAAGGAATATGAGTGGGGGGGTCACTTGGAGAGGATGCATGGGTGAGGGTTTTGAGTGAGGGATCACTAGGGGGAGGATTCGTGGGTGGGAGGGTCATGGGTGAGGGCCACCGGGGAGAATTCCTGAGTGGAGGTCATGAGTGGGGGAATTCACTGGGGAAGGATTCATGGGTGGGAGGGTCATGGGTGAGGATCACTGTGAGGATTCATGAGTAGAAGTCATGAGTGGGGGTCACTGGGGGTGAAATCATGGGTGGAAGGGTCATGAGTGGCGGGTCACAGGGGAGAGAATTAATGAGTTGGGCGTCATGAGTGGGGGTCATAAGCAGAAAACTTAGTCTTGAAAGGAAAGAGAGAGAGAGAGAGAGAGAGAGAGAGAGAGAGAGAGAGGAGGAGACTCGTGTCTATATCCTTTCAATTATCAATAAAACGCGAAATATTCTAAATAAGAATAACGCACATGAGTATTGATAAAAAATCCTACATAACAATGCAAAGAATAATACATCATAAAGGCATCATAAACAATATCAATAATGAATGAATAAATTTGACTAAAATTATTGGACAGTATTGACAAGCAAACAGAAAAAAAAGTGCATGGACAATGGTATATGGGAGAAAAATGTTGCAAACTCTTCATGTTAGTTAGTGCTGGTTTAATTTATAGATGTTCGAAGGGCTGGTCAAACATTGGGCTGCGGGGGCGTTGACTCCCCGGAACGACCTCCAGGTAGGTACTATGTTTATGTAGTTTGAGGGAAATTTTAGATATCTTCTCAGTAATATGAATCTTAACTTTTAATAAAATGGACTGGTAAGCCAGCGGAAGGTCTCGGTCTGATGACCAAAAGCTCCAGCTGCGGGTCATCATATGACAAAGACCCGCGACGGGTAACACTTGTCCCGTTCTGTGACCAATCTTACCTAACCTAACCTAACCTGACCTAACCTAACCTAACCTAACCTGGTATCTTCTAGTTAAAACTGCCAAGAAGTGATCCTTTTTCTTAAACGTAGTGTAAGATTAAGCTGGAGTGGGCCAGCGGATGCTAACTCACTGACGCTGTCATTATCTATTAAGACCCGTGTCAGGAGACACTGTTATTTCCTGAAGAATGAACCACAACCAGATAGATAAGAGTCACTGTATCATTTTAAAATACATTGCAATGTAGTAATTATATTTTTAATAGGATGTAAAGATAAGCCCTGGTAAACCAGCGGATACTTAAACCAGTTACGGGGTTATTATCTGACTAAAGTTGTCATGTTTCTTGACGAATAAACCGCGAGGTCACAGATCCACAACCACATTTAAAATAACCTTAACGCTAATTTGGCGTTGATGTCGGTGAGGGGCTCTTGGTCCATGGAAATGGACTTCTTGTCACCTTTAGATCGAACCTGAATGACACTCATTTCCAAGGTACTATACGATCCCTGTGGGTTTAGCGCTTCCCATTCGTTAAAATAAATAAATCCTGTGTAGAATTTTTTTTTAACAGTTTGCGAGTTTAACCGAAGCTCTCCGCTAGCCGTAGAGCTTCGCTCAGCTGGCTGAAAGCTCCAGCTATCTGGGCATTTATGCTATACTCGTGCCAGTAAACACTTATTTCGTGGTGAATAATCCACCCTCGTAGTGAAGAGTGAGAGAGATGCTTTGTTTACGTCTTGTCACTTGTGTTGTTCTCATCTTGATTTGTCTTCCTCTTTCCTAGAAGAGGAAGAATGTGGGAGAATGAATGATGTGAATAATAAGCCTCTTGCTCCTGGCATTTTAGTCGCCTCTTGCGACACGCATGGCTTACGGAGGAAGAATTCTGTTCCACTTCCCCATGGAGATAACAGGAAATAAACAAGAACTAATAAGGAAATAGAAGAAAACCCAGGTGGGTGTCTATATATATGCTTATGTGTAGTGTGACCTAAGTTTAAGTAGATATAGCAAGACGCACCTGTTAACCCGCACTTGGCAGGACGGTAGTACCTCCCAGGTGGTTGCTGTCTACCATCCTACTACCAGAGGTTGTCTTCAGGTGGCAACTACACAGAGCAAGTATCATGTCGCCTCATGATCACAGAGGTTAACCCCAGCATCAACCCCATCATTGCTCGAGAGAGGTTTACTAGTTGCACCTCAAAACCCTGAAGATACATAATAAAAATCCACACAAGAGGATCAGGAGCTGCAGGGTTCCCAGTAGCTGGAACTCAACATAGACACTGAATAATATACATGCAACAGACACGGAAAACAAACGAACTATAATAGGATTAATGTTGTTTTATTTGTCAGGAAACAGGACAAGTGTTCACTGACATAAGATGACCATCCTTGCTTAATGAACTATCCCATAGGCAAACTATTATAAACTGATCAAAATTTATAATTCAATAAATATAGCCTCTATATTTATGTTCCTTCGTATTTTTATTTGTTAACATTAGTTACCCTCTTGTATGAAAGTAATATTTTTCTAAAATTTTAATTTTCGAAAAATCTGTCAAAAGTGAGAATAATTTTTTTAACATACGCCCGAATTGAAAGGCTGAAGCCGATATGAAAGAAAATCGCAGAAAATGGCACAAAAAAAATTCAATTGGTCATTTAAAATGTGTGCATATCGAAACCTATACCATTTTTTCCATTTAGTACGGTACACCAGTGTTGAGAGTTTGAAGCCAATCAGAAGAGGCATTCTCTATTTATCACACGTTAATCAATATCATTATTAGGTTTATAGAATTTATAGAATTTACCAGAGTACAGGTTACAAGTACAACCAGAGTACAGGTTACTAGTGCAACCAGAGTACAGGTTACTAGTGCAACCAGAGTACAGGTTACTAGTGCAACCAGAGTACAGGTTACTAGTGCAACCAGAGTACAGGTTACCAGTACAGAGTACAAGTAACTAGTACAACCAGAGTACAGGTTACCAGTACAACCAGAGTACAGGTTACCAGTGCAACTAGAATACATGTTACCAATGCAACCACAGAACAGGTTACCAGTGCACCCAGAGTACAGGTTACAAGTACAAGAACAATTTACCAGTACAACCAGGCTACAAGTACTGAGTACAGTTACAAGCACAACAAGCTACAAGCACAACCACAACACAAGCTACAAGCACAACCACAACACAAGCTACAAGCACAAACACAACACAAGCTACAAGCACAACCACAACATAAGCTACAAGCACAACTACAACATAAGCTACAAGCACAACCACAACACAAGCTACAAGAACAACCACAACACAAGCTACAAGCACAAACACAACACAAGCTACAAGCACAACCACAACACAAGCTACAAGCACAACTACAACATAAGCTACAAGCACAACCACAACACAAGCTACAAGAACAACCACAACACAAGCTACAAGCACAACTACAACATAAGCTACAAGCACAACCACAACACAAGCTACAAGAACAACCACAACACAAGCTACAAGCACAAACACAACACAAGCTACAAGCACAACCACAACACAAGCTACAAGCACAACTACAACATAAGCTACAAGCACAACACAAGCTACAAGCACAACCACAGACCAAGCACAACCACAGACCAAGCACAACCACAGACCAAGCACAAGCACAACCACAACATAAGCTACAAGCACAATGGGAGCACAGGTTACAAAGACAGGTAAGACGCATGTTTTAACAAAATTATTCACTGTGGTTCCTTACAACAATGTATAAAAACTCAACCAGCGATAAATTAACAAAAAAAAGATAAATTTTATATGCTTGTTTGTCGACCTCATAACCTCACTGAAGGTCGGTACGCTCTGACCAGTGATAAATAACGCGTATAGCATTATACTCTTGTTTTAGTGTTTTTCAATGTAAATAGCTTTTAAAGTCTACCTTGTGAATATTTATGTATATAATAAACACTCGGGTTTTAAATTTTGTTTTACGACCGTGAAGATTACTGTAATTATCCTAACATAATAATACCTGATGCAGAGAATTTTTTATGTATCATTGTTAATTCTTCAAGTTTTGCCTTTGTTGTTGTAGTGGCAGAGAACGGGCAACATGTGAGCATAGATGCTAAGCTAATTGTCAATAGCCATACATTATGCGTACCGTAGGTATCATGCATGCCACAAATACCATAATGAAAATATATACTCATTGATAGTTCTTCCGAAGATGTGTACAGGAAACACTCGAAAGCGCTCAGGTATTTTATCCCCTACTGTGGTATTTATTGCAGCGATGTGTACCCATGCATTCACACACTCACATACTTACATAATGTATATGGATACATCATTTATGTTTGTAAATCTAGTCATTTAGCAGTATATTGCTTCTAAACCTTTTTATTATCAACTGCCTTCAATCATAATAAATTTCAGAAACATCTTACGATACCTTTGCTATCGTCTTGAATTATGCCAAGATGAGGGAAGTAATGTGTGTCATTTTCCAGGCTATAAACCATTGTGGCTCCGGGTGAACACTGGTCATTATAATGATGTATCGTTCATGTAATACCCATGCTCCTCAGCTCAATAAATAAATAAGGACAATAAAAGTCTCAAAAGTTTTGTAGTTCATTTCTAGCTAACTTTGGTCGTGTTGTTAAACCCGGGAAAAAAAAATTCTGTATTGTGTTCTCTTGCATAATGTATTTATTTAGTAGACTTTCTACCATGCACAGTTCGTGTTCTCTTGCATAATGTATTTATTTAGTCGACTTTCTACCATGCACAGTTCAGGGCATAGCTCGAGTTAATGGCTGAGTCAGGTTGTGGGTCTGTTTATGTTTATCACGTCTAGGTATGTAAGTTTATCACGTCTACGTATCTGGACCTATCATATCTACGTGTCGCAATCTAGTAGGGTGACCCAAAGAAGAAAATTCGTTCACTAATTCATTTACTTGTTGTCTTGCCAGAAACTCACGGACATCACAGTTAAAATAACTTTCTTAAAGTTCAACATCCCCTCCCAGTCATACTTCATAATACAGGCGATATACTTCAAGAACTCTGGCTTCATAAACTGATGGTTATAATCTCAACTTTAATTTTTAAAGAGGTGGAGCGGTAGGCCAGCGGAAAGCCTCGGTCATGTGACCAGAAGGTCCAGCGACGAGTCATCATATGACTAAGAACAGTGTCACGAAACGATTGTCCTGTTTCCTGACACATCTTCCCTAACCTAATCTAAGGCCTAATCAGTTCTCGTGACTCCAATCATAGACTACTTGGCTTGCACTCCAACAGCACGTCAAGACCCAATAAAAATTAACTATCTTGACAAGCTCTCATCTAAAACGCTCACACACATGCCTGTTAGATGCTGAAGCCCATAGAACTCAAAACCATCAATCTCCCATCAACCCTTCCTGTAACGACTCTACCCCTCTTTCCGTCCATCCCAGATTTATACATCGTCTTGGTCCATCACCTGGTCCAGATCCAATTCATCTGTTTTTGTTTCCGATGTTCGAATAAAAGATTGCTTTTAAAAGTGACTCTTTACTATTGTTAACAGTACGCTATTCAGCAATAAATTGTAGTGATGATCTGGGTAGAGATTGTAACACTTACAGGTAATTGTACTGGTATTTCTGATTTGTGATGATAGCATTCCCGGTGATGATTTAACTGAATGTTGGATTATCTTGATGGTGACTGTAGTGATGGTTTGTGATAGTGTCCAGGTGATGACTGCAGTGACTGTGATCTTGTGTGTGATGAATCTAGTCACAGTCATAACCTTATGTGGGATTGTAATGATGGTGACAGCATTCCAGACTATTGTAGTAATAGTGACACTATTCCAGGTGATTGTAGTGATGATAGCATTCTAAACTATTGTAGTAATAGTGACACTATTCCAGGTGATTGTAGTGATGATAGCATTCTAAACTATTGTAGTAATAGTGACACTATTCCAGGTGATTGTAGTGATGGTGATAGCATTACAGACGATTGTAGTAATAGTGACACTATTCCAGGTGATTGTAGTGATGGTGATAGCATTACAGACTATTGTAGTAATAGTGACACTATTCCAGGTGACTGTAGTAATGATTATTAGCTGGGGATCATACTTACGGTTAATTACAACACTCAAACCGAACACAAAATAACCACAACAAAAACCTCATTCCCGGAACTGCATAAACAATAATAAAGAAAATAAGAAAATAGGAAAATAAGCAAAACAATTAAATCAGATGTTTCATTTCATGTAAATAAATTTACATAACTGCTTCCATTAAATTTACATAAATGAACTTCAAAACTGCATAATTTGGCATGTAATATAACTTTTCATTAAAATGCGTCAGAGTTACACTAATACAACAATAAAAATGTTTAATGAATGAATGTAAACTGCTTCATCAGTCTCTAACTGAAAATTTACAGCCTATGAAATATACTAAAGGGTAATGAAGCAGATTTTTTTCATGCCAGATTTATTTAATGTGATATTCTTTTACTTCGAGTTTTCTCCATTTTTTTTTCTTTGAAGCTGTGTGTGTGTGTGTGTGTGTGTGTGTGTGTGTGTGTGTGTGTGTGTGTGTGTGTATACATACTGACTCATCCAAGTCATTCCACTTTTTAACAACTCTGACATTAAAGAAACACTTCCTAACTTTCCAATGACTTCTTTTTGTCTTCAAGACCTAATCCTGGTCCTTTTAACTCAAAAACTAACACACACACACACAGACAACCTGTCTGAACTAAGAGGGTCAACATCAATGTGTCACAACATCAATGGCCCATTAGGGATGCAAAGAAGTATTTCTGCAATCTCAGGCTAGTTGAAAAGCTCAACACTTGGATGAGGCAGCGGTTTAGATAAAACCAGTACACAGTTTCAAGAGTAGATATGATAAAGCCCAAGAGGCTAGAAATCAGAGATGCCGATCAAAGAAATCTTGAAGGCTGGGAGAAAGGAACAGTCTCGACCCCCGGAAACACCAGCTGGTGGGAACAGCTGGGTGAGTACACACATTCAGAAGCCATGCTACTTGCTCCACCTGTGTTCTTAATCGCTTACAATATTGTACATTAATATCCCAGGGAAAGCAATTAGAGGTGAGCTATGCATTGACTTAATTACTCTTAGTACAGATAGCTTCACAATCATGTGTCTCAACCTCACTTAATTGTCAATGGATAATCAGATTTGACTCAAGGAAGAACATTTTAATGGCTATTCTAGCCATTATTTCTTGTTCCTTATTATTTTTTATTATTCTTATTATTTTTAGTATTCGGTAAATATGGAGATGAGGTCCTTGTCTTTTTATATATGTAAATTATCCAATACTAGTTTTTTTTTGTGCAGTGAAGAGTCATATTTTAGGCCTGAGGAAAAACTCCTTTTAATATACTATGAACAAAATATAAAATTTAACAAACCTAACCTATAATTTAATTCCTCATATAAGATAGATTTTGTTAGATTGAGTACCTTTTCGGGGAAGGGGGGGGTAACAAAAATAAAGTATTTACCCATTGGCCAAAAATTCATCTACATAATAGAAAATTTAAGTAATAACTTATCGCTAAGCTCCAAACAAAAGGTCCTAATCTCCACATTAACCAATTCCTTCATTTATTCATCCTTATCATTTTACTTTCTTTTATTAACCTAATTGTTTATTTTCATTATATTATTTTCCAATTATTTTCTCTTCCTTATTTTCCCTATACTTATTTTTCTCATTTTAATTCGCCTATTTTCTTTACACCTTTTTTAATTCTGAATTTTCTTACATCTTATTCCTTTTCTGCGCGTCCCCAACACTGTTTGATGGACTTAAATGTACACAAAGATGTGTTTTCAAGTGCCACTTTGATACTCTTTCATCTGATGTCTTAGACGCGAGTTCAAGTTCTGTGAGACGAGAGTTTCAATGCACAGTATTCCTGGATCATGCTCTTACAGTCATGAAGTTCAAGGTCAGGTCTGAAATCCATTGCGAAGTTCAACTCTCACTACAGCAAGTCGGTGCAAACGAAAAAACGATGCGAAAAGCTAGGCTGCTTAGATTCCAGTTAAATAATTATAAATTATTGACGCTCGAAATTGTAATGGGTAGCCTTATTGTTGACTGATACGTTTTGCCCTACACAGTAGGCAAAACATTGAAAAAAAATGGTATTGTGTATCATTTTCAACATGTAATAATATTGTAAACTCGTTTTTGGAACGACTTGCAAAGGGAAATAGAGAGAGAGAGAGACAGAGACAGAGAGATGCACTAGCAGCGTAGCAATGCTCACATTATATCAGTGTATCACATACTAGCCACTTAATGGTCACAAGGAATCTCCAGCTTGAAACTCACCCATCCATCCACTCGCTCACCCATCCATCCATCCATCCACTCGCTCACACATCCATCCTCTCAATCAGTCACTCACCCATCCATACAGGAGGCAATCCCACAAATCTACTCCCCTACCTGTTCACTCTCCCATCCACCTACATACCAACCCACTCACCCTACTCACAACCCACTCACTCACCCTACTCACAACCCACTCACTCACCCTACTCACAACCCACTCACCCTACTCACAACCCACTCACCCTACTCACAACCCACTCACTCACCCTACTCACAACCCACTCACCCTACTCACAACCCACTCACCCTACTCACAACCCACTCACGCTCATCCACTCACCCCACTCATGCCTAAACATGTGGCACGAATCAAAGCAGAATAAATTCCCTTCAGCCTCACGCCCCATGTGGTAGTTATCAAACAAAATTAATGTGATTTTATTTATAATTGCGTCCGATAACACGCAAAATGTTTTACGAAAACACTGCATTTTACATATATTTTCTGTATTGAGATTCCATTTTTTTTTGCGTGTAATTCTTTTCATTTTTATTTGTTTACATCGGCTATTTTTGTAATGTTTTTCAACATTCCTGAACTGGGCCGATTGATGTTTCTTGTTTTTTAATATGTAGAAAAAATTCAGGGTCATTTGTAATAGAGGAATTTGCGTGAATGTGCTACACTTAAAAGTGTTTTCACGTCACTTAACTCTTGCAATTTGCAGTGTGTGGAGGTGGTGGTTGTTGTGGTGGTGGTGGTGTTGGTTGATGTAAGGGTGATAGTTGCTGTAATGGTGGTTACTGTGAGGGTCGTAGTTGTGATGGTAGTTGATGTGATGGAAGTTGTGATGGTGGTGGTTGTTGTGAGGGGTGATTGTTGTGAGGGGTGATTGTTGTGAGGGTGATTGTTGTGAGGGTGATTGTTGTGATGGAGGTGGCTGCTGTGATGGTGGTGGTTGTTGTGAGGGGTGATTGTTGTGAGGGGTGATTGTTGTGAGGGTGATTGTTGTGAGGGTGATTGTTGTGATGGAGGTGGCTGCTGTGATGGTGGTAGTTGTGATGGTAGTTGCTGTGATGGTGGTAGTTGTTGTGATGGTGGTAGTTGTTGTGATGGTGGTAGCTGTTGTGATGGTGGTAGCTGTTGTGATGGTGGTAGCTGTTGTGATGGTGGTAGCTGTTGTGATGGTGGTAGCTGTTGTGATGGTGGTAGTTGTGATGGTGATGGTAGTTGTGATGGTGGTAGTTGCTGTGATGGTAGTTGTGATAGTGGCAGTTTTGATAGTGGCACTTGTGATGGTGGCAGTTGTGATAGTGGTAGACGTGATGGTAGTCGTTGTCATAGTGGTAGTTGTTGTGATGGTGGTAGTTGTGATGATGGTGGCTGTGGTTCAGTTTGAGTGAATGAACAGATTGTGGTTGCATTGGTATAATGACACTGTTATATACACTTCAGATATAATCAAATCAAAGCTGTATGAACATGAATTGAAGGCAAAGCTTTTTCCTTGTACAGTATTTACAGTCATAACTGAAAAACGCAATGCAAGTACCTCAGTGCAAATAACGCAATTTAAATTCTGCAGTGCAAATATTAAAATTAACTGAGCAATGTTAATACATTATATATTCATCACAAATCATATATAGAAAAGTTGCAGAGGTTAGTGGACGAGTTTGGAAGGATGTATAAAGGTAGAAAGTTGAAAGTGAACATAGATAAGAGTTAGGTGATGAGGGTATCAAACGATTTAGATAAAAAAAATTGGATATAACATTGGAGGGAGTATGGAAGAAGTGAATGTTTTAAGATATTTGGAGTTGACTTATCAGCGAATGGGTTTATGAAGGATGAGGTTAACCATAGAATTGATGAAGGAAAAAAGATGAGTGGTGCATTGAGGCATCTGTGTAGAAAAAAAAATGTTATCCATGGAGGCAAAGAAGGGAATGTACGAGAGTATAGTGGCACCAACACTCTTATATGGGTGTGAAGCATGGGTTGCAAATGCTGCAGCGAGGAGGAGGCTGGAGGCAGTGGAGATGTCCTGTCTAAGGGCAATGTGTGTGTAAATATTATGCAGAAAATTCGTAGTGAGGAAATTAGGAGGTGTGGAGTTACTAAAAGTATTAGTCAGAGGGCTGAAGAGGGGTTGTTGAGGTGGGTTGGTCATTTAGAGAGAATGGAACGAAGTAGAATGACTTGGAGAGCGTATAAATCTGTAGGGAAAGGAAGGCAGGGTAAGGGTCGTCCTCGAAAAGGTTGGAAGGAGGGAGTAAAGGTTTTGTGGGCGAGTGGCTTAGACTTCCAGCAAGCATGCGTGAACGTGTTAGGAGAAAAATGGAGACGAATGGTTTTTGGGACCTGACGAGCTGTTGGAGTGTGAGTAGGGTAATATTTTGAGAAGGGATTCAGGAAACCGGTTAGCCGGACTTCAGTCCTGGAAATGGGAAGTACAATGCCTGCACTTTAAAGGAGGGGTTTTGGATATTGGCAGTTTAGAGGGACTTCTAAACTGTTGTATCTGAGCACCTCTGCAAAGACTGATTATGTATGAGTGAGGTGAAAGTGTTGAAGAAAGTTTTCTTTCTTTTTGGGCCACCTTGCCTCCGTGGGAAACGGCTGACATAATATATATATATATATATATATATATATATATATATATATATATATATATATATATATATATATATATATATATATATATAATCAAAAAGTTTCTGAATTATAAAAAAAAAAACTGCCGTGATAGAGTTTTGTATTGTGGAGTGGTATTTGTATTGTTAGGTAATAGCGTATTGCATCATGTGAAAGCGCATTGTAACGCTACCTAATAGTGGATTATAGCGTAGTAACGAATATTGTAACATGATAGCACATTGTAAAGTTGGATAGATAATGGCAGGAGATGCACACACCATGGTAGACAAATGTTGCAGTATATCCTGTGTTGGCGATGTCTGCCTAAGCTGTCAATACATGTAGACTTCCATATAACTATTTTTATATGTCTTTGCCACAGAACTTTGTAATGTGATGCATAAATTTATTGTATATAGTCTTAGCAAGCGTCTCTAGGAACGAATCTTCTGAGATTTGTTACTCATTTCTGCAACTTTGCAAGCTCCTGACGTGTTGATTGCAACACGAAAGGCCTAGAACTATTATTCAACTCCACTTTGGTTGTTTTGCAACATATTACATATGTTTTGAGAATGGTTGTGGAGGAAAGGAACCTACTTAGAATTCACCATCAGGCCTACTGTAGTACTCTAATTTTGGCTCGAGAGTTGGTTTATTGGATTTAAAATCTATCGACTACACGATCATTAAGACTATATGCAACTTGTTCACCATCTGTCCTGAACACTTTATTCCATATATCGGCCTACTGAAATTAAAGGAGAGCTAAGTGTGTGTGTGTGTATATATATATATATATATATATATATATATATATATATATATATATATATATATATATATATATATATATATATATATACAAAACGCATACTCTTCACGAGTACATGAATTCTTACTCTCAGTGAACACACACCAAGAATCAAGAGATACTCGTCAGAATCTAAAAGTGCTGTTTTATTCGTCAGGAGATAAGCGTCTCCTGACACAGGACTTAATCATATAGATAGCCCTTCTTTTTCGACCTCGATTCTCTACATTTTGGGTTTCATCCTTTCCTCCAATCCTGAGTTTTTGCAAAGGCATTACACACGTTTGCACATTGTTTTCTTTTTACGCGCCTTTATTCACTACTATAGTCACTGTGGACTTGGGTAAAATCCATCAGGAAATATTACAATTATTTCTTGACGTGGGTCTTGGTCATATGATGACCCACCACTGGAACCCTTCGTCATCTGGCTTTCTGGTCCACCCCTTCAAAAATGAAGATTATTTATAGATTAGTTCTGTGGGCTGATTTCCCTCCATAATGAATGTAAACATGAAAGCGAATTAGACACATATGCAATACTTGGGTATCTTTATTGTATATGTGTCTAATTTATAACTTGTCGGTTCTCTGAACCATTCATCTACATCGAGAGGTCACTCACTGACTGACCTCGAACTATGACTGAAAAACAGGGGTTAACTAGAGAGAGATTCAGAGCAAGAGTGTTCGTAATAGTGCTAATCTATCTGAATAACTGGGAGGTTCGAACGATTCTATAATCCCTTTGGTCATAAGTTTCAGAGCGCCTCTTATTTCTACTAATTTATGAAGCCTTAGAACGCTCTCAAATTTATCTACTACAGAGGTCCCAAATTTTTTACGATTTAAATATTTTTATTTTAATAATTTTAATATATTTTTTTTATTTTACCATGAGGATAGAAATCAGGTAACCGTATATTAAGTCTGTAATGTTATTTTGTCCCCAAAATATAAGTTTCCTTACTATCAACTAGCATTCCTCCATTCAATAATATATTTGTCCATAAAGCAAACTATATTTCAAAATGCTTCTGATGCATCTATAAACCGAAAAAGACTATCCCTTACTCTATTTTTCACGATACATCCAGCTTTAATGACCCTCGTACAGATGATAGGCTTTAAACCTCATTAACCAACTTTTAGCAATATTATCTCTAAGTAAAGACAGTGGAAGGCCTTGGTCATATTACCAAAAACTCCAGTGGGAATGGTGGGGAAGGGGGGGGTTATCATATGAGTAATACCCATGTGCTTTGGTTCCTTTGCCTACTTGACGGCATAAAACAGATCCAACTGCCATTCCAGCTGTTCTCACCCATGTATTTGTCCAACATAGCCCTACCAGCTGTTCTCACCCATGTATTTGTCCAACATAGCCCTACCAGCTATTCTCACAAATGTAGTTGTCCAACATAGCCCTACCAGCTGTTCTCACCCATGTACTTGTCCAACATAGCCTTACCAGCTATTCTCACAAATGTATTTGTCCAACATAGCCCTACCAGCTGTTCTCACCCATGCATTTGTCCAACATGGCCCTATTATCTACCCTAAAATATTTACAACATTGAGAGACACAAATGTTAATGGACCATCTATATGATTAAGACTAGTGTCAGGAAAACCTTATCCTGTTTCCTGACGAATAAAACAACAAATATTCACAGGATATATATACACGAGGTATATTTCTCAGTGTATATATGCTGAGAGTTTACTTTAATCAATATTTTATGGATTAAAGTATTCTTGTCTGGTGATGAGAAGGTTACGTGCAATTTTAATGACCCTTGTGTAGTCCACTGGCTTTAAACTTTATTAACTAACCAACCATCACTTCAGTGACGGTACATGGAAGTTTGTTACGTTCACCTTTACCTGTTTGGTAGACAGGCACCATGTTTACTGAGAAACATTATATTATTAATACGTTTCGTGTAGCACTGGACTTTACCAAGTATACCTTAATAAAGTGCAGTCCCCAACGAAAACATCTTAAGTAAAGGTTTCTCTGCAGTGTCTTTCTCACTGCAACTCAACTGTCAAACTAGTGAATGCCTGCATCGTTTATAGTAAAACCTGCGACATTTATGGAGCACTTTGATCCTAATGGAAATAAATGGTATAAAATACCTACACAATGGAAATATAAACACTTAAGCAGTATAATGTGATCCTTTATTGACAGAGTTTCGCCCACGCAATAAAGGATCACATTATACTGCTTAAGTGTTTATATTTCCACTTTGATCCTAAGTTTAGGTTGGATAAATACACGAGTGAGAGGTTGGATTTGAGTGGGACTTACACATCAGCAAATAGATTTATCAGAGCTTACTGTTAGGGTAGCAGTGAAAGTGGGTTGGGGGGCAAATATTCTGCTAGTGGGTTGAATTGTAAAGGACCTGCCCAGTATGGACCAACAGTGCAGTGTTCCTCTTATGTTATATATCATTTCTAATAACTGTGACATATATGGAGCACTCTAACCGCAAGTATCATTTATAAACAGAAATGAATGCAACTTGCATCCCCTGCTGCGACTTCTGTCTTAGTTTCGGACTGCCGTGTAGACCACACCTCCACACCACTTCACACAACACATTGCCAAAACTAATGAAAAAAAACCGGACAAATCTGTTGAGTACGACACATGTGCAACAATTGGCAGTCATTATTATTGGAACACATCTACTTAACGGTATTGCATGTCTTTAACATAACAACAAAGCTGTACTTGCCAATATTGCTATTATGCATCACAGTAGTCTTGTCAATGACTCTCACAGGTCAGGGATTGCCTGTATAATAGATCTATCAAATTAATTAGATTTTTTAAATAAATATACCCAGGTGTTTTAAAAGTGTATTGTTTTCTAAATATAAAAGGCTTGATACGACTAACTCATCTCTGGTGGTTAAATAAATTACTGGAATATATATATATATATATATATATATATATATATATATATATATATATATATATATATATATAATATATATATATATATATATATATATATATATATATATATATATATATATATAAAACACTTTCACCATCATACACACTAACAGTGTCTTCGCAAAGGCGCGCAGATACGACAATTTACATATAACTAAACAGCAAATATCCCAAACCTCTCCTTTAAAGAGCAGGCTTTGTACCGCCCACCTCCAGGACTCAAGTCCAGCTAACCGGTTTCCCTGAATCACTTCACAAAATATTTCCTTGCTCACACTCCAACAGCTAGTCAAGTCCCAAAAAACCATGATAGCAATATTGACAAAGAACCGACCTTATGACCTATTTATAGCCTATGCACAAATTTGCAAGCGCGCGTGCGCGCTTGCACACACACACACATACACACACACACAAAACCTATATAAACACGCGTCCCATTTATTACAACGTAACTCGTGCGAGTCACCAGTCATTCAATCACTGCATAAAATATTAACTTCCCAATAACAAATATTTGTGTTTACATGTGTGTGAGTGCGCGAGTATGAGAGGGTGAGAGTGCGAGTGTGAGAGTGCGAGTGAGTGCGAGTGTAAGAGGGTGAGAGTGCGGGCGCACCGGTGCTACACAGTGAGTCACCAGCCTAGACACACCAGCATTGCACGACGCCAAACCAGAAAAAATATTGCAGTCTGAGGCCGACTGAGGGTAACCAGAATAACGCCTCTCCCCGGCGGCAAGATAATGATAACCCCCGTGCACAACAACGCCGTTAATCACCGTTCATTCCACGGTACTTGCACCTTTCTGACCCTTGAGCGGATATACCTCCCTTGGCCCCTCTCTAACCCACATAATATAGAGCACGAGAAACTAGCATATATCATAACAACTGCCTAAGCCGCAACCTAATTAGAGATTTAACCAGTATCTTTCGACTTTTAATTCCTCTACCAATTACATATGAACTGCGCGGTACGGATGATAAATGGACCCGCCTCAGACCCAACCCATTCTGCTTTCGACAAATGCCAAAGATTATAGTCATGCATTAGTATAAACGGTCGCTGCATCGAGGTTGCCGTTATCGACGCCCGTCCCCCCATCCCTACGTTAGTCTTGGGTCATCTTGAGTCTGGATCAACGGATCCAATCCAACATAACCTTTCTGAAAAAACTCGAAACTCACTGGGATCTAAAAAAACCCACGATCGGATATTCTTTTTGCTTTTCATATTAGTCACATTGGAAGACATATATGCGTTTAACATGATCGTTCCATTGTTATCTGCTTTTTTGTCTGGTGGTTGGGGTGGTGATGGGAGGGGATGGTGGGGTATGGAGGGAAGGGTGTGGCAGTTGGTGATGTGGGGGTTGGGGGAGGGCTAAATAGTGGGTTTAATATTAATTGCTTCTGTGTTCTAGTGTGATGGCCGTAACTACAATGATTGAGACTCAAAATCCGCAGAATAATAAGTTCTGAACGCGAGGGTGTGAGTACCTGCCCTTCAGATATAATAAGAACGTACTACAATGACTATGTAATATATATTCCCGATCTGTTATTAACTTATTTGCTACAAATAACTGTCCCTTGAAGGCACAGTTAAATATAAATACAAATATATAATTACATATGAAAGGAATCACAATAGAACGCGAGACTGCAACTATAAAAAAAAACAGTAAATTAAATATGTTTTCCTGCTTAATTTTCACTGTGGTAATTTATATATATATATATATATATATATATATATATATATATATATATATATATATATATATATATATATATATATATATATATATATGCGCCTGGATTCAACTGAGGTAAATCTAGATTTAGTCTGCTGATGAGGGTCTCTGAGACTGAAATATACAACGGTAATCTGTTTAGTCTTAACATGGATTAGTTTGCACAATCGATCAATGTTTATGGCAATCATGTATTTGCTTTTACATCAAATTTCTATGTGCTAGTGTTTGCAAAACGAGTAATGATCCCAATCTATTTGTAATGCCCATTCATGTTCAGAATTCTCAAGTTCTTAACCACTACGTATGAGAAGACAAGTAAGTTAGCGTAAACAAACAGGTAAAGTCTTTCAGAAAAGACGCAGGTGCACAGGGACCTTCTAATAGGACAACGTTTGGCTCTATGTAGAGCTTTATCAAGTTAATCGTTTCGTTCAATGTAAAGCTTTATCAAGTCAACAGAGCGAAACTGTTGGCAATAACAGCTGGCTCTACTTCTGTTTCTATCCTCTGTTACTCTCATCAGTACGCTGTTGTATCCAGATCGAGTCTTGCCTTGTTGAGATTCTAGGCTGCGAGAAATTTATGCTTCCCTTAATTGCTTGTCACATTTGGCACAAAGCCTTGTCGCATTTCGTATATAAAGATGCCATACTGGTACACTTAAATTTTAAAAAGAGCTACAGAGCAAGATAAATGTGTGTTCTTGCAGTTTGAATGTATTAAACACTTTTATGAGAGCGAGTGAGCAATGCGAGAGAGGTAAATACTTAAATATTAAGTCTCCCTTCGATTGCTGTGAAAAAGCTGTCATCTGGACAATACTGTCACATTAGTCACACACACTCGCCTTAAAATTACGAGGCAAAACCTATTCTTTGTTCTTATTTGTATATTTTATGCACAATTTTGTGGCAATCAGAGATAATTATTTAGTTCAGTTTTTTTTATTGTGCTTTTAGAGAGGTTATGTATTTTTTTCTTCATTAAGTGGGTTGTGCAATGGCCATAGGTCTCTTTAGAAAGCCTATTGGATACCATCTCATTTTGATACTCGTCTCCATGGCACAACTAATCTGATAATAAATAATTTAATAGTATCAGTGACAAGCCCTTGAACTAAATATTAGTCCAATTAGAAAAAGAAAAATTGTATAGTAATACATACAGAAGCCAATATTGTGATTGCCGAGTTAGTGACACCTGTATATTTAAAGAGACAATGATGGAGCTGATATCGTCAATGGTGGCATTTTATTTCTCAGGAGAAATACGATTTTTTTTTTCCTGATGCGAATCTTTGATAAGCTGAACTCAACTTATCAGCAATGTAAAAACTCAAGTCTTAATAACCCTACCTCTACGGAACTTGCATGCACATCTGTGATCATCGAACGTGGAATGATCCAAATCTATCGAAAAATAATCGAAATTCGGAATTTTGGGTCGAAATCCAATAAATTTGCAACAATTTCAAAATATCCCAGCTGACATTAACTAAAACACTCCCTAACTTGTTGGTTACTTGGGCTTAACCAAAGTCTATTGACACACGACGGCCATTAACGCTGTTCATCATTTACAAAGGAAGGTTTTAATCCCAATATAGGCCTCTTGGTATTAAGCTCGGAGAGAATATTTATATCCCTCAACGTGTACATGCTCTCAGTGCACACGCATCATGAGTTTACAAAGTGTTTTCCATAACCGATGTCTCAGTTTTGCAGCCACTTTCATTAACTATCTAGAAGGGGAATAAAAAACACCCGAAAACACCGATTAAAAAAAAAAAAAAACAGACAAAAACTCTCTGCAATCCCGAATAAATCTTTTTAATAATAATTATTTATTTCGGCATGAACAGTATTTGTACGAAGAAGAATGTCATTTAGGTGTGCATGCATTAAGCCCCTTAATATGCAGAAAACTTTGGTAAAATTACTGACAACGTGATGCATGGGACATGTGCAACACCTACAGTGCCACTGCACATGTGTTTTAGTCATCAAATTGTCAAAATTTCACACCTTTGATCAAACGATACCGACAAGTCAGGCAGGACACGGGAGTAACTATTGAGACTTTTACTACTGCAACATTTCGCCCTCCAGGAGCTTTATCAAGCCAACACTTCACCTTACATCTCCCGGAGAACCGTAGTTAGACGTAATAAATGTTTAGACGTTTCGGAGAAGTGAAACGTCGTCCCAAGTTTCCTCTCATATTTATGGTGGGAGCGCAAAACCCGACGAGGTCATACAGCGCCTGGAGAGAAAGGAGAAATGGAAGAGGAAATGGTCCAATTCCTTAGATCAAGAGCCCCTCGCCAGCATCGAGGAGCCTCCCTAGAGGGGGATGGGGTGTCCTCTCACAGCACGGGTTATCTGGGCATGCTTCCTTACCCCTGCTGTTCACCTAACACTAAGAAGTAGGTACCTGGGTGTTAGTCGACTGTTGTGGATCGCATCCTGGGGAACAAGATTAACCTAAGTTGCTAACAAATGCTCTGCAAAACCAGGAAAAGTATTTAATATGTCAGTAATATCAGCTAGGTCTTTAATAGCTGCACAGTGTGCTTGTAGAAAAAAAATTATATATTAGTATTATGAAATGGTCACGTGGTCTATACTGATGTATACAGGTTATGGAAGTCATTACCTTAGTGTGTTTTGGTTGTTCAGGTAGGTAAGGAGGGGATGTATATGTATGTTTATATGCGTGCGTGTACGTACATGTGTGTGTGTGTACTCACCTAGTTGTGGTGTGTGTGTGTGTGTGTGTGTGTGTGTGCGCGCGCGCGCGCGCGTTCATTAATTATAAAACTTGAGGGATGATTAACGATGCAAGTCATGATAATAACGGAGGTGGTCATCGTCTTTGACTGTAGCTAACGTTGTGTATCATCCGTCATTATACATGTATGTTGGTTGTGTATCATCCGTCATTATACATGTATGTTGGTTGTGTATCATCCGTCATTATACATGTATGTTGGTTGTGTATCATCCGTCATTATACATGTATGTTGGTTGTGTATCATCCGCCATTATACATGTATGTTGGTTGTGTATCATCCACCATTATACATGTATGTTGGTTGTGTATCATCCGCCATTATACATGTATGTTGGTTGTGTATCATCCGCCACTATACGTATAATTGGCTTTATTTAATACGCATTATAAAGCATTATGTAAATTGGTATATTTTTATATAATACTACATTGTAAATGAATATATATATATATATATATATTAGTCCAGCGGTTAAAACGTCGTGAATTTTTAATTGTTTTCCCCGAGGGAGGATAAAATAACACGGGTTCGATCCTCAGCTAGTTGCAGTGTTATTGATTAAATACCAATCGTTCGTGGTTACAGTACTTATATATATATATATATATATATATATATATATATATATATATATATATATATATATATATATATATACATGTAAATATATATAGTATAATTTACTGTATTGTACAGACGCTGATAATTGATTTTAATCTTAGATATTAAAGTGCTCTTGACTGGTAGTATACAGGTTAAGTGCAGCTTAGTGACGCTAGTGCAGTAGATAGTCTGTAAACCTAACCACCCACTCAGCTATCATTACAGTTATACTGAAAAAAAAGAGATCTATTCAGTTTCTCTCCGGCGTTTACCCGTAATAATTTTCAGTCATGAATTTGTTTAATAAAGCTGTAATGATGTTAAAGATCCAAGCATATTCTTTATGAACAGCAACAATGAACGGATTATATATATATATATATATATATATATATATATATATATATATATATATATATATATATATATATATATATATATATGGTCTGGAAACTTCAAGATTTAGTAATTTTTCTCTATTAGTTATATAACTGAGTAAGGTTTCTGTTTCTAATTCCCCATTGGAAAATCCATTAGGGATAATGTGGTGTTTTTCTAATATCAATTTTGAGTCATTAGCAATTAGCGAGCCTGTGTTTTTAATAAGCATTTTCATGTCAGTTAATACAACCATTATATTAAGTAGGTAATTTGCATGTTAAGGCGACTCACTCATGATGATTGTTTGTCAGTGTTTCTTAAGTTAGATCTACTGTGTGTGTGTGTGTGTGTTTGTGTATGTTAGTTACCATTCTGTCCTAGACACATGTCGATTAGACATTAGGCCTGTTTTATATGCGTGCGTGAGTGTGTATGAGTGTGTGTGTGTATGAGTGTGTGTGTGGGTGTGTATGTGTGTGAAAGAGGAAGTAGTGTGTGTGTGTGTATGAATGAGGAACTAGTGTGTGTGTGTGTGTGTGTGTGTGTGTGTGTGTGTGTGTGTGTGTGTGTGTGTGTGTGTGTGTGTGTGTGTGTGTGTGTGTGTGTGTGTGTGTGAAAGAGGAAGCAGTGGCGTGAATCACAACTGTTTTGAATTAACTGTTAACTAAAACAGTTGTGATTCTACCTGAATGAAACTATAAACACAATAAAACAAAAAATTACAAGTCAAAACAATTCCAAGTAGACTTGACCTGGTGACCTAACCTACTTTTTCTCCCGGTGACCCAACATGCCCACCAAGCTATCTTTTTTTATATTTTTATCTTATGTTAAAGTTGTTATCTTTTGTTATGTTACTATACCATTATTATTATTATTATAATCAAATAGAAGCGCTAAACCACAGGGGTTTACTACTATACCATAAACATACCAGAATATGCAAAACAACCAATATGAGAGAAAATAGTGAACGTGCAAGGGCATTCGTTATATCTAAAGCGAATTTTCACAGTGGTTGTCTTGCATATTGTGATATCACCTGTGTACTAGAATATATAATTACTTTCCCAGTCTTAGGGAGGTAAGTGGACTGTACTAGGTCAAGTGGTGGTGGAGGCAAACAATATACACAGCTTCAAGAATGGATATGATCTGTCCCTGTAGACCAGAAATCAACAAAATCGGTAAAAATGAAGTTATGAAGAGGGACCAGGAGCTATGAATCAACCACTGAAAAAAATTATTTTATTAATTAGATGACAAATTTATCATCTTGTCTAAGTACTTGTTTGTTATCACTCCCCAGAATTACATTTTATGTAGAAGTGTTGTTCATGTCGGTGTTGTTCATGTCGGTGTTGCTCAAGTCAGTGTTGTTCATGTCAGTGTCGTTCATGTACAACACTGACTGTTAATGTAAAGGTGAATACCAGTACCAGTATTGTTCTTGGTTGCGTTCATCAGAGTGAACATTAATGTTCTTCTGAGACTTGTGAGGACTTTTCAGTGGGTCCAGCATCATTAACTTGTCACTGGGAAACACAAAAGGTTGATAATACAACCACCAGGAACTACGTCCTGACACCAGTCTTTTTCCAGATGGTGACCCGTCACTGTCTCCTGAAGGTGTGTCCGTGTTTGTACACGTGACTTACATATGTGTACGTACGTGTGTGTGTGTGTAGCGTAGAGGAAGAAGTGAATTATGGGTGCGTGTGTATTTATGTTTATATATTAGTAATATTGAAAGGAAAGGATGAAATACAGTGTTGAATAAATGTATGTGTGTTTGATACAGATGATTGTTTGTGTGTGTGTGTTGCTTTATTTGTGCATCTTTGTGTGTGATTGTGTAGGACTTGTATGTGGAAATACAGAATTTAGTGTATAGAAGAGCGCGCGCTTGAGAACCTTAGCGTAAAATGCAAATATAAAAGATCAATAACAAGAAAAAAACGGTAATTAATAACAATTAATTACAGTTATCTTGCAGGAAACGCACAGGTTCACGCACCGACACTAATTTACGCACATAAAAACGTTCACAAATACACTTATACAACTAAATAATTGAACAATATAATAATTGACGTAAGTACAATATTAAATATAAATATATGTTCAAAATTTTAACTTAGTGGCCACTCCTTGGTGGGCTAACTGGGACAGAGATCTCTCTTGTCTCAGGTAGTCGACGTTCGGGTCTGTCCAGGTGGATGTTATTACAGAGCGCAGATTTTCTGCGTGTCCTCCTCTGTAATAACATCTACCTTCGTATACTGATATTAATACACTTGTGTAGTAATATCATATATGGACAGTGCTTCAAGGGTGGCTAAAACTGCTGACCTCAGGGAAGTGGTGAAGGGTGTATACCTGGACCCACTGACCTGGGGTGGGACTTGCTGACCTCAGGGAAGTGGTGAAAGGTGTATACCTGGACCCACTGACCTGGGGTGGGACTTGCTGACCTCAGGGAAGTGGTGAAAGGTGTATACCTGGACCCACTGACCTGGGGTGGGACTTGCTGACCTCAGGGAAGTGGTGAAAGGTGTATACCTGGACCCACTGACCTGGGGTGGGACTGGGGGATGGGACTGGGGATGGGACTGGGGGTGAGTTTCCAGAACTTCAGGGGAAGGGAAGACATCCGGGGGCCCACGGATAGATTCCTGGACACCTGAACCTGGGGATGGCTTAGATGCAAGTGTAGGATAGGAAGTGGGGAAGTGACACATGAATCTGGGGAAGTAGGGAAGGGAGAATATCTGAGGGGACACAGATGGACTCTTGGACATATGAACCTGGGGAAAAGACTTAGATGGAAGATCACTGAGTGTAGGATAGGAAGTAGGGAAGGGAGAATATCTGAGGGGACACAGATGGACTCCTGGACACATGAACCTGGGGAAGACTTAGATGGAAGATTACTGAGTGTAGGATAGGAAGTGGGGAAGGGAGATTATCTGAGGGGACACAGATGGACTCCTGGACACATGAACCTGGGGAAGACTTAGATGGAAGATTACTGAGTGTAGGATAGGAAGTGGGGAAGGGAAAATATCTGAGGGGACACAGATGGACTCCTGGACACATGAACCTGGGGAAGACTTAGATGGAAGATTACTGAGTGTAGGATAGGAAGTGGGGAAGGGAGAATATCTGAGGGGACACAGATGGACTCCTGGACACATGAACCTGGGGAAGACTTAGATGGAAGATTACTGAGTGTAGGATAGGAAGTGGGGAAGGGAGAATATCTGAGGGGACACAGATGGACTCCTGGACACATGAACCTGGGGAAGACTTAGATGGAAGATTACTGAGTGTAGGATAGGAAGTGGGGAAGGGAGAATATCTGAGGGGACACAGATGGACTCCTGGACACATGAACCTGTGTGTGTGTGTGTCCGTCCGTCTGTGTGTATGTGTTCGTGTGTGTACTCACCTAGTTGTGGCCGCTACTGGGTCACTCTCCCTGCACCATGAGCTTTATCATACCTCTTCTTAAAGCTATGTATGGAACCTGCCTTCACTACATCGCTTCCCAAACTTCCCGACCACTCTGTGACTGAAGAAATACTTCCTAACATCTCTGTGATTCATCTGAGTCTTCAACTTCCAACCTTGTTGTTGTGTCCCATCTCTGGAACATTCTGTCTATCCACCTTGTCAATTCCTCTCAGTATCTTATATGTCGTTATCATGTCCCCCTATCTATCCTGTCCTCCAGTGTCGTCAGGTCGATTTCCCTTAACCTCTCCTCGTAGGAGACTAGTCTTGTTGCAAACCTTTGCACTTTCTCTAGCTTCTTCACGTGCTTGGCTAGGTGTGGGTTCCAAACTGGTGCTGCATACTCCAGTATGGGCCTAACGTACACAGTGTACAGGGTCTTGAACGATTCTTTATTAAGATGTCGGAATGCTGTTCTTAGGTTTGCTAGGCAAACCTGTGTGTGTGTCCGTCTGTGTGTGTGTCTCCGACTGTGTGTGTGTCCGTCTGTGTGTGGTGTCCGTCTGTGTGTGTGTCCGTCTGTGTGTGTGTGTCCGTCTGTGTGTGTGTGTCCGTCTGTGTGTGTGTGTGTCCGTCTGTGTGTGTGTGTGTCCGTCTGTGTGTGTGTGTGTGTCCGTCTGTGTGTGTGTGTGTGTGTCCGTCTGTGTGTGTGTCCGTCTGTGTGTGTGTGTCCGTCTGTGTGTGTGTGTCCGTCTGTGTGTGTGTCCGTCTGTACTCACCTAGTTGTACTCGCCTAATTGTGGTTGCAGGGGTCGATTCATAGCTCCTGGCCCCGCCTCTTCACTGGCCGCTACTGGGTCACTCTCCCTGCGCCATGAGCTTTATCATACCTCTTCTTAAAGCTATGTATGTGTGTGTGTGTGGTTATCTGTGTTCCTGAGCGCGCATGTTCGGTCGGAGGCGCGCGTGCTCACCTAGCTGGTGGGAATGATGGTGGTGGGTGGCTTGGTGGTGGTAACGGTGATCGTGAATGGTGGCAATACTTGTGGTTGTGGTTATAATGGTTGTGGTGGTGGTTATAATAATAGTGGTGGTGGTGCAGGAAAGGTCATGTCATGAGCAAATAACAGTATGAATTACAGCGTAATCGCCCTCCCTTTCTTAAGGTAGGAGGCGAGAGTGCTTGTTGTAGCTGATGGTACCAATACACGTTAGGAGGAGAGAGCAGAGGAGAAACAGGAGGGAAGAGGAAAAGGAGGAGGGAAGAGGAGGGGAGGGGAGGGAAAAGGAGGGGAGGGAAAAAAAGGGGAGGGAAGAGGAGGGGAGGAAAGAAGAGGAAGAGAGAGAAAAGAAGGGAAAAGGAAGAGAATGAGGGAAAATATGGGATAAAAAGAGGAGGGAAGGGAAGAGGAGAGGAGAAGGAAGAGGAGGAAGAAACCGCATGATTAACATTCATTAGTTTTAATTTACTTACGTGAACTAAAATCATTATTTTCTTTTTATTCCAGTTGTGAGATGTTGGGGATTCGTTGATGGGATAACAGACGTAAAAAGCATCAATAGATGTCAGTAGGATTAAGAGACGTCAGAGAGACTGAAGGTCACAGGGATCTACAGACGAAGGCCAAATTAATATAAATACAGGACTTGTACAGAACAAGAGGGAACTGACAGCAAATAGTCTTTAAAGGTCGTAATCCAACAACTAAACTGACTACCCTCAAGGTGACTTTTGACAAGTCAGTAGATGCTCAACATACCATAACAAAAGGCCTATTTTTTTTCTGAGTCACGCCGTGAGTCGCACCAAATAACTCGTGTGGGCAATGTTTTAACCTTTGCAGTTTTGATCGCTTTACAGACAAATGCCTTCGTAGAGTAGGGAAGTACAATATTTGATCTGAACTACACAGCTACAGGACATGTACTACAAAACTCCGAATGTGCCCTGTGCGCCCAGAGCCACAGGGCACAGGCAACAGTGCAACACATCTGCACTGGATCCTACCTCCTTTCCTAATTTCGAAAGTACCAGGAGCGCTACTTATTTTTTTTTAATTTTACAGACTAAGAGATGTTATCCTACCTCAGTTCATTATAAGGTATACCCCCCCCCCAACCGTAGGATGCCACCATAAAGATAAATGGTATAAAATACCGACACGATGGAAAAATAGACAAATGCAGTATAACGCGATCCTTTATTGACTATGTTTCGCCCACACATTGGGCTTTATCAAGTCACAAACAGATCTACTTGGACAAATAGTACACGAGTGTATATAGAGTGGAGGGACAGGTGGAGAATGTTGGATTTGAGACGGACCTGTACTAATCCGTCTCAAATCCAACACGTGAGGCCGAGATCCACTGTGCACTCGACAGGTCAAGTCCCTGGCTAAGCTGTCCTATTATGCTTTATTTATTGAAGTGTTAACCCGTTGAAATCTTACAGTATTGGAAATCTGACTAATATAGAAACATCCTGAACATTTAAACCAAAGAAAATGCTGGATCATTCACCCATGCATGGTGGGTGGGAGGCAGTAGTCACCTTACTCAAGCACATCTTCACAGAACCCTAACATGTCATTATAATAACTCAGTTTCGCCCGCGTACCTGGGGACAATTTTCGCTCAGACGTAAATAATTGAATCCTACCACCAACCAATTAAAGATGACAGGATCAGCTCGTTCACACACAGATGGGAGTTCCTGCTACAGGCAATGATTTGTCTTTCCCCACTGTGTTTATAATGCGCGTGGTTGCAAAGGCAAGCTTACTTGTGCATGCCCGCAAAACCGCTCTTATACGAGAGTGCTGGCAAATGGCCACTTACATGTGTGTTTGCAAGGCGCGATTATATGCGCACTTTTGCAAAGTGACCATCTTAAAAAACTGATTACCTTTCAAATTATTAATTTCGCTTAAACTATTCTAAAGTTTTCAATGGAAAACAGTCGCCTTACCTTGCTATCAGAGGTACTTGGTTGGGACACTGTGGAAGACTACACGAGTCTATCACCGAGACTTCTACACACACTTGGCAGGACGTCCTTGTAAGGATCACAGAGAGGTGTGAGGACAGACAGAAAACACGAGTGTTTTTCCTTCACATATCACTGGGCGTGGAAAATGGTGTGCTTAGCAGGAAGCTTAGAAATGATACTACAGATTGTCACTTTGTACCGGAACTTACGAATGTTACTTTAGAACACACGTGAATGTTACTGTACCACCCTCCTGAATGTTATTGTACCACAGGAGTCAACGTTTTCGTACCACAGGAGTCAACGTTTTCGTACCACAGGAGTCAACGTTTTCGTACCACAGGAGTCAACGTTTTCGTACCACAGGAGTCAACGTTTTCGTACCACACTCGATACACTCACACCCTCACTCTCCCTCCCTCCGCGCATACACACACAGAGGCGAGAAGGTTCTGAAATTTGTCACCCCACCCCACACCTCAACGAGGTCAGTCAGTCGTTTTGCAACTAGTTAGCGCTTGCCCGAGATGAAAATATTTCTACATAATTTCACGTCATTTTTAATTCAGATCCACAGACCATCCACATTGGTGTTGCCCTTCGACCTTGCTGTATCTCGGACACGCCCCCCAGCTATGAGGAGCTGGATGAGATTTTTGCATTATAATCAGTTACAAACACGTAACAATATGTACTAGACGTGTATCTCTCACACCTCATGTACTGTATATGCCATCTTTATATCAACAATATATCTCTTAAATCTTTTGTACCATATTATGTAATATAATATAGGGTGGCAGGGGAAGTGGAATATTCAAATGGCTTCAGGAAGAAATCCAAATATTCTTCCTTGAAGCCTTTTTATCCACTTCTCAGAGGCTATGGATCAAACAATTTGTACAGAGGTGGACCCCATCAATATTATATATATATATATTATATATATATATATATATATATATATATATATATATATATATATATATTGTATATACATACACAATTTCTAATTCAAACAAGACCGTTTTAAGCAATCTTTTATTTTCCTAATGAGCTCGTCTTCCACGGAATTAGAGCTACTCTCTCATTCCTCGGGTCAAATATGATTACTTTTCATTCCAACTGCACTGTATGACCTTTGCTAACTTAGATCCGCTCCATGAACATAATAATAATGAGGATAAACCTTACACAATAAAAGACTTACATATTTGTATAATGAAATACATCTTAACCTTGTGTAAAAATAACAGTAAGATGTAATAAAAGGTCGGAGGATTTACCTACGCAAGGTAGAATATAATGTTGAACCTATCTGCTGAGGCTTAAGCATGGTAATATCTTTGTTGGGTTTAAGATTGGTATTATCTGTGTTGTGTGTAAGCATGGTAATATTTACGTTGGGTGTGTGAGCATGATGTTAGGTATGAGCATGGTAATATTTGCGTTGGTGAACATGGTATTACCTGCAGTATGTTGGGTATGAGCATGGTATTATCCACAATATGTTGAGTATGAGAATGATAATATTTGCGTTGGGGGTGTGAGCATGATAATGCTGTGTTGGGTATAAGCATAATAATATCTGCGTTGGCTGTGTGAGTATGGTAATGCCTATGTTAGGTATGATCGTGGTTGTATCCGTGTTTATTGTGAGCATTGTAGTACCTGTAAAGGCATCCCGGAAAACCGGTTAGCCGGGCAAGAGTACTTTGGTAGGAAAACCGTGAAACACGGTACTTCCCACATTACAAATCTCGACGTTCAATGGACTTCGGCTCACAACTAAAAGAACCGGGTTCAATTTTGGGGAGGATTGTTTACCCTGGCTGTAAATAGGTACCTAAGAGTTAGTCGACTATATGGTGACAGTATACCTAGGGTAGGGTAAGGTCAAGGATAAGCTGAGATAGGATAAAAGATCTTAGCTTGACTATGAGCCAAGGAAGGATAGCTATTAGCCTGAATATAAGCCAAAGAATGATAGCAGCTTAATAGCGCCAGAATACTAGCCGAGGAAAGAAAACAGCTATTAGCCTGATGGTGAGCTGAGGAAGGATAACAGCTATTAGCCTGATAATGAGCTGAGGAAGGATAACAGCTATTAGCCTCATCATGAGCTAAATCTTAAACAAGAATGTATAGATGTAAACTGGGATTATTAATTGATGTCGTATCACTAACACGTAGCAAACCAGAAGAAAAAAAAGGTCACAATTCCATTTCTAGAAAAAAAGTCCCAAATACCCCACAGAGAGGAAACATTTCACGACGTTTCGCTCCGACCTTGACCATTAAGACAACTAGAAAATTGCACATTGCAAACCTAATTAAAGTCAATAATGTGTATCGCAGTTTATCAAAACTTAAAAAATATATTGTTTTCAAGTCCTCATGGACTAAGAACTGGCCGGATAATTTTTGATTGAATGGAAGAATGTGTCTATCAGTTACCGTGAAAATTGCCGTCTGTCCTGTGTTGGACTAATAAACCAAAAATAATTGCCAAAATTCAGTCACACTAAAAACGTTGTATGATTGACTTTTATCCTTCCTGGCGCTGGTGCTGTGTTGTTGGTGGTGCTGTGTTGTTGGTGGTGCTGTGTTGTTGGTGGTGCTGTGTTGTTGGTGGTGCTGTGTTGTTGGTGGTGCTGTGTTGTTGGTGGTGCTGTGTTGTTGGTGGTGCTGTGTTGTTGGTGGTGCTGTGTTGTTGGTGGTGCTGTGTTGTTGGTGGTGCTGTGTTGTTGGAGATGCTGTGTTGTTGGTGGTGCTGTGTTGTTGGTGGTGCTGTGTTGTTGGTGGTGCTGTGTTGTTGGTGGTGCTGTGTTGTTGGTGGTGCTGTGTTGTTGGTGGTGCTGTGTTGTTGGTGGTGCTGTGTTGTTGGAGATGCTTTGGTGTTGACGTGGTAGTGCTGCGTTTTGGTGTTGCTGTGGTGTTGGATATGCTGTGGTGGTGGTGCTGTGGTGCTGGAGGTGCTGTGGTGTTAGTACTGTGCTGTTGGTGGTGCTGTGGTGATGTGTTTTGGTGTTGTGATGTGGTGTTAGTGCTGTGGTGTTGGAGGTGCTGTGGTGTTAGTGCTGTGGTGTTGGAGGTGCTGTGGTGTTGGAGGTGCTGTGGTGTTAGTACTGTGCTGTTGGTGGTGCTGTGGTGATGTGTTTTGGTGTTGTGATGTGGTGTTAGTGCTGTGGTGTTGGAGGTGCTGTGGTGTTGGAGGTGCTGTGGTGTTAGTACTGTGCTGTTGGTGGTGCTGTGGTGATGTGTTTTGGTGTTGTGATGTGGTGTTAGTGCTGTGGTGTTGGAGGTGCTGTGGTGTTAGTGCTGTGGTGTTGGAGGTGCTGTGGTGTTAGTGCTGTGGTGTTGGTGGTGCTGTGGTGTTGGTGGTGCTGTGATGCTGTGGTGTTTGTGGGCTGTGATGCTGTGGTAGTGCTTTGATGCTCTGGTGGTGCTGTGGTGTTGGCGCTGTGGTGTTGGTGATTCTTTGGCGTCGGTAGTGCTGTGGTGTTGGTGCTGTATTGTTGGTGCTGAGGTAGTGCTGTTGTGTTGGCAGTGTTGTGGTGTAGGCGGTGTTATGGTGTTGATGCTGTGGTGTTGGTGATGCTATGTTATTGGAGGTGTTGTGGTGTTGGTGGCGCTGTGGTGTTATTGTTGGTGGTGGCAGCAATAGTGGCGGCGGCGGCGGCGACAGTAGTGGCGGCGGCGGTGGCGACAATAGTGGCAGCCGCGGTGGCGACAGTAGTGAGGGGGGGGGGGGTGACAGCGGCAGAAGTAGCGGCGGTCTGAGTGTCGGAAGCGCCGTTGTAGGCCGCTTGTAGTCCATTCATTCACCTTGCTCTAATTCCTATTAATATTCATACCTCTGGCGTTTGATTAAATAATTCCTCGCCCCAACATAGCCGAGAACAACACCAACGCGTATATCTTCTCCTCCCCCATCCCAATTCCCCTTCATCTGAACTTCCCCTTACCCCTTCTCCTTGCTTACAGTCCCCGGGAAGTGGCTGTGATTAACTGCATAATACGAAGAGGAGGCAGTTATAATGCTGAAGTGGATCCCTCTTCCTCTTTACTTCTTCCCCTTCCTGTTTCCTTTCCTCCTTCTCTTGGCTAGTGTCCCCCTGATACAAGAATCCCATCAAGTATGAGGGGAACAAAACACAGAAACATTACATGTCTTTTGTTCCCACAATATAAGTGATTATGAGTAGAATAGCTGCACACTGCAGATGTATCAAATTTTATTTGATAAATGGAGTGTCTCCCACGTTGGTAGTGAAGCACACTTCCTCCTGAGGTACTGGGTTGGTGTACAGTAGGTGGCAAGTATCTGGCCGTACAGACAGATAAGCCACCTGCTCCAGCAGACCAGGTGCCAGTGAGAGGGCAAAGGGGGAAGGGAGCAATCCAAGAATCATAATATATCGATGACAACAACTGCGAGAAGGGAGGAAGCACACACACACAACTGGGTTATTCAAGACACTCTATGCAACACCACCACCACTCACTCCTCTTCCTCTTCTTCCTCGTCTCTTCTCCTTTTCCTCCTCTTCCTCCTCCACCTCTTTAATCCTCTTTAACTTTTTGTCCTTTTAATTTTCTCCAACTTTTACCTCTTCTTCTCACCATTTCCAGTGGAATGTCACCACAAGAATCACCAGGAGAAAAAACACAGCACAACATTCTTAGATATTAATTTTTAAGCTGCAGTTTTTGGTTTGAGAGAAATCATGGTATTTTATGAAGTTTTCTCTAGCATCTAGAAAGTGGCTACAATGAACACATTTAGCTAAGCTAGCAACCATCTTGTCTAAATTCAAGACGTCCTGAAGACTATGGCATTTCAGTTAATAAAATGCACAGGAGGAGCCCACCTACGATTCTTGTATGGGAAGTTTCACAGACTGTAAAACATTTTTTTTTACCAATGTCAGTGATTCTTTCTGTGGCCATTTGGGACATTTGATAATTTAGAGTCAGAGTAAATATTCATACTAGACTGGAATCGAAGCAAACGCATTTTACATACATGGATATAATACGATAATACAAGTGCCAATACTCAGTTTAGCAAACATGTGTTTCTGATGTGACACATATCAAAGACACTTGATGGGATACAGGGAGTTACAACTGAATGACCTGGCATCCAAAATTTCGCCGGCAGGTATTAGTATTATAACTAAACCGCTAGTGTTTACGTTATTAAAATAAAATAGACAGGTAAGGGAGGGAGATGACGGAGCATCCAAGGACTTTCAGGTGAGCAGCTTGGGTTTCAAGGGAGAATTCCTTTACAACCAGAAAAACCTCCCTGGATATGCTTCTACCCTTCAACAGGTTCCTCAGTATGTTTCGGCAAAGGTACCCAAGTGTTGCCTATGTGTCTTACTCGTCACTTGTCCGTATCGTGTAACATAAACCAGGAGCTCCTAAACTAGTGTACACGTATCCCGAAGGGTACGTGAAATCTGTTGTGATGTGATTGCAATTACTGAGGTTTTAAATGTTATTTATATATACTATATTTAAACTTCGCAGAACAAGCGAAATATTTTACATACATTTATGTCAGGCCAGAGGAGATTAAAACCTACGAACTTTGGGACAAAGTACGCAGTACTATACAGACCATGCCAAACCAAACATTACACTGATGCCCAGCCAAGATAGACGTTTGTTCCAGAGCAGCTGACAAGCAGCTGGTGAATAGTTTTTCTTCATATCTCCAACATAAACCGACCAACCAAAGATATTAGAACGCTTAGACTTCGCTGTACTATTGACATAACCTTATCTAATATATAAAACGTATAAAACGTTTTAGTGTTGTACTTAAACAAAAGTACATCAAAGAATAATTTTATTGTAATAATATGAATAGATAATGTGTTGGTTAAGCGTCAGCTCCATAAAGGCACTGAACAGCCTCATGACAGTATGCGTCAATTATTCAAATGGCTTCAGGAAGAAATCCAAATATTCTTCCTTGAAGCCTTTTTAATCCACTTCTCCGAGGTTATGGGTCCCACAATTTGTACCAGAGGTGGACCCCATCATATATATATATATATATATATATATATATACCTAATGACAGTCAGACACGTACACACATACACACGGACACACAAACACGGACACACACATACAGATACGGACACACACACACATACAGACACGGACACACACACACACACACACAGACACACACACAGACACACACAAGCACACGTGTTGAGGCACTTGTAGAAGCTGAGTATTAGTATTAGCAGCATTATTATTATAATTATTAAAATTACTAGTATTATCATTAGTATTATTGATACATAGAAGTGAGGAGTATTTCTGGGCACACAAACATAGATGCGCGCGCATACACACACACGCACAAGGTTTCACACCATCTGAAAGCTGATCTCAATCTCATACACACACACACACACAGACACACAAGCAAACGGTCTCTCCCCCTCACAGTCTCCCCCCTCAAGGTTTCCCACCCTCACAGTCTCTCCTCACCCTCACAGTCTCCCCTCCCTCAACCCCTACTCTGGCCCACCCACAGTCCACCACTTCACCCCCTCAGGCATTCCCCGTCATTCCCCCCTCCCTTTTTTCACCTACCTACCACTCTCTCTACACTTCCCTCGACCCCCTGCAACAAAATTTAGGTGAGTACACTGCACACACTCAACACTCACACCCTCACCCAAACACGCGAATACCATCACCCAGCCACACCCAAACACACACCCACACCCAACACACACAGGGAATCAATAAAGTTCAGGAACTAGCATATTTCCCAAGAACAGAAAAGTAAAGAAAAGAAAAAAAAAGTAAACTATTAATATAACCACAGGAAAAAAATTCCCATTCTATCACTCTCTCTCTCTCTCTCTCTCTCTCTCTCTCTCTCTCTCTCTCTCTCTCTCTTCCTCCTCACCTTCCATCCATCTTCCTTCTCCTCCCCCTTCTTCTCCCCCTCCCTCTCCCTCTAGCATTTCCCACACCCCATTTTTCCCCTCTCTCCCTGTACCCCCTTGTTCCCCCTAATCTCTCCCTGCCGCTGTCCCCCCTCCCACTTCATATCCTTCTCACCCCGCCCTACCTCCCTCCCCTTTCCCTCCCTACAACACCCATCCTCATGCACACACCACCCACTCTGAAAATACTTAAGCTTCGTTCTGTGGTAAAATGGGTTACCCAAGAGCAGGGCCGAGAACCAGGGGTCTGGTGGATGAACCTGGGAGGGAAGATTGGGAGGCAGAGCTTACAAAAAGGGAGGAAGAGTGGGGAAGGAAGCTAGAAGACCTTGGCAAGAAAATGGAGAGGATAGCTGCAGAGAGCAGGAAGTGGGAGCTACAAGCCAGAGCAGTAGAAGCTAAGATACAGTGCTTAGAAGAGGAACTGAAAAACCTGAAACAGCTTAAAGAGAAAAATGACAGTTCAGACATGACATCAGGAACTTCTACATCAGTCACAGACAAGGAGACTGTTGGGAGCAAAGAAGCTCTACTGTATGCAAAGGCCCTATCAGACCCATGTTGGGCCCAGGCAAAGACGAGGAGCACACTAAGAACAAATGAGAGGTCTGAAGACAATGAATTAGCTATGCTATATGCAGAGACTAACAGACAACCCCAGTGGCCAGGAACACATGAGCAGGAAGGACAGACCACTGAGCATAGGGGAAGGGATTGAAGGAACACTTCAATGGAAGGAATTAAAACACCTCAGAGGATGCAAAGGGAGACACAGTGAGATGATGAAAGGGAGACACAGTGAGATGACGAAAGGGAGAGGTCAATTTTTGTGTACGGGGTCCAGGAAGTTGAAGGGGAAACCTATGATTAAAGAAAACAGGAGGAGAAAAAACGAATGAAGGTATCATGAAAGCAATAGGTGAAGGCGACATGACACAGGTGCCAAATTTTCGGAGAATTGAGTGTTTTTCAAGGGAAAGAGAACAGCCTCTCAAAGTAATTTTCAAGGCAGAATCAGCTTGAACCATGATCCTGCAGGAGAAAGCACGATTGAGGGACAAACCAGAGTACCGAAGAGTGTACCTCGATCGAGACAGAACACAAGAGGAAAGGATGATACTGAAAGAGGGGGTACAAAGACGAAAGGAAGAACAAGAGGAAATGACAAAGACGAGCAGAAGAACCCAGACCTAGGTGGAAGGGCAAACACCCTCCAGAAACACCCACAGGACTCCAACCACGACAACCCCAAGGCAACTGAACAATCTAAACCAACACCCACACACTGTTCCCTCTGTCCCCATCCCCCACATCACAAACCCCACCCCTACAGCAACCCCCTATGGGCACTCTGCCCCCACCCCAATCACAAACCCCACCCCCACTGCAACACCCCATAGGCCCTGGCCAGGGCTCCTGCTCCACAACCCCAATTTTCTCCCAGGACCACAGTTTTAGAAAAGAAGTTGAAGGTTTGGATGGAATAACGGATAAATATGAGGAGTGGAATGAAAGAATCAATGAGAAGTCCCCAGACATCATAGCAATCACAGAAACGAAACTCACTGAGACAATAACAGACGCAATCTTCCCACCAGGATATCAGATCCTGATTAAAGATAGTAAGAGCAGAGAGGGAGGAGGGGTTACACTGCTCTTAAAAAAACGATGGAGATTTGAGGAAATAGATTACGTAGTAGGTACAATTCAGTCTGGGGAACATAAGGTAGTCATTGCAGTGATGTATAACCCACCATAGAACTGCAGGAGACCAAAAGAGGAATATGAAGTGAGCAACAGAGCAATGGTGGACACACTGGCGGAGGTGGTAAGAAGAGCTTACTCGAGCAGAGCAAAGTTACTGGTTACGGGCGATTTCAACCACAGGGAGATTGATTGGGAAAACCTGGAGCTACATGGGGGTCCCAAAACATAGAGCCAAGATGATGGATGTGGTACTGGAAAACCTCATGCATCAACATGTCAGGGACACTACCAGAGAGAGAGGGGAGGATGAACCAGCAAAACTGGACCTCGTGTTCACTCTAAGCAGTTCAGATATTGATGACATCACATATGAGAGGCCCCTGGGAGCTAGTGACCACGTGGTTCTGAGCTATGAGTACATAGAGTTACAAGTGGAGATGGTAACAGGAGTTGAATGGGAAAAGCCGAACTGTGAAAGGGAGGACTACACAGGTATGAGGAACTTCCTGCAGGAGGTTCAGTGGGACAGAGAAATGGTAGGAAAGTCAGTAAACGAAATGATGGAATAAATAACAAAATGCAAGGAGGCAGAGGTGTTTTCTAAAGGATTATTGCATTGTCGATCAAGGCAGGGTAGCAATGATAAGGCTTCGGAGGCTTCTTACTTTATTTGTGATAACGTGAGGATACACAGGCAGTGTGTTTGTGCCCATGGCCCCGAGGGCCATGCACCTGCGAGGGAGAGAGGAATAGGCCTGTTTACTCTAGGAAGGCCGCTGAGTGAGTGAGGAAGGAACAAGGTGGGGCTGACTGAAGTTAGTATGGACCTATAGGTGGCAGCACGAGCATGGCACGAAATATGAACTCAGCTGGCAGACAGCATAGGCTGTCTATGCAGACAGTACAGGCTGTCTACATTGCTCGGCCACACACCCATGGTCGATCCTGACCATGACTGGCAGTAAAAAAACTCGGTCTCTCTCTCGCAGGAACAGGGAACAGAACACAAAATAAAAACATACATATGTGGACATAGAAAAAAAACTTCCTACAGAGAGGAAAGAAAAAAAAGGTGTCCTTCGTGGTCTAAGGCAGTGAGCGTCAATGGGCATCACTGCACACCTTCCTGCGTTTGGACAGATACTGCAACACAGGAGACATCGCTGTGGCTGAGCTGTGACGTAACTGGGTATGGTCTCCTCTGGAGCGGTGAAGCAGACATCGTAGTAGTCGCTGCAGGGTTCACTCAACCTGGGGCACAACCTGCTAGTTCCCTCGAGTGAGGCGTCGTCAGTAGTTGCAACTGGGCAGGACTTCTTCTGGCAAGCAACTCAGTACATTTCTCGACTGGTACTGTCGCTGGGGCTGTCACTGCTGGCGAGTGTGGAGTGAGTCGTGGCAGGGACGACTCAGCGAAACATCTGGAGGTCGTAACAGCATACACCTTACTGCAGTGAGTGGGCTAGCAGTCAAAGTGACATCATCTTTGTGCAGGCTGCTCACTGAAGCTGTGACATGAGGCTGACAGTCGCCTGCCGACAGGACTACTGCGGATTGACGAGTGTCATTCTCTCGACAGTTAAAGTTACAGCAGAGGATGGTCTAAGCGTCTTCAGACTGGTCGTCTACATATAACTGCACTGACGGTCTAGGAGGTGAAGTGGAAACGAGTTTTGATGGGAGAATCGTCGTGGGTACGATTCAGCTGGGCATCACGAGCGTCGAACATAAAGAGCTTTCTGTACAAGGGGCTCAGACGCTCATAACTGATGCTTGAACTAACTGATATCAGCTGTCAAGCGCATGGGCACGGGGTCACACCGGGTGACAAAGTAACACTAGGTGCTACACAGTGGTCTTGGCGAACATACTGTGGTCCACACACCGTTGTGCTTAAGACTACACAGGACACAGAACTGCACACACATACTGCACATGCGGTACATGGCTTACTAGCAAATGACGCTTTTCTGTGCAAAAATCGACACTAAGCAATTCACGAACATGTGAGAACACTGACAGAGGAATTAACACACGACATATTTCTTCTCTCAAACATCTCGACAATAATGCAACAATTTGCTCACCGTGAATCTACAGCACACGTGACATCATGTGGTGATGTCAGGCGTGACGTCGTGTGATGTCATGGGGTGACATCGCGAGGTGACGTCCTGAAGTGATGTCATGATGGATGTCATGGACTGACATCGTGAGTGACGTCAGGCATACGTCCAGGGTGACGTCAGTGGAGTCGGGCAGCATCGTGGTGACTTCATAAGGTGACACGAGCGGCAGACCACAGCGTGGCTTGGGAGGTCTGGCTTGGTAACCCTATGTGGCTTGTAGATCCACATGGCTTCGTGATCACATGGCTTGCTGCACGTGGCTTCAAGTGACCTTGGGCATTCGAATACACAGCTCTGGCAAGAATTTACAAGGAAATTCACAGAAAACGCGGCAGAGAGGGCGAGTGGTGTACACTAGGGCGAGCATGGGTGACAGGCGAGGAACCCAGCAGTTCCTTCTCTCACCTCACAACACACGAGGGAGACACGCTCACACTGGACGCTGAAATCACCACAAACTCACCTCTGACTTGCTGAAATAGCCGTGCTGAGCTGAACAACAGCAGAACATGCTGGTAAGGCTGAGCACGTGACTTGAACAGCGTGGGACGCTGTGGCGTGGAGTCACAGCAACGCCACTATATTTCTCGAAGAAATTCGACAAATTTCTGCCTGGATTCTGCTTGCACCTGTGTCTGGATGCTGAGATTTGCAGACACGACATCAGGATAATAAAATGCAAGGAGGCAGAGGAAAGGTTTGTTCCCAAGGGCAACAGAAATAATGGAAGACCAGAACGAGCCCTTGGTTTACCCGTAGGTGTAGGGAGGCAAAGACTAAGTGCACTAGAAAATGGAAAAAGTACAGTAGGCAAAGGACCCAGGAAAATAAGAAGATTAGTTGAAGAGCCAGAAACGAGTATGCACCGATAAGGAAGGAGGCCCAGCGACAGTACGAAAACGACATATCATCGAAAGTCAAGTCTGACCCGAAACTGCTGTATAGCCACATTAGGAGGAAGACGACAATCAAAGACCAGGTGATCAGGCTGAGGAAAGAAGATGGGGAGCTCACAAGAAACGATCAAGAGGTATGTGAGGAGCTCAACACGAGATTTAAGGAAGTATTTACAGTGGAGACAGGAAGGACTCTGGGAAGACAGTACAGAGGGGGACACCAACAAGGAATATACCGACAAGTGTTGGATGACATACACACAGCTGAGGAGATGAAGCTGCTCAGTGACCTTGATACCTCAAAGGCGATGGGACCGGACATCTTCCCTTGGGTCCTTAGAGAGGCAGCAGAGATGCTGTGTGTGACATTAACTACAATCTGCAACACATCCCTTGAAACTGGGCAACTACCTGAAGTATGGAAGACGGCAAGTGTAGTTCCCATTTTTAAGAAAGGAGACAGAAACGAGGCACTAAACTATAGACCAGTGTCACTTACGTGTATAGTGTGCAAAGTCATGGAGAAGATTATCAGGAGAAGAATGGTGGAGCACATGGAACGGAACAAAATTATAAACGACAACCAGCATGAATTCATAGAAGGCAAATCCTGTGTCACAAATCTTCTGGAGTTCTATGACAAAGTAACAGAAGTAAGACACGAGAAAGAGGGGTGGGTTGATTGCATTTTCTTGAACTGCAAGAAGGCCTTCGACACAGTTCCTCACAAGAGATTAGTGGAGAAGCTAGAGGATCAGGCGTGTATAACAGGAAGGGCACTGCAATGGATCAGAGAATACCTGACAGGGAGGCAACAACGGGTCATGGTACGTGATGAGGTATCACAGTGGGCGCCTGTGACGAGCGGGGTCCCACGGGGGTCAGTTCTAGGACCAGTGCTATTCTTGATATATGTGAATGACATGATGGAAGGGATAGACTCAGAAGTGTCCCTGTTCACAGATGTGAAGTTAATGAGGAGAATTAAATCAGATGAGGATCAGGCAGGACTTCAAAGAGACCTGGATAGGATGGACACCTGATCCAGCAACTGGCTTCTCGAATTTAACCCTGCCAAAGGCAAAGTCATGAAGACCGGGGAAGGGCAAAAAAGACAGCAGACTATAGGCTAGGTGGCCAAAGACTGCAAACCTCGCTAAAGGAGAAAGATCTTGGGGTGAGTATAAAACCGAGCACGTCTCCGGAAGCACACATCAACCAGATAACTGCTGCAGCATATGGGCGCCTGGCAAACCTGAGAATAGCGTTCCGATACCTCAGTAAGGAATCGTTCAAGACACTGTACACCGTGTACGTCAGGCACCAGTTTGGAACCCACACCTGGTCAAGCACGTCAAGAAATTAGAGAAAGTGCAAAGGTTTGCGACAAGGTTAGTTCCAGAGCTAAGGGGAATGTCCTACGAAGAAAGGTTAAGGGAAATCGGCCTGACAACACTGGAGGACAGGAGGGTTAGGGAGACATGATAACGACATACAAAATACTGCGTGGAATAGACAAGGCGGATAGATACAGGATGTTCCAGAGAGGGGACACAGAAACAAGGGGTCACAATTGGAAGTTGAAGACTCAGATGAGTCAAAGGGATGTTAGGAAGTATTTCTTCAGCCATAGAGTAGTCAGGAAGTGGAATAGTCTAGCAAGTGATGTAGTGGAGGCAGGAACCATACATAGCTTTAAGACGAGGTATGATAACGCTCACGGAGCAGGAAGATTGACCTAGTAGCGACCAGTAAAGAGGCGGGGCCAGGAGCTGTGTCTCGACCCCTGCAACCATAACTAGGTGAGTACACACAACAGTTAAGTAGTTATTTTACAAATATTATACCTATAGGCTAGTACGTATGCGAAAATAAACCTATATGAATTCACAGAGATTAGCGCACACAACAAAAATACAATCGAATGAGCGCGATGTACGTAAACGATTTTTCATCGCAAAGTAAAACTAGTAAATATTAGATAGCAATCACAGGCAGGAATAACGACTGACACACGGTAATGACACGGCTAGTGTTGCTAAAATGTTGCACTCAACTCTTCATCCACCTGCCAGAGTTTTACCTATACTCTATATACAATATATATATATATATATATATATATATATATATATATATATATTTCGTGCCGAATAGGCAAAACTTGTCAATTAGCAAGCACTCATTTAAAATTAAGTCCTTTCTAAAATGTTATCCTATACGTTTATAGGTATATTTTTTTTATTTATGTTAATGTAAAAATAAATAATTTTGTACCAAAAGAACCTTAGGAAACTAACCTAACCTTATTACAACAAGCACAATTTAATTTAGCCTAATCCAACTAAATATATTTTAGATAAATTTACAATAATTTAATAATAAACAAACACAATGAAATATATTTTTTTTCGTTACGTTCAGAATGATTTTCTGCGAAATTACTGCATACACAAATTTTCGCTTGCCTTATTCGGCAAGAAGAACGTTGCTATTTAAGACAAAATCGCAAGTTTTACCTATTCGGCACGACATAATATATATATATATTTTTTTTTTAAATCATTAGCTATTTCATAAATTTTATGAAATAGCTAATGATTTAAAATACCCAAGAAAATATATATATATATATATATATATATATATATATATATATATATATATTAGTGCATCCACGACCGAATGATTTTAAGCCATAGTCCACTCAGGTATCAATGCTTCAAACATCAGGTGGCCAATACCACTGGACATGTCACCCCTGATGCCAGCACATAGGTGGCCATGGAAGCTACATGACTTATTTCCTTCTCCCGTTTGGAATCCCAGTCTTCATGAGCAGTACACTTAATGCATCCACAAACGAATGGTTTGAAGCAAATAACCTGGTCACAGACCGGGCCGCAGGGGCGTTGACCCCTGGAACTCTCTCCAGGTATACGAATGGCCGGGAATTGAACCCCCGATATTTTAGCACGCCATCCGGGAAGCCCTCCAAAATTCCGAAATGCATTAGTCCGAAATGTCGTCATAAGTTTCTTTCTCCTACTTGCATGTTATTTGTGTATATCTTCCATATATAGGTTGTGTATTTAATACCTGCAAATTGATGAGTGAGACATTTGTAACGTCAGTACCTGTTAAACACGCATCTCGTTCAAGATACTTTAATTTAATCCATGTTTTTACATGGATTAAATTAAGCACATAGCATATATACACTGATATAGACCCATTCCCCCCCTCGGTGTATATACACTATGTAGATACTTTGAGATCAGATCCACGTTACAGAACTTTTGTAATTTACATAGAGGGCCTTTTCATTTCTATAAACACAATTTGCACAACCCAGATCACAAAAAAAAAATATTCCCAAAACTATTAAAACAGTCATCTATGCCAAAAAGATCACATACGTTAAAAGAAAATGCGTAGTTGCGCCGAAGTTGACAACGAGTTTCGTGGTAACTTTTCGTAGTGCCCCCTCCGACTCCATAATATTTCCGCGGAGGAAAGAAAACGGCGTCATTACTGGTAAACAATACAAATTATGTCAAAGGAATTTCGTGTCGTATTATTAAAATTAGGGGGGTTTGTTATCCTTAAGTATAATCAGCATGAGACGTGGTATTAGCGAGTTCAAATTACACCCATGAAACTGAGCAAAAGTTGGTGAAATATTCTTGAAAATGGATTTCATTTTACGTGGTCATGGTTACCTGGGGATTTGAGAGAGAGAGAGAGAGAGAGAGAGAGAGAGAGAGAGAGAGAGAGAGAGAGAGAGAAGAGAGAGAGAGAGAGAAGAGAGAGAGAGAGAGAAGAGAGAGAGAGAGAGAGAGAGAGAGAAGAGAGAGAGAGAGAGAGAGAGAGAGAGAGAGAGAGAGAGTGATGGAAATAGCCAAATATACTCAAATTCTTAGACAGCTGAGGTCAATTAAGCTCTTTTATATTCCAAAAAAGTTAGCAAGGTTGAGCTAGGATGCTAGATCAATATAGGTGCAAAAATTAACTAAAAAATATGCATAACTTTTGGTAACTCTTGTCTTTAAGGAAGACACTCCAGAGAATCCATTCTTGGTAAAATACTGAAATGCTCCAGCCTTTTATAACTTTTATATATCTAATACTGTACTGTATATCTACAATTATCTTTATATACATCCTGTATACACAACAATAACAAAAATAAACCTAATATCAAATACATTTCCACAACCAGAGCTGTGTATGAGTGTGTGTATTCTTGTGTTGAGGTCGAGATAAATTGTGGCCTTAATGACCCTCGTTTAGTCAATAGACTTTAAGCATAACAAACCGACCATAGGAGAGGTGTATATACGCACACATTTTGCTTTGATCCCTATTAATGCATTCCTGGCTGGTGGTGCGCAAGTAATATGCAACCTTAATGACCTTAAACGCATAAGAATGAAGGCACTGCAGTGGGCCTTTCGGCCCACGCTAGACACTTCAAACTCACACCCATCCAGCTTACATTTAAAAGTTTCCCAACACTTCATGCCGCAATAACACTACCTGGGAGTTTGCTCCGCTCGTCTTCAACTATATCTAAAACAGGGTTTCCCTTATAGCGTTTCTAAATCTAAATTATCCAACTTGAATTCATTGTTGCGAATCCTATCTTGGTTAGATTCTTTCAGCAAGTCATTTATATCCCTTTTATTTTTTTTCCTGCTGTCCATTTGTTCGCTTCAGTCATATCGACCCCTATTCCACGACTTTCGTACGAAACGTTTCTTATACATGGGATCAACTTCGTCATCCTTCTCTGAATATTTCCCAGCGTGTTTATGTTCATTCTGTAATATGCAGACCAGAATTGAGCAGCATAATGTAAACGAGGTTTTACCAAACGCATATACAGCTGAAATTTAACATTAGGAGTTAAAAATGGTTATAATTATAACTGTATTTTTTAAAGGAGTGGACCGGTAAGCCAGCTGAAGGCCTCGGTCGCATGACGAAAAGCTCCAGTGGAGTCAGGAAACAATTTTTCTGTTTCCTGACGAATCTTAATTAACCTCACCTAATTAGGACTTCCGTTATTATACTTCTTGATATGAACCCAAAAATCTTATAAGCTTTACGTCTTTTTAATAATCATTTTGACTAAGCTCTGCATTATTTTGCTTATACGTGCCATAATTTTTTTTTCTCTAGGATTAAAACCTTGATTTTGTCCGCATTGAGTTGTATCTGCTGCTTCTCATGTCCTCATAGTAAATGATCTGAAGACCTTCCTTAGTGTCGTTGGCATTTTTGTCTACATTCCCTTATCGACGTTTATGTAGATCATGAACAACAAGGGTCTCAATATTGACTTCTGTGGCACACCTCTTGTAACTGGTACCCATTCTAATTTCTCACTATTTATGCACACAGGCGCACGCTGTTGCCTATCTGTCAGCCATGACTCGACCCAAGAGAAAATTTCTCATACTATACCATGGGCTGCCACTTTCTCAGTCTCCTGTGTAGGACTATCAAAGGCCTTACTGAAATGAATATACACAATAGTATCATAATTTTTCTTGGTCTACTTCCTCGAATTCCTTAATGATGAAACTTAGTTAATTCGTAAGGATGAATGTAGTATTGAAAACTGTGTTGAATTTCTATGATCAAATTATGTCTTTAAAGAAATCTTCGAATGGAATCCACAATTGATTCCGTCAACTTTCCTACAATTCTGGTTAGGCTGATTGGTCTATAATTTGAAGCCAAGGACCTATCTCCCACCTTGTATATGGGTATTACATTTGCCCTTTTCCACTTACCTGAAAAAAAAACCCGTTTGTAGCAATCAGCTGAAGAGACTAGCTAATGGTTTGTTAAGCAATCTTTTGCATTGGTTTAGAACCATTGAAAACAGCTCGTCTGGGCCGGTTGACTTGTTTGGTTTCAACCTTATGAAGTTGTCTGAGAACCTTGCCAATAGTGTCTTTGATCTTGCATTATTTATTCTCGTCTTGACCTGTATAATTGATCTCCGGGATTTCATTTGGTCACTTATATCCGATTTAACTTCTCTATTACGAATATACGCAACTTCGTATAGTAAAAAAGGCTTTAACAGTAACGCACCAGTCAAATCCTTGGCTGTAGTTTATGTCCTAATTCGGCTTTTATATGCCTTAGCAAACTGGATACATCATCTAGGAAGCAATGCATGATCTACAGTAATTCTCGCATCACAAAGATTCAATTGTTTCTTTCAAGAAGTTTGCCATAGAAATACCTCGGTGCAACTTTTCTGCGATTGCCGCCTTTCTACCCTCTTCCAGTAATTCTAGTCTGCTTCTTGCAAGAGGTTCAAGTTTCTTGCAGTATGACTTGACTTTATGCAAGAATTGGTGGCGTACTGAAAGGTGGTATGGCTTATTCTCTTCTAAGTTTTCATGATAGTAAGAAGCTTCAGCTGCTTGTACAGAATGAAATCGAAGACAAACTGAAGTTTGTTCTGTAACTCGTGTCTTTGTCTTCATCTGTTTTTATGTTTATGGTTCAAGGATCATCGCCCCCGAGGCCCAGCCCTAGACTAGCCCTCCTGAACTGGAATGAAAATATTACAGAAATAAGAATTAAGAAACACATAAGAAAGTAAAGCTAAGTGTATAGAGGATGCATGTATAAGTTTCTACGATTTACCTGCCATCTTTCATGTTCTTGACATAGAAAGAAAAGGTCAGGAATCCTGTCAGAGCGAAAAAAATAAAAACAGGATTTTGCTTCACACTCAGATATCAGGATGACAGTTGTCTACCAAACCTTTAAAGGTTTTTACCCCGAACTGTTAATGTCTTTAACTTTATAGTTCCAGCTTAAAAGGCTTTTTTTCTGAAAACTCTAAGCTTGAGAAAATACTTAAGGTTCAAAGTCGCATTCAGAGAAGAATTACACTCCTGGAGACATCAGTGGTGGTGGCGGAAAATAAGGTTGCAAGATAGATTGATGCAATCAGTCTTATTGCAAGATAGTCAGTTTCTTAGCCTAAAGCAGAAGCATATGACCAGACCCACTAGTGGAAGTAGGTCATGCTAAACAGTCGTTAGCAGAAGTTGAAGACATTTATTTTACTAAGATATGGTGCTGTAATGTCGGATATATATCATATAAATGGTATACAGTACCAATAAGTTAATGAGACATGTGTACAACGTTTCCTCAGTAAAGATTTCTATTGATGTTAATGTCTTACTCATCAATTTGTCGGTACTAAATACCATTCATTATACTTGTCTGTCATTGCAACACCATGGTATCATTTTACAAGAGATGTCGTCAGCAGCTCTGTTGCTAACACCTGTTTAGCATGACCTACTTCCAGAAGTCAGTCCAGCTCACCTTTGACCTCATTTTTCACCTGCTACACTTCACCTTCCATTATATACACTAACCTCCTGGCCACACGCTTCTGCTTCAGCAGTGTAATATATCTCTGAATTCTACCGATGAAGCCTGCAGCGTAGGCGATACTTTTCGTCACTATTCTCAGTGTTGCACATGTGTCTTACACATCAACTTGTTGGTATTGTATAGTATTTTAAATATGATAGACGAATCGTATTGAATAAGCTTTTCATTCTCATTCTAGTTGAACTTAAGTTACCAGAACCTTTTCCTTAAAGAGGTTACCAAACAATGAGAACCTCTTCCTTCTATCTTATTTTTTTTTAAACTCACTAAGCCCCGAGAACTTCTTTCTACTTAGGGGCGGACATCACCACCTTCTTAATACCAGTATTGGGTTTCGGAGCCGTCAAGTTGCCTGACAGCAGTGTAATGAAAAGGTGATGCCCACGGATACAAAACAAAAAATGCGAGGCTTGTTGGATAAATTTGCAGTAAAGGTCCAAGCCACCCGCACACCGTGTGAAAAAAAAAAAACCGAGAATTGCACTAACCAATCACAACCAGGTATGTTTCCGGGTTTTATATCCATTGGTTGTTTGACTTTAGGTTCCCTATTACTCTAGAGCTTCCATTATTTCATTGGCTAGGATTCTGACAGCGTCAAAATTCACCATAATTGCACAGAACGTGGAGATCGGAGCCGTAAATTTGAGTTCGGAATTATTCCCTGTGTATGCAAATCAGATGACCACCCTCTTGACTCCAGACTTGCGCCTTTGTGGTCTTCATTGTAACCAATGGCTGTGGTCCTGTTACTTGTGGTCTTTATCAAGTTCACAAACCATATTCCACATGTGTGAGGGGCCTTTATCAAGATCACTGGCCATAGTCCTCTTTCCTGTGGTCTTAATCTAGGTCACTAGTTATGGTCCTCTTGCCCGTGGTTATCAAGGCCACTAGTTATGATTCTTGCAATAAGATCACAGTAAACAGGTAATATCACATTATACAAAACTACTGTGAAAAAAAAATATAATGAAACAGTAAGCGATTTCTTGATTTCTCACATTATCAGTGTTTGTTGTGCACACATACACACACGCTATATATCATTAACAAACGATGTTCTAACCACTGGACCAATGGTTAGAATATCGTTAGTTTTGTTTAACTTCCTACGAGGCGGGCAAAAGTAGGTCGGGTTCGATACCCGGCAATGCCGCAGTTTGTTAATGATTCAAGACCATTTGCTTCGTGGTTTCATATATATATATATATATATATATATATATATATATATATATATATATATATATGTCGTGCTGAATAGGTAAAATTTCGATTTTTGGCTTAAATAGCAACTCTCTTCTTTCCGAATAAGGCAAGCGAAAATTTGTGTATGCAGTAATTTAGCAAAAATCATTCTGAACCTAACGAAAAAAATATATTTCGTTGTGTTTATTATTAAATTATTTTAAGCTTATCTAAAATATATTTAGCTGGATTAGGCTAAATTAAATTGCTCTTGTTATAATAAGGTTAGGTGATTTTTCTTAGGTTCTTTTGGTACAAAATTAACTTTTACATTAACATAAATGAAAAAATATATTTAAACGTATAAAGAAAATTTTAGAAAGAACTTAATTTTAAATGAGTTCTTGCTCATATATATATATATATATATATATATATATATATATATATATATATATATATATATATATATATATATATATATATTCATATATATATTCAAGTCGACATAAACGATTGTTGATGAATAAACAGAAAGGTGAACGGGGTGCTTGAGCTGTTTGTCCCCTTATATACTGGGACTGCATTTTCAGTACTTCACAACTCTGGCAGGGGTCTTCTACGTATCTATGCTGAAGAGTGAGGCTAGCAGCTCACAGTGCTACCACTTCCAGCTCGTATAGTAGTTTCCTCCTGTCGTTTGTATTATGTTCGGTAGTCTGCCTCTTTGGCTCTCTTGGTAACCTCCCAATTTCCTCAGAGAATGCCTCGTTAAATTTCTTGCTAACCTCCTCACAAACTTCCTGGTCATTTCTTGTGAGCTCTTCCATTTTTTAGCCTGATTACCTGGTCCTTTACTGTTGTCTTTCTCCTCATGTGGCTTTTTAACAAGTTTAGGTTGGATTTTATTTCCGATGCTATGTCATTCTCAAATTGTGTGTGTGTGTGTTTGTTTCATTAACACTGAAGAAGTTACATAAAATAACCGGTAACGTCTGGCAGCGGTTAGGGTCGTTAAAAGTTTATGTCGTTAAAAACAAGACTTCTTCATGTACGATGTGAGGAGTTGAGAAGCATCCAGTGTGTCTAGTACAGTTCCAGTGTGTCTGGTACAGTACCAGTGTGTCTGGTACAGTACCAGTGTGTCTGGTACAGTACCAGTGTGTCTGGTACAGTACCAGTGTGTCTGGTACAGTACCAGTGTGTCTGGTACAGTACCAGTGTGTCTGGTACAGTACCAGTGTGTCTGGTACAGTACCAGTGTGTCTGGTACAGTACCAGTGTGTATGGTACAGTACCAGTGTGTCTGGTACAGTACCAGTACTCACCTAATTGTACTCACCTAATTGTGGTTGCAGGGGTCGAGACTCAGCTCCTGGCCCCGCCTCTTCGCTGTCCGCTACTGGGTCTCTGCTCTCCCTGCTCCATGAGCTTTATCATACCTCGTCTTAAAACTATGTATGGTTCCTGCCTCCACTATATCTTTCTCTAGACTATTCCACTTCCTGACCACTCTGTGGCTGAAGAAATGCTTCCTAACATCCCTTTGACTCATCTGAGTCTTCAGCTTCCAGTTGTGTACCCTTGTTTCTGTGTTCCCTCTCTGGAACATCCTGTCACTGTCTACCTTGTCGATTCCCCGCAGTATTTTGTATGTCGTTATCATGTCTCCTCTGACCCTTCTTTCCTCCAGTGTTGTTAGTTCTATTTCCCTCAATCTTTCCTCATAGGACAGACCCCTGAGTTGTGGAACTAACCTTGTCGCAAACCTTTGCACTTTCTCCAGTGTGTCTGGTACAGTACCAGTGTGTCTGGTACAGTACCAGTGTGTCTGGTACAGTACCAGTGTGTCTGGTACTGTACCAGACACACTGGTGTGTGTGTATATATATATATTAGTTAAATACTTCTGTGCTTCAACATCCAGCAGAAAAAAAAAATATTTAAATGTACCTGAAATTATATTAGTAATGCAACTATTGCACGTTAAAATTAGTCATCCCTGTTAAATAATAATAATATTACATAATTCAGTGAGGTTTTACATAAATGTGGCTGGGATCATTAGGCTATCATGGTTGGTATTTTGCATTAATTTACTCAGTGTTTCCCGGATGTACAGGGCGCAGATTGTCATAATTGTGATTATGGAGGTGTGTGTGTGTGTAGTGTGTGTGTGTGTGTGTGTGTGTGTGTGTGTGTGTGTCAGCTGTCCTTCCTACCCTCCCTTCCTCCTTCCCTCTATGACTCGTCTCTCTTTCCCCTTTATGCTGATCAACACAATTCAGTGAGATTCTCTCCCCATATCCCCTACCTCTGCCTCTTCCCCAACACTTCTCTCACCCCCGCCACTACCTCTGCCTCTTCTCCAACACTACTTCACTCACCCCCTCCACTACCTGTCTCTTCCCTCACAACCACCACCTTTTTTTCACCACCACCACTCCCCATTCCCCACCGCCACTTCCCTTTTCTCCCCACCGCCCCTTCCCCTCCTCCCCAAGACATCCTCTGGCCACAGCCATGTACACAAGATATGTACTTACCATACCAATCTACCCAGTGCATCTGTACTGGAGAACCCACCTTGGTGCCTGGTCCAGTATCACCAGTGATCATTGTAATGATCTCTTCTACGCTATCATGAGAAACTATCTCCCCAAGCTGTAGAAAAAGCATAAATGCAAATATTATGATTATGTTAAGAGGCGCTGTCCAGTAGAATACAAAAGGTTGTGTAAGTCCCTTGGGGTCACACCGCCATGGAAATTTTCATTGGCTGTATAGTCATGTAAAAATTACTGAGTTTTGCAGGTCGCCACCTTGTATTTATATGCTTGTTTAAAATATTGTTAAGGCTTTTGATTTTGCTTATACATAAGTCTCTGAGTGTTTCCCCCAATGCGTAATTTATGTGTGTGTGTGTGTGTGTGCTTAGATACAATATCACAATATAATTGTACCGCATTACTCAAGAAAATGTAATCTCTATACACTGCATAATTGTAGTCAATTATCCAAACAAAATAATTGTGTTACCCGTGGTCTTAGCACCACCCTTGATGTACTCAAAGATAATGAATTTCCTGGCAAAAACTGTAACCAATCTTACTGAGGACAGACAGGTTGAAATTTATTCTCAAAAGTATCTGAAAACTAAGCGTTCTGTTAGATATACACTAGACAGTTCAGCAGTTTTATATAATGTGACGAAGCATAACTATAATATAAAGCTGTTTCCGTTATATAAAGAATACATTATATACACACTGCAACAAGATCAAATTTCAATGCTGGATTGGGCCTCAGTAGTAAGCCAAAATATATAGTACTTTTGATATCTATATTTTTATTTTCACCAAGTGAGCAGCAGAATGATAACTTCAGACAGAGATCGAAATATACAGCCTAAATATCCTCCTGTCATCGTCAACAATGGTAGAATCACACTTTGATACTCTAAATATTCATAGAATGATGCCCCGATGAGGATTTTCAGGTCCACCATGGTTTTGACACCAGTGAGGTCTCCAGGGAAATCCATGTCTACAGATTGAAATTTAGCTGATAACTTCTTACTCACTTAATAACTTCTTACTCGAGACTGAAAATGTCGTTAAGAATTTCGATTTCTAACGGCACTTTTAAAAACAGACATGCGATACCTTGGATGAGACGGGAGATGGCGATACTTACCACTGCACCCGAATCTGGGAATAATTTTTTCTTAGGTTTGTCATGCACCATTTGTAACAATAGACTAGTCAGGGAACTGTTCTGAATATGAGACAAGTCATGTCATCTGTATCTCAGAGTTCTATTATTATTATAATAAAAAAGAAGCGCTAAACCACAGGGGTCATACAGCACAGCAGGTTAGGGCAGGATGCAGGGAGAATGGGTTGTATGAGGGAGAGGGATGATTAGTAGGGTATGGAGTGCAGCAGGACAGTGGATAGTGCAGGGATAGAGAGTAGCAAGAGATTGAGGTAGAAGGGATTGAGGGGAGTGCTAGAGGTATAATCTTCAGAGTTTGTGTAGTAAGTTAATTGCTGTCAAAAAATCAATGAGAGAGTCAGGATTAAAGGAGGACCCATCTGCAAGAAGGGAAGGTAAAGAAAGGGCAGCAGAGCCAAGACGTCGTTGGAGGTAAATTCTGCGTGCCCGTTGATAGAGTGGGCAGTCCAACAGGATATGTCGAACAGACACTGGAACCTGACAATGCTCACAGAGAGGGGCAGGGAGCCTCTCCATGAGATACCCGTGAGTAAGACGAGTGTGGCCGATGCGAAGACGGGAGAGTGTAGTCTCCCAACCTCGACATTGGTGACAAGAAGAAGGCCAGAAACCTATACTCGGTTTAATAGAATGAAGTTTGTTATTTAGCAGGTCAGACCAGCGTTGTTGCCAACGGGTGCGAAGGTGGGTAGCAATGACCGCAAAATAGTCAGTGAAAGGAACACCTCTGCTGACCGCGCAGCAGTGTCTGCCTGTTCATTGCCCTGTACGTCAACATGACCAGGGACCCAACAAAACACAATATCTTTGTGTTTGCTAGAGATACGGCGTAACCAAAGTTGGATACGAAGAACTAGGGGGTGAGGTGTATCAACTCAGAGTTGTAGCTATTAACAATACGACTGGTATTAAAACTGGTGTTCTTTGGATGGTGGTCACCAGCCTCTTTATCTTCGCCAGACTGCTTGTTGAGCCTCTCCATGAATATAGAAACACTTGAGACACCAAACGCATAACAAATGAGAACATCATAGAATGACTTGGAGTTACTGTCATTGAGAACCTTGAAGAACGAGTCAGTCTTCCCATGAGTTCCAGGACTGTCTCCTCTTGTGCTACTACTGCTACCACAGTTCTAAGACTAGATTCGATTTCTTGGGTATGACCAATAACCGTAGCTGTCAGATAAGGCATCCACAGTTCTATAACCAGCTTAGGACTGCTTAAAACGCCTCAGAACGTCACACTCACAAATTGTATGTATGCTCTGAGACCTGAAAGATTCGCAATGAGCGTCAGTGAAAAGACGATTAGATTGCATCGATATAGGCTAGACGGGGGTCTGTAAAAAATGGTCTTATATCCGGTGGGACTGCATCCCAAGCAGGTATCATCATGCACTGACTTTACTCAGGGTCTAAGCAAAGTACGCCAAGAGGTTCTTGCCTCTAAAGCAACGATCGTCTGCTGTACATACCAACAGAAAATTCCTTCATGTATTATGAGTGACAATCAAACCTAACTCTGCTACCCCGGATAATGTGATTCCATTACTATAGAATGATAAGAGACGCCCCATACTTTGTACTGTATGGGTATGATAAGTATCTACCATACGAGATCTTGCTTTTTCCTCTGCAGTTGAGATATTATGCAGATCATCTCAGTAAGAATATTATAGAAGCCCCCTGGCTCTGTGATCAACCGCTGGAGCTGTTAATCTCGGGACCTCGGTTCGAGCCTTCCATCCACCTTTCTTTTATTCATTGACAGTCGTTCATTACGATTTGATTAAGGTTCAAATTTAGTTTTCTCGTGAAAATAATCACCAGCAACATTGTCAGTTAAACAAGGATAACTGAACAAAAGTCACATTGCATATAGCCTCTACAGTTACAAATTGCAAAACACACAGCGTCCCATGTGGATCATGTTTACCAGCTCCCAACTCTAAATCTTTTACTCTATCGATAACTCATCAGCAAATTACATAAATAGCATGACCTTATCAGCAACAATTAGTCTCGCAGGTGAAAAGCTTTGCAGTCGAAAATGAATGTCCAGAGTCCCGTAGTTGACCTTTCTGGGTGAGACACAACGATATTGTTTTACTCAAGTGGTGAGGATAACTCAAGTGGTGAGGATAACTCAAGTGGTGAGGAAAATACAGGTGTTTGTGTCAAGTGATGTGAAGATAATTCCTGACCGGGCAAGTCCTCTGACTATAACTCACGACAGTGATGCTCAGGTGTTGACGTGAAGTGCTCTGACTAACTCACAGCAGGTGTTTACAAGTGCTGTGACTATAACTCATTACCGGGCAATGGTGCTCAGGTGTTTAGGGAAAAATTTACAAAAGCTCAACTTATGGTCCACACTAACAGAATTCACTCTAGATGCACAGATCAGCGGATACTTAACCAGGTAACAGGTTATTATCTGACGAAGACCTGTGTCATGACCCATGTCGGGAGACACTAATGCTGCCCAACGGACAAAATACTACAAAATAAACCTCAGGCGCTCTATGACCCTTACTGATTTAGCGCTTCCCAGGAAGAATAATAATAATAATATAAATAATAATAATAATAAATAATAATAATATAAAAATAGTAATACTAATAATACAAACAAGAACCGATCTATTAGTGTAGACATCATAGAGGAATGCATATATCAAAAAGAGCCCTGCTAGGGCGGGCAAGGTGCCAGAGCCAGAGCTTCATACCACCTGCAGCTCACACGACTGCCATTCCCACGAGCCCTCCTGGGGCGAGGAAGTTGGCAGACCAGAGGCCTAGCTTCTCCCTACTAGCCCCGTGAGGGCGGGGAATGGGGATAATTGGTCCCAGAAGATGAGGAGGTATTTGTACCTCCTCCCATGGGAGACATTGGTCTCAGACATTCCCAAGAAAACACCCGGGCCAGGAGAGTACCGGCGAATCAAGAAGAAATGTATAGATTTATAAATTATGGACCAGTGTATAGATGGATACATCATGGATCAATGTAGATGCATGTATGGTGAGCCAGCGTTGAGGTGCATAGATAGTACACCAGTGTATAGATGGACTAGTGTATAGATGATTGACCAGTGTATAGAAGATGGACCAGTGTATTCATGCATGGATCAGTGTACACACATCTTGAACCAGTCCATAGTTACAAAAGGGATAGACGAGCCAGCTAATTCGTGGCTCGATCGCTAGCGCACTCAGCTCACACACTGAGGTCCGGAGATCGAATCTCCGGTACGGCTGGAAAACATTAGGACGTTTTCTTAAGACACCTGCTGTCCATGTTCACCCATCAGTATAAAATGGGTACCTGGGTGTTAGTCGACTGGTGTGGGTCGCATCCTGGGACAAAACTGACCTAATTTGCCCGAAATGCTCAGCAGAACAAGCGTCTTTCTATATAGTAGTATGTCATTGACGTCAACTAGGCCTGTATACCTTGTACATGTACTTGTAGAAATAAAGATATTATTAGTATTATTATTATTATCATCATCATCTAAAGTGTTGAGAAGTTAGATTGCTAACATAGATTGCTAACAATCTAGTAACTATTGAATCAAGGTCTTTCAAGGAGGTGCGTTGATTCTAGTGAAGGGTTCTTGACCCAAGGAAATACATCAGTAGGGTTTGTCCGTGGAGGCAGTTCCAACTCCTCGAATCACGATCCCTTCACCAGAGCATCAACCCACCACCCTTGAAGGAATGGGTAGCCTAAGATCAGGATTAGGGGGGGGAATCTCATGTCATCAATGTCACCATCATTGATAACTTGACATCCTTTAAGTCATCAATGGGTTCTTGTGACGTCATGATGTAGGCTGTCGTCATGATGTAGGCTGTCGTTGACGTCACTGCATTTAATAACAATGTGGTAAAAAACGAGATGGAATCGTGACGTCATCAGTCATTACATGATTGATGCTTCTGGTAACACGATCAGTTTTGATGTCGTCTATCATAGCCGATGATGTCACATATCCTATTTTTTTTCCCCTTTACGCCGTGGCTAATGTCAAAATCTGGTTCTATTAATCACTCCGTTTTGTGACGTCAGCCACTGAGCTTTTGATTGACATCTCTTCTCGTGACGCAAAATACCGTGATTAATATAATTAATGACGTCACCCATGAGGTGTTTACCTGACGTCAAGCATCAGCTGCTAACGTGACGTTATCAGTCAGCTGATCTACCGATGTCATCCGTCATCGATACTCGTGGCTTCATCCACTAGCTGCTCGTGTGACGTCATCCATCAGCTGTACCCGTGACGTCATCCATCAGCTGTTCTCGTGACGTCATCCATCAGCTGTTCTCGTGACGTCATCCATCAGCTGTTCTCGTGACCTCATTAATCAGCTGTGACGTCAATAAACACAACATTGCGACCATTAATTATCAGGAGAGGAATGGGGGGGAAGGGAAGGGGGAGAAAGAGAAGGGGAGGGAATAGAGGATGAGGTGGAGGGGAAGGGAGGGGAGAAGGATTTAGTAGCAAAACGGGTCATCCGGATTTATAACATAACAGTTGACTGAAGGCTGTACATTAACCGGATTTACTTAATGGCATTGTATTAGCATACTCTAGATCTGCGTAATGATAATGCCGCAGTATATGCAACCCAGGGAGCCGGAAAAAAAAATTCCACTCACTGGCTGTTTTGTTGACTGATGCGGTGACTGTTGCAATCTATTCTCGTTGTATTACAGCATTTTTTCGGACTTGATACTTGAAATTCTTAAAATTTCCAGTTTTTTTTCGAATACCATTTAAGTTAGGTAGGTTCGTTAGGAAACAGGACAAATGTTTCCTGACGTGTGTCTTATATGATGACCCTTAGCTTGAGCTTTTGGTCATCTGACCGAGGCCTTCCGCTGGCTTACCGGCCACCCCTTTTAAAAAATATATTTTTACCTTAATTCCTCAATCTCATTTTCTTTCGAACTGGTTAAAATAATTCAAGATAGGCTAGGATACATAATATTTGGGTAGGTTACATAGACTTGTGGAGACGTATATGTACCCACAGACGGGAAACGTCAAAGCACAGTGCGTCTGGCAACCAGGTGGACTAGAAAAATACTGGTAACGTACAAATATTAACGTTTATTACTGGTGATGCGTAGATAGGCTGTCTGGATGTGTGATGGGCTGGCGCCAGGAGGTGGATGGGTGATCATATGTCTGAGTGATTAACCGGTGGCATAATGTGAATGTCTGATCCCCTGAATGGCTAAATGACTGATTAGTTTAATGACTGGATCAAACTACAGTTAAACTGTGAATTTTTGTAATATTTCATTTCAGTTTCCTAAGAGAGAGTTGTTTTTTATTAGCAAGAAAACTGAAATGAGGTGATTATGTTGAAACGTTTACTTTCTGGGGTTATGGTTTCTGTTACTAGGAAATAATGCACTTTGGGTATCGAATTTTTGCACATTGTATTAAGTTCTACTAAAAACATAGATATTATTGCTTCATTTAGCTGTTTTAACTTACCTAAGTTTAAAATCGATTGGATGAGGCTTAGTCGTAATCAAAATATCGGAGAAAAGGAAAAAAAAACTATATTTAGTAGCCCTATGGGCAAGTCTAATAAGTATCTCTCTCAATGTTTATACACTGAGAAGCGTGTATCACTCAGTGTATATAAATATAGGTGAGCACCTCACATGTATATACACTGAGATGTTTGTATCATAGTGTATATACACCGATGTTTGTGTTTATTGAAGTTGCTTATTTTTCACATCTAATTCACATTTTGCACAGGTATATGTAAACGACCTTTCGGTCAATACTGACCCATTAACAAGGTTCACGACTGACCGAAACGTCGTCTATCCATGTTTCTTCAACGTCTTATTCAACGTCTTCAAGCTTAGTAGTGAATTCTTCCAGCTATGATGAGGCGACATTCATTCTCCCGAGTTGGTAATCTCTTTCCCTTGACCAATTTACTATAAAAAAAATAATTTACTGGCTAATATTCTTTTTAAAGACAGTCCATTCATGCTATTAAAGAGCTTCAGATTCCAGGAATTGGAGCTTCCACGTTGATGAAATCTGATTTGCCGGTTTTTTTCGATTCTATTTCTAAATTACGAATTTAGCGCTTCCAATAATAATTATTATTATTAGAATTTACCCCCGAAGCGGCTAGTTTATTTACTGTGCACACCTCATAGCCTAGGCCTCGGAACTAGGCCCCAAAGGGTTTACAGCAATAAATCAGGATATGTATCTACAAACTGTCTTATCTGTTACAGTCAAATTTAAATACTTACTAATATGTCTTATTTTATTATACTATATATTCCTCAATAAGTGGATCTTGCATATAGTGTTCAAGTAACCATAAGGCTGACCACATATTTTGCCTTTAGATTGATCATCTGTGACTGTCAAACTACCAGTAGTTAGACTGTTGGGTTTAGTCCTGACTCTTTCTCTTCTCCTTCAGCTCTTCCTCTCACCGCCTATTCTTCTTCTGTCCCCACTTTCCCCTCGCCCCTAGTGGGTCCTTACCTGAGAGTCTGAACTAACTAACTGTCAAACTGCCTGAAGTACTTGTAACCAAGCCTAAGCCTGGCTACTACAACATCAGCCAGCCTGTTCAATATGCTTATAGTATATTTTTGTGAGTTATGGGTCTACTCAGACTTCTAACTGCATTCCTATGGCATTCAGATTCTTTTATTTTTCTCCTAATATCATTTCCAGTGCTTAACGTAGATATACCCAAATTATATTCCACATTTTCCTTCAGGGTACCTTGGTTAATTTATCAATTTTATCGTGTAGAAATTATTTAATGTGTGATGGAATCCATAATTATTGTATATTCCCTGTTTTTCATTGATTTTTCAGTATCTATATCTGGCTTCACCAATGAACATATTGTTAGAGTCATTATGTGAGTGAGGTGCCTTCAGTCATGACACAGAATTAATAATGATCAAGGAGTCACAAGTTAACTTTAGCACCATTAGGATGGCAAACAATTCAATTTGCAGTGTAGACGCCCAGTTGTTTAATCCTGCTCTAGTTCTTATCAATGGAGACTGCAACAAGAGCAAATGCAGCCTATTCAGAAGATTTCCCCTAAGATCCATTAATATATAATTTGTGATATATTAGGAATAATAATAATAAAATAATAATAATAAAATAATAATAATAAAATAATAAAATAATAATAAAATAATAATAAAATAATAATAATAAAATAATAATATAATGTGTATATTCCTTGCACACTCATCACCCTGTCTATCCCTACAGTTGCTCACTGACACCCCTCGTCTACTCCTGTCTAACTGACTGTCGTCCACCTGATTGACTGGCTATTTGACTAACTGGCAATTTGTGTGACTGATGAGCGTCGGGCTACGTATCTATATTGCGGTGCGACAAAATTTATGGCCGCGTAAAAGCGGCCCAAACATGTGATTTGTCATTTGTAGGCTTGGTCCTGTGATGATCCCTTGTATAATGACGATCCACTGTGAGGGCTCTCCCACCTCATTATACCGTGTGTGTGTGTGTGTGTGTGTGTGTAGGTATGGGAAGGGGTTGAATCTCAGTTCCTGTCTCCTGCCTTATGGGCCTTATCATATATGTCCTTAAAACTGTGTATGATGTTTCATTCTATCTCCACCTTATTTAAGTCGTTCCTCTTCTTGATCATCTTCATGGCTGAAGAAATACTTCCTAACATCCCCGTGACTCATTTGCATCTTCTGTATTCAAATTCTCGTCTCTCAAACAATGTCTCCGTCTATTCTGTCAATTTCTCTGAGTATTCCATAATTTAACACGTTTAATCCTGGTTCTAGTTTCAAAATCAAGTTCAACTCCTTAGTCTTGTGTTGTTGATGTTGTTCTTGTTGCCGTTGTTATTCGTCATACTGTTGTTTCTATTGTCTACGTTGTTACTGTTGATGTTCTGATTGTTTTTGATGCTGTGTTCTTAATATTGTTGTTGTTTCTATTGTTGTTGTTCCTCCTGTTCTTATTTTTGTTCCTATTGTTGTTATTGTTGTTGATGCGTCTGTGATTGTTCCTACTGTTGTTCCTTTTGTTACTCTTGTTAATGCTTCTGTTTCAGGTGGTGGTAGTAGTTATAGTGGCAGTAGTAATAGTGGTGGTAGTAGTAATAGTAGTAGTAGTACTAATAGTAGTAGTAGTAATAGTGGTGGTAGTAGTAATAGTAATAGTAGTAGTAGTACTAATAGTAGTAGTAGTACTAATAGTAGTAGTAGTAATAGTAGTAATAGGTGTAGTAGTAATAGTGGTGGTAGTAGTAGTAGTAATAGTGGTGGTAGTAGTAATAGTGGTAGTAATACTAATAGTAATAGTGGTAGTAGTACTAATAGTAGTAGTAGTAATAGTAGTAATAGTTGTAGTAGTAATAATAGTAATAGTTGTAGTAGTAATAGTTCTAGTAGTTAGTAGTAATAGTAGTAGTCGTAGTGGCAGTAGTAGTAGTAGTAGTAGTAGTAGCAGTAATAGTAGTAGTAGCAGCAATAGTAGTAGTAGCAGCAATAGTAGTAGTAGCAGCAGTAGTAGTAGTAGCAGTAGTAGTAGTAGTAGCAGTAGTAGTAGCAGCAGTAGTAGTAGCAGCAGCAGTAGTAGTAGCAGCAGCAGTAGTAGTAGCAGCAGTAGCAGTAGTAGCAGCAGTAGTAGTAGCAGCAGCAGTAGTAGTAGCAGCAGTAGTAGTAGTAGCAGCAGTAGTAGAGCTAGCAGCAGTAGAGAGTAGCAGCAGAGAGTAGCAGCAGTAGCAGTAGCAGCAGTAGTAGCAGTAGCAGTAGCAGTAGTAGTAGTAGTAGCAGTAGCAGCAGTAGTAGTAGCAGTAGCAGCAGCAGTAATAGTATAAGGAGGAGTAGGGAGGCAAAGTTTTAAAGGAACTTAAGGAAGGTACTGATAAGGTATAACTCCATTAATGAAGGGACGTGATGAGTTATGGTACAATTAACATCGAATAATGATAAGATATTGGCCATTCAGGACGTGTAATGATGAGTTTTGGCACCATTAAGGTAGTGCAATGAGTTAGGGCACTTTAAGGGACAGAAATGAGCTGTCACCATTAAGGTGGACTAATGAAGAATTCGGCATCATTAAGGAAAAAACATTGAGTTATGGTACCATTAAGGGAAAGTAATTGAGAATTATAGCACAATTAATGATGAATTTGATACCATTAAGGGACCATTAAAGAAGCATGATGAGTTAAATACTATTTAGTGAGTGTAATGATAATTTCTAGCCTAAAGGGGACTAATGTTGAATTTGGTACCATTAAGAGAGAGTAATGAATAATGGCCCCATTAATGTAATGATGAATTGTGGCATCAATAAAGAAGTTATGAAGAGTTATGGAGCATTAAGGTAGAGTAATGGTGAGTCATGGCACCATTAAGACAAAGTAATGATGAATCATGGTATCATTGATAGAGATAAATGAATTATGGCACATTACAGGTGAGTAATAATGAGTTATGGTACCATTAAGAGAGCGTAATGGTGAGTTATGGCACCATTAAGGGAGCGTAATGATGAGCCATAACGGCACTAGAGGGCATAAAATGGTGCCATTTAAAATAGCAGAAAATTTAATTCAACTGTGATATGATAATGAAAGAGTTTTACAGAGTTTAATGACGTGATTACAGCACTAAACTAGACCAGAGATAACTACCAGCATCAACACTAGACCAGAGATAACTACCAGCATCAACACTAGACAAGAGATAACTACCAGCATCAACAACACTAGACCAGAGATAACTACCAGCATCAACACTAGACCAGAGATAACTACCAGCATCAACAACACTAGACCAGAGATAGCTACCAACATCAACAGACCTGAGATAACTACCAGCATCAACACTAGACCGGAGATAACTACCAGCATCAACACTAGACCAGAGATAACTACCAGCATCAACACTAGACCGGAGATAACTACCAGCATCAACAACACTAGACCGGAGATAACTACCAGCATCAACACTAGACCGGAGATAACTACCAGCATCAACAACACTAGACCAGAGATAACTACCAGTATCAACAACACTAGACCAGAGATAACTACCAGCATCAACAACACTAGACCAGAGATAACTACCAGCATCAACAACACTAGACCAGAGATAACTACCAGCATCAACAACACTAGACCAGAGATAACTACCAGCATCAACAACACTAGACCAGAGATAACTACCAGTATCAACAACACTAGACCAGAGATAACTACCAGCATCAACACTAGACCAGAGATAACTACCAGCATCAACACTAGACCAGAGATAACTACCAGCATCAACAACACTAGACCAGAGATAACTACCAGCATCAACAACACTAGACCAGAGATAACTACCAGTACCAACAACACTAGACCAGAGATAACTACCAGCATCAACACTAGACCAGAGATAACTACCAGCATCAACACTAGACCAGAGATAACTACCAGCATCAACAACACTAGACCAGAGATAACTACCAGCATCCACACTAGACCAGAGATAACTACCAGCATCAACACTAGACCAGAGATAACTACCAGCATAAACACTAGACCAGAGATAACTAGCAGCATCAACAACACTAGACCAGAGATAACTACCAGCATCAACACTAGACCAGAGATAACTACCAGCATCAACAACACTAGACCAGAGATAACTACCAGCATCAACAACACTAGACCAGAGATAACTACCAGCATCAACACTAGACCAGAGATAACTACCAGCATCAACAACACTAGACCGGAGATAACTACCAGCATCAACAACACTAGACCAGAGATAACTACCACCATCAACAACACTAAACTAGACCAGAAAAAACAAGCAGCATCACCAACACTAACCATGACAGTACAGCCTGGTTGATCAGACCCTGATCCACCATGAGGCCTGGTCTCAGACCGAGCCGCGGGGGCGTTGACCCCCGAAACCCTCTGCAGGTCAACTCCAGATAAACGGTACGGACTGGGATCGAATTCAAGGTAAACGAGTCATAAAACTCCAGACCAGCGGTTAACCACTCCCCTCCACCATTGGAAGGTTAGCATGGGGCCTCACTGTGACCACAAATGCAAGATTTTATAAATAAATCTCCCGTCAGTGTGGCGGGACCTATGGTGTATAACTATACCTCGTTGGTTGAGTCTAATTGTAGCCAGCTGGCCCAGTGGCTTTCGCGCTGGTCTGGAGTTTTGCGACTCACTCGCCCTGAGTTCGATCCCCACCGTACCGTGGTTTGTTTGCAATCATGTTATTGCGATCAACAACACTAAACTAGACCAGAGATATGGAGCTGAGCACTTCTCCAGGATGAGGGACTGACCACCTCAAAAACTTTTTCTCCAAGGTTGATGGACAGACTACATCATCTTTACGTCTGTTGCCTCTGTATCTGACTGAAGAACTCTACAGTATGGGCGAAACGTTTCAATCAAGAATAAAGATACCCAACCCAACTGTTATACAAGTAACTCACAGTACAGTTGACTGAAACAATTTAAAATTAACTCAATACTGTGACTGAACAATTATCAGTTAACTCATACACTGGAGGGGGAAGGGTGGGCCACAGTGTATATACAGGGCATGTATATAGTGTATATATATCGTTTGTACACTACATTGTATGTAATATGTATGGCATATTTACACAGTGTACAAGTAACACTTAGTACAAGCTGGAATATCTAGTAGTCAGAAATGCTCTGTTTAACAAGCGGCTTTATATATAGTAGTATGTCATTGATGTCAGCTAGGCCTGTATACCTTAGAATATAAGAAAGAAGGAACACTGCAGCAGGCCTACTGGCCCATGCGAGGCAGGTCCAAGTCTCCTACCGGCTTAAGCCAATGCCCCAACCTAGTCAGGTCAGGTCACATTCACTTACATGTACCTGTACTTGTAGCAATATAGATATTATTATTATTAAAATTCTTAGTCAATCGTGCGAAAGTGAACGTACCAAATACAACGATACATCCCAAGCTGCCAGACGTAAGCCACTTTTTTTAATTATTGTTTTTATTGCCAGATAATTCTACAATAATATAGGTTAATGTATGCACTGCAGCAGCACTGCAGCAGGCCTACTGGGCCAGGCTAGGCAGGTTCAACTCATGCTCACCAACACCCACTAACCTTGGAAATATAAACACATAAGCAGTATAATGATACATTAAGACACATATGCAACACTTGGGTATCTTTAAGTGTTGCATATGTGTCTAATTTATCAACTTGTCGGTTCTCTGAAGCATTTATCTACAAGCAGTATAATGTGATCCTTTATTGACAACGTTTCGCCCACACTGTGGGCTTTATCAAGTCACAAACTGTTTGTGACTTGATAAAGCCCACTGTGTGGGCGAAACGTTGTCAATAAAGGATCACATTATACTGCTTATGTGTTTATATTTCCACCCACTAACCTTCCTACGTAAATGCACGATGGAAATTTGTTCGAAACTGGATACCCGTACAAACGTTATACAGTCGTACCAACGTTGCACAAACATTACATAGACGTACAGACGTACCTACGTTGCACAGGAGCTGCATAGACGTTGCACAGACGTTTCTGACAAACACTTGTCTAAATGTTTTTATCAGATTCTTGAGAATATTCATATATATTCTCCAGCCTCACATGTGTTGCTAAAAAAAACATAGAATAAACGGGGATTTGAACCCTGGGCATGCAACTCACGTGAACCACGGTTCGAGTCCCTGTCCGTTCTTGTGTTTAGTCTTATGTTGCTCAGTTTGTGTTATATGTTCAGAGTTGTGTTTGTGGGAGTTGAGTCTCAGTTCCTGATCTCGCTTCTTAGACGACAATCAACCGACATTCCTGGGTCTCTTGACATACCTACTCTTGAAACTGTGTGGAGTTTTCACTTCACAGTTTGCGAATTCAATTCCATTCAATTATCACCCTGAAAGTGATAAGTTTATAATTGAGACACTTGGGAAACGTTTTGGGAATCTTTACTCTGAAAGCGTTTCGCAAGCCAGTGGCTTCTACAGTCTAATACAAAGAAGAACGGTGGAAGATGAGGAGTTTGAGGCAATCAGTCCCTTAACCTGGAGTCGATGTGTTCAGTCCATCAATTGTGTGCTTGCAAGAGCGTGAGAATGTGTACGTTGTAGCGTCCACGGCAGTACCAGCGCTCACCGGCCTGAGCTATTAGCAATATTCCCTCATCAGAAAGCCAGACAAAATACCCTGTGTGTTCCCACCCTTCTCGACTGAACCCCACTCATAACTATTTCACATTTCAAAGATAAACTTGTTTGTTTCGTAGCGATGTAGTCTGACCCTCCACTTCAACTCTTGTTGCAGGATTATTAAGCAATGCTTTTGATCTTTTCTTCCATGAGATAAAACAAGAACTGTATTTCCCCTTCGCCCATGGTTGAGCAAGATGGATCCCGAGCATCGGGAAAATAATGAATCTGGAGTTGAATATCTTATGAAGGCTTTCTTGCGGTATGAGATAAAGGAATTCAATTCTCTTTATCATAGTTGTATGAAGGTTTGGAATTTATCTTTAACAGGTGCAGAATTTTCATTTTTTTTTACTCTAATTTCGAATACGTTATTACCGGTTAGTACGGATAAGATTAATATATGTACAATATACAGTAATTAAAACAGTAGAATACAACAGTAATACACCTATAAACAGCAAAATTTTAACACTGGGATACAATAAATCTACTACATCCAAATATGAAGTTAGGAAGCCAATCAATGTACAATAATTTATTATTATTAACATTATTTTCTTCAAGGGGAGTAGTGGAAACGGAGGATACTATGTGTATAATCGAGGCAGACACGCTGTGTTAATACAGAGAAAAGCAACGTATTGCAAGTCATATTTAAAGCGCTGGTTCACTATTTACTAGGCTAAGCCAGTAGACAAGTTGATTCAATGTATATTCTTGCATATTAGGGACGTACACGGAAATGATTGCGTGTAATGGATACTCAGAAGAGCAGTTATATAGTAGCAACACGTAAGACAACTTGTGAATTATGAGCACTCTCATCTGTGTCTATGTATCAGAAAACATACACGAGAACCTATGTATTAAGAACATAAACAAGAACACTTATGCATCGAGTTTTTCACAGTACAAATTCAATATTATCATGAATTGTGCATCTTGAGAACCGTTTTTTATATATAATTTGACGTCTCCATTGGTTCTGTTTTAATTTTTAGGGTTTAGGGTGGAATCTTAACTAACCCAGGTTTGTTGAGTTCGTGAGTCTTGTCTTCCCACAGTGCTGGTTCCAGGTCTGTTGTGTTCGTGAGTCTTCTCCACAGTGCTGGTCCCAGGTCTGTTGTGTTCGTGAGTCTACTCTTCCCACAGTGCTGGTCCCAGGTCTGTTGTGTTCGTGAGTCTACTCTTCCCACAGTGCTGGTTCCAGGTCTGTTGTGTTCGTGAGTCTACTCTTCCCACAGTGGTGGTCCCAGGTCTGTTGTGTTCGTGAGTCTACTCTTCCCACAGTGCTGGTCCCAGGTCTGTTGTGTTCGTGAGTCTTCTCCACAGTGCTGGTCCCAGGTCTGTTGTGTTCGTGAGTCTAATCTTCCCACAGTGCTGGTCCCAGGTCTGTTGTGTTCGTGAGTCTACTCTTCCCACAGTGCTGGTCCCAGGTCTGTTGTGTTCGTGAGTCTACTCTTCCCACAGTGCTGGTTCCAGGTCTGTTGTGTTCGTGAGTCTACTCTTCCCACAGTGCTGGTCCCAGGTCTGTTGTGTTCGTGAGTCTACTCTTCCCACAGTGCTGGTTCCAGGTCTGTTGTGTTCGTGAGTCTACTCTTCCCACAGTGCTGGTTGGTCTGTTGTGTTCGTGAGTCTACTCTTCCCACAGTGCTGGTTCCAGGTCTGTTGTGTTCGTGAGTCTACTCTTCCCACAGTGCTGGTCCCAGGTCTGTTGTGTTCGTGAGTCTACTCTTCCCACAGTGCTGGTCCCAGGTCTGTTGTGTTCGTGAGTCTACTCTTCCCACAGTGCTGGTCCCAGGTCTGTTGTGTTCGTGAGTCTACTCTTCCCACAGTGCTGGTTCCAGGTCTGTTGTGTTCGTGAGTCTACTCTTCCCACAGTGCTGGTCCCAGGTCTGTTGTGTTCGTGAGTCTACTCTTCCCACAGTGCTGGTCCCAGGTCTGTTGTGTTCGTGAGTCTACTCTTCCCACAGTGCTGGTCCCAGGTCTGTTGTGTTCGTGAGTCTACTCTTCCCACAGTGCTGGTTCCAGGTCTGTTGTGTTCGTGAGTCTACTCCTCCCACAGTGTTGGTCCCAGGTCTGTTGTGTTCGTGAGTCTACTCTTCCCACAGTGCTGGTCCCAGGTCTGTTGTGTTCGTGAGTCTACTCTTCCCACAGTGCTGGTCCCAGGTCTGTTGTGTTCGTGAGTCTACTCTTCCCACAGTGCTTGTCCCAGGTCTGTTGTGTTCGTGAGTCTACTCTTCCCACAGTGCTGGTTCCAGGTCTGTTGTGTTCGTGAGTCTACTCTTCCCACAGTGCTGGTCCCAGGTCTGTTGTGTTCGTGAGTCTACTCTTCCCACAGTGCTGGTTCCAGGTATGTTGTGTTCGTGAGTCTACTCTTCCCACAGTGCTGGTTCCAGGTCTGTTGTGTTCGTGAGTCTACTCTTCCCACAGTGCTGGTCCCAGGTCTGTTGTGTTCGTGAGTCTACTCTTCCCACAGTGCTGGTCCCAGGTCTGTTGTGTTCGTGAGTCTACTCTTCCCACAGTGCTTGTCCCAGGTCTGTTGTGTTCGTGAGTCTTCTCTTCCCACAGTGCTGGTCCCAGGTCTGTTGTGTTCGTGAGTCTACTCTTCCCACAGTGCTGGTTCCAGGTATGTTGTGTTCGTGAGTCTACTCTTCCCACAGTGCTGGTTCCAGGTCTGTTGTGTTCACTAGTGAAGTCTACTCTTCCCACAGTGCTGGTCCAGGTCTGTTGTGTTCGTGAGTCTACTCTTCCCACAGTGCTGGTCCCAGGTCTGTTGTGTTCGTGAGTCTACTCTTCCCACAGTGCTGGTCCCAGGTCTGTTGTGTTCGTGAGTCTACTCTTCCCACAGTGCTGGTCCCAGGTCTGTTGTGTTCGTGAGTCTACTCTTCCCACAGTGCTGGTCCCAGGTCTGTTGTGTTCGTGAGTCTACTCTTCCCACAGTGCTGGTCCCAGGTCTGTTGTGTTCGTGAGTCTACTCTTCCCACAGTGCTGGTCCCAGGTCTGTTGTGTTCGTGAGTCTCGTCTTAACACAACACTAACCGCAGCATACGGGCGGCTGGCAAACCTAAGAATAGCGTTCCAATACCTCACTAAGGAATCATTCAAGACTCTGTATACCATATACGTCAGGCCCATACTGGAGTATGCAGCACCAGTTTGGAACCCACACCTGGTCAAGCACGTCAAGAAATTAGAGAAAGTGCAAAGGTTTGCAACAAGACTAGTCCCAGAGCTAAGGGGATTGTCTTACGAAGAAAGGTTAACGGAAATCTGTCTGACGACACTAGAGGACAGGAGGGTTAGGGAAGACATGATAACGACATATAAAATGCTGCGAGGAATAGATGTTCCAGAGAGTGGACACAGAAACAAGGGGTCACAATTGGAAGTTGAAGACTCCTATGAGTCAAAGGGATGTTAGGAAGTATTTCTTCAGTCATAGAGTTGTCAGGAAGTGGAATAGGCTAGAAAGTGATGTAGTGGAGGCAGGAACCATACATAGTTTTAAGACGAGGTTTGATAAAGCTCATGGAGCAGGGAGAGAGAGGACCTAGTAGCAATCAGTGAAGAGGCGGGGCCAGGAGCTATGAATCGACCCCTGCAACCACAAATAGGTGAGTACAAATAGGTGAGTACACACGAGATGTAAAGACAAACTCACAGAGATACACAAAGACCAACGAATAAACGATCGCACAGCCTGCAGAGATACACACACACGCCCTTGTTCAAGGCTACGTTGAACTTTACGTCATCTGTTTCTTCTGTAATTAAACTGCTTTACTAAGATATCACTCAGCTCTGCCAATAAATATTTCTCCACCTCTCCCTCTTAATCCCTTCCTCTCTCTCCTCCCCCCCCTCCACCTCCCCCTCCCCTCCACCTCCCCCTCCGATAATATCCACAGCACCGCTGCTTCAAATGAACAAACTCAACCGGTTTTTTTTTTATTTTGCTGTTGCATTATCCCCCATGCCATCTCAAGTCTTCATTCGTTGCAACTGTCATAACAATTCATTATCTCTCTCTCTCTTTTTGCATATATATATATATATGTGTGTGTGTGTGTGTGTGTGTGTGTGTGTGTGTCGTGTCGTGTCGGTAAAACTGGTCAAGAACTCATTTAAAATTAAGTCCTTTCTAAAATTTTCTCTTATACGTTTAAAAATATATATATATTTTTCATTTATGTTAATGTAAAAATTAATAATTTTGTATCTAAAGAACCTTAGAAAACTTACATAACTTTATTATAACAGGCGCAATTTAATTTACCCTAATCCAACTAAATATATTTTAGACAAGTTTACAATAATTTATTAATAAACAAACAATGAAATATATTTTGTTCGTTAGGTTCAGAATGATTTTTGCGAAATTATTGCATACACAAATTTTAACTTGCCTTATTCGCCAAGAAGAGCGATGCTATTTAAGCCAAAATAGCAAGTTTTACCTATTCGCCACGACTTATATATGTAGTGCCGAATAGGTATGGAATAGCTATGGAATTGGCATATATAAAATTATTAAAATAATGTTATGTAATACCGATAACACACCATCTTTATCTTTCCTCTGCTTCTGCCGTGAGTACAAGTAAGAAACGCGTCTGTCTTGCGTTCAACAGACGGAGGATCAAGCCTCCATTACGTCTTTCGCTGAATGACTCATGTGAGTTTAGCGCTAAACGTGTATTATTTATCCTTCATAAACCTTGTCACTCCGTCTTTAATGGCGCTATATGACCCTAGTAGGTTTAGCGCTTCTCATTTTATAAATTTAAAATATTAAATTTTTTTGCCGTCTCCAATTTTATTCACCTCTGCATTCTACTGAAGAAGCCTAATGTTTGGGCGAAACGTTTCGTAAAGATACCAAAGTGTTGCACGTGTGTCTTATTCATCATATGAATTGACCAATTAATGATGTAACTACGCCCATTTTGGGGTCTGACAATGACCCACTGTGACCTCTGTAATCCCGAATTTTCGGGCTACCGCTCACAGGATGAGTTGCGGGTGCACACTAAATTGCCGCTTAGGCAGCACACACTGTTTTGTTACATAAACCATACCACGGGTGGGGTCGAACCCGCGGTCAGAGTGTCTCAAAACTCCAGACCGGGTTCGAACCCCACCCGTGGTATGGTTTGTTTACAATCGTGTCATTACGATTTCGTGAGTCATGTTTTGTTACATGTTATGTAAACATATATTACAGATGTAAATCAATGAATCAGTATTTCAGAATTCTTCTTTTAACGTTAAATTTGTAAATTATTATTATTATTATTGTTAATCGGAATTATACTTTAAATAAACACCGTTTTATCGGACCTCACGAGAGGTGAAACACTCACTGGCACACGCTTGACCGCCAGTATGGCGGACGGTGTGTGGTGTTTCGTGGAGACACAACTGTACTCCGCCAGTACATTGTAATTTCAGAATCCGTGTCTTGCAAAATGGCTATGATGGAATGCGTGTGTGTGTGTGTGTGTGTGTGTGTGTGTGAGAGAGAGAGAGAGAGAGAGAGAGAGAGAGAGAGAGAGAGAGAGAGAGAGAGAGAGAGAGAGAGAGAGAGAGAGAGAGAGAGAGAGAGAGAGAGAGAGAGAGAGAGAGAGAGAGAGAGAGACAGAGACAGAGACAGAGACAGAGAGAGAGAGAGAGACAGACAGACAGACAGACAGACAGACACAGACAGACACAGAGAGAGAGAGAGAGAGAGAGAGAGAGAGAGAGAGAGACAGACAGACAGACAGACAGACAGACACAGACAGACAGACAGAGACACAGACAGACAATAAAACGCAGGTCGGCTTATTCATAAGAACCAACGATACGTATCAGATCTTTCCCTTGTTATTACCTTAGCTCTTCCTCCCCCCCCTCCCAAAAAAAAAAAAAAAAATTATTGAAGGCTATGCATTTCCCATTGACATGACACAAGCTAGGCCTCTCCTAGATGGGGCCTCTACCAGCAACTAAAACTCACCCTCATCCTCCCACACCATAATGCCCAATATTAATACCCCCAAAGTTCTTTATATTGATTTGAGGTGAGCAGAGTATGTCAGTCATTTCTATACAAGTACCTATCAAGATTTTGAAGATAGGTATGTGCAGCGGTATTTTTGTTAGATGTATTTGTAGATACTTGAGGAAGAGGATCTGATTCACTTCTTTATCATTGCCCTTCTCATTTTTGCTCCTGGTATCAACAGGTACAAGGGAAGAGGATTTGAACCTCTTTACTTGTCATTAATGTTCTTATTTTTGTTACTGGTATCTAGGGGTATGAGGAAAGAGTATTTGAGATTCTTTTTTTATTAGCTTCTTTATTTTTACTCTTGACAGTCACTGATATAATAAAAGAGGATCTAAACCTCTTGACTTGTTGCTGCAGAGCTAAGTTTTGTTTGTGGTATTTATGAATACAAAGAAAAAGGATCTGAATCTCTTCAGTTGTCAATGACGAACATTTTTTTCGAGTTATCTGTGAATACAAAAGGATCCGAGCCTCTTTACATGTCATTGCCGAGCTTATTCTTTTTTGTGATATCTATGAATACCAGGGAAGAGGATCTGAATCTCTTCACTTGTCAACTGACGAGCTTGTCGTGGTATTAGTGAATACAAGGAAAGAGGATCCGAGCCTCTTCCCTTGTCACTGACGATCGCACAAGAGTCGGGTTAAAGACATTGTAATGATATGTTCCCGGCGCCAGCCCGCCATCATGGCCCTAGCCTATAATTTGCCAGCGTGATTTCGCGATATCTCTTAATGTACAGTTGAAAATATTGAGGCTCCGAGGCGAGTCAGCTCAGTTAGAAACATTTTCTCACAACAAATTGCGAGGGTAGGGCCAGAGCCTCTTCAACATGCAATGTTGAAAACGGCATCACTAAGTGATGTGTAAATAATGTAAAAAGTTCCGATATGTAAAAAAAATATAATGTAAGCGATTCAATTAATTCAAATTCTATAAAATGTAGACAAAAATAATAGAAATTAGTTTAAAAAAACGCAAACAAATATAAATTGGATAATGTTTAAAATAAATGTTGAAGCTCAAAATGTGTAAAAAAAAAAAAAAAAAAAAGCTTTAGGTAAATAATCTCATTTTGTATGATCGTGTTTACAAGGTGTGAGCAAGGTGGGAGGGAGGAGAGGACACACGAACAATGGAGTAGAGAAAGAAAGTGGAGAGAGGGGAATCACTGGATAGGGAAGGCGTGCCAGGGGATAAGGAAGGGCGGAGTGAGGGTAAGGGAAGATAAAGTGGTTGGGACAGGAGTGTGAGGAGTAAGAATGAAGGGATCTGAGGAGAAACGAAAGGAATTTGAAGACAGTGGGGAAAGAGACGTTAGGAGAGAAGGGAACACTGAAAGAGGAAATGGAGACGGAAGAAAGAAGAAGAGTGAATAAGAGAACAGGACAGAGATCACAGAAGAAGAGTGTAGTATTTTCTAGCTATTGCTCATAACAGGCTGCTACAGCTCCTTTTATTAAAATAAAGTTCTTATAGTAGGAGAAAAGTAAACAATGAAACAGTGTTATAGAAATGCAACGAACGATTCTGTCAAATGGCTTTAGTAAGATTCATCCAACTAGGTATATTTCTATACACCATAGGGAGGTTAGTATGGGCCACCACTGTGACCCCAAATGCAGATGAATCCCACACCAGTGTGGCTATGGTGTAAATTATGTCCTATTTTTCTCTCTCTCTCTCTCTCTCTCTCTCTCTCTCTCTCTCTCTCTCTCTCCCTTCCTTTCTGTTTAGACAGCTCCTACGTTACGTGAATGGAATAATACCGAGAGCGGAAGTCGTATCGAGGCTTCGATTTTCAACGGAAGTGCAGAAAACGTCATAACAAAAGTGAGCATTTACCTAAGTGTGTGAGGGGGGGGGGTGTTGAACTGCAGCTCCTTGACCCGTCTCTTAACTATCAGTCAGTTGACTCAGTTTTATCTCTGTCGTGTTTGCTTTTCCTAGACGGTGAATGCGGTTTGAGCTTTGTTCTCCGGTTTGTTCGCTGTCACTCCCCGTTGTCATGTTATTTGGTTTGTACATGTCTTTCTCCGTTGACCTGTTCATCCCAATGCATTACTATCTAGCTTCTCTGTCTCTCCTGTTGTTCATTCTTTCTGAACTGTTATGTGGAGGTCGTATTGTTTTATTTCGAAGATCCACTACAAGTCGGGTGGTATACCTGTGTACACAGCCTTGGTGTGGGCTCCATGCGGGTGTTGTATATACGAAACTGGTGATATGTGGTACATAACTTGAAAGATCACTTGTGTGCTTCCTGTACACTGGTGCTGCATATACAAAGACTTTAGTGGCCTCCAAGCTAGTGTTACATACACGATAACTAGCAGGAACTCCACGGTTACGCTGCTTACATGAAAATTGGTGAAATGCAGTGAATGCTTGGACAGATTCCTGGCTCAAGTTTCTGAAGAGCATTTTTACGTGTGTTCGTCTGGCATGTCTCGCTGATGTTCACATGTTTGTGTTCTTCGGAAGCTTGGATGTTTACTTAAATGTTTACTACCAGTCTTTGTTGTTACCTTTCCTGTGACACCTCCCTATGGAGGTAAGCTGCCTCTGTTATCCGTTCTTCTATGTTTCTTTGTATTTCTTTATATTATCTATGACTGAACTCTTAGTAATCAATTTTTATTAATTTTTCCCACTCTAGAGCATTTTTTGAAGTCTTTTTCCATTTGTATATACTTTGTAAATCACTGAACTGGGGGTTTTAGGACTCATTTTACCATAGGTTCAAGTCCCACCCGTTCCGTGATCTGCATATACGTACTTTGTTAGCTCTGCTTTGTTTGGGAACATAAGATTATATACCAGCTATAATAAGAGAGCCCTGGGGACCCTGATGGTTGACTTCACTCAACCTATGTCTCGTCTTTTATATTTTTGGTCTTTCTCAATTTCATCTATCAACTCTAGTAGCCAACATGTTACTCTGGTCTTCAAGCCCAGTTTTTTTTCACCAATCTTCTATATATCAGTGCCGAGGTTCCTTTATAGTTAAGGAACATGTAATCCCCACAACTTAATTCTAGACTGATCTTTAATACTCTTTCACATGTGTCTATGTTCTTATACCTATGGTCGTAATATTACTCTGGTATGCCTGTACTCTCAAGGTGTTCCACTAGTCTCTTGTTTTCTCCTTCGCCCTGCATGACAAGATTGTCAGGGATATATTCCTAGTGTCTGTCACCTGTCTCGGATACCGTGGTTATGCACACCGTTTTCAGGTATCTGGCAGTTCTCCTTTCTCTGGTATTTTATTGAAGATTTGGATAAGCGGTTTGCCCAGGGTTGCCGCTCCCACATTCAACATTCAAGGCGATATCTTGTCCCTTCCCTTTGCTTTGATGTGTCTGACTGTCAGCAGTTTCTCTTTCTCGCTTATTGTTTTCACACTTGTCAGTTTTATGATGTTCGTCCTTACCTTTTCTGACCCTGGTACTGTACATCCTTTGGCTGTGAATATGTCATGAGATCTTTTGGGTCTTTAACATACATCCCTGTATGTCATATCTTTAGTCTGTTTTACCACTGGATTCTTATTTATCATTTTTTTCCCGATGTGGGCGAGGAATATGATTTAGCCTTTACTTCTGCGTCTATGTTATTTTCATAGTACATTTCCATTTCCCTCCTAATTCTGGTGTATTCAGTGAGTGCGCTCCGGCTTTTCTTTGTTATCTGCTCCAGGTTTTTCTCTCTACTTTTCCCCTGCAATGTTGCTTATGAATTTTGCTTCCTCGTTGTGTTGGTTTAACCATCGATTTCTCTTGTGTCTCTTGTCCATTTTCTTTTGGGCAGCATTGATAATTCTGTGTTGTTTACCAGTACATTCCAGTGATGATGTTAATTTGTTGTTGCTAAGCTCTTCCTCCCATTATATTTTAACTATATATTAATCCCGTTCCTCCTTCATTGATGAGATTAATATATAGGAAGGGAGGGGTGTTGATGTTGCAGTTTCATAACTGTAGTGTAAGAACGCCTCTGGCAAGACAGTGATGGAGTGAATGATGATGAAAGTTTTTCTTTTTCTGGCCACCCTGCCTTGGTGGGAGACGGCTGATGTGTTAATAAAAAAAAAAAATCTCATACCTACAGATTCACCTCTTTTATGTTTCTCTGTTTTTCGTGATTTTCTTTTTTCATGCATTCCTCTCTCGCCGTGGTACCAAGTTGTTCATTCCTCTGTAGACTTAACAATCTAACCTCTCCTAGAATACCAAAGCCAGGCCTCACTGTTTCAGGAAACCTTTGTAAGGTATAGATTGCATATACGGATTATAATACAAATGCTTAAAAATACGTATGAGTTTCGGAGAGACGCAGGTGTGTGTGTATATATATGTGTGAATATACGTGTGCGTGAGTGTGCAGTACGCATGTATTTGTGGTTGCGTCTGAGTGAATCCCACAGATTATTCCCAGTCATGAACAATTTGCGACGCTGGCGGATACAGCACTATTAGTTAAGAGTTATGAAGGATGCTGTAACGGCTGCCAGCAAGGATAACTATACCTGTCATACCAAGTTCAGGAAACCAAGCTTCGTTATTCCTACCGGCACACACAAGCCACAATCCTCTGGGATACTCAATCTTGCTACATCTATTTGCACTACCTAGTATTATTATTATTATTATTATTATTACAATTAAAAATTCTTACAATTATTAGTACAATTATTACTCCTGACTCACGAAATCGTAATAACACGATTACAGTTATTGTTATTAAAATTATTATTATTCACTTATTATTTTTCACAGGAATGTGCTAATACTGAATAAGTTGTACAGCACCTGGAGAATGGGAGATAATCACGTATGATCCGAGGGAATTATAGCTTTGATTCCTTGGATCAAAAGTAGTTCATGGACAACAAGGCATACCCCTGGATTCATCTCCTCCACTAACTTATACAAGTGTTACAACTCCTGACAGGTGGTGACTTACTCATGAGTGACCTGCAGTGACTTACTCATGAGTGACCTGCAGTTATTTAATCATGAGTGACCTGCAGTGACTTACTCATGAGTGACTTGCAGTGACTTGTGATTGACATGCAGTGACTTACTCATGAGTGACCCGCAGTGACTTATTCATAAGTGACCTGCAGTGATTTACTGAGTGACCTACAGTGACCTACTCATGAGTGACCGCAGTGACTTACTCATGAGTGACCCGCAGTGACTTACTCATGAGTGACCCGCAGTGACTTACTCATGAGTGACCCGCAGTGACTTACTCATGAGTGACCCGCAGTGACTTACTCATGAGTGACCCGCAGTGACTTATTCATAAGTGACCTGCAGTGATTTACTGAGTGACCTGCAGTGACTTACTCATGAGTGACCTGCAGTGATTTACTCGTGATTGACCTATAGTGACTTACTCATGAGTGACCCACAGTGACTTACTCTTGACTGACCTGCAGTGACTTACTCGTGACTGACCTGCAGTGACTTACTCATCAGTGACCTACAGTGACTTACTCATGAGTGACTTGCAGTGACCTACTCGTGACTGACTTGCAGTGATTTACTCATGATTGACCTGCAGTGAATTACTCGTGATTGACCTGCAGTGACTTATTGAGAGGCAGTGATTCATGACTTATGTGCAGTGAATTATGATTGAGAGGCAATGGCTAATTCATGACTGATCTGTAGTTACTTACTCATGAGTGAGAGGCAATGACTTATTCGTGAATTACCCGTAATTACCAGTAAGTGATTTACTCATGACTGACAGGCAGTGACTTTCTCATAACTAACAGGCAGTGACTTTCTCATAACTGACAGGCAGTGACTTTCTCATAACTGACAGGCAGTGACGCACTTATGAATAACAGTGGTTTACTCATGATTAACAGTGGTTAACTCATAACTGAAAATGACTTACTCATGACTGACAGATAGTGACAATGATGCTTGACAGTGACTTAATCATGATTGACAGGCAGTGACATACTCTCCCTCTACTTACAGTGACTCCGAGGTATCAATCCAGCAGTGAATTATGATACGCTTCAAACGTTGAATTACTGTGAATTGTTGCTCTTTGAGAGACACGTGTGTCTGTGGTTTCTTCAAGGTGATGAGGACACTGTTGCTGTGGTGGTAGTGGTGAGTGGCTGTGATGGTTGTGGTAGTGGTGAGTGCTTGTGATGGTTGTGGTAGTGGTGAGTGCTTGTGGTAGTGGTGAGTGGATCTGATGGTTGTGGTAGTGGTGAGTGCTTGTGGTAGTGGTGAGTGCTTGTGGTGGTTGTGGCAATGGTGAGTGGTTGTGGTAATGGTGAGTGCTTGTGGTAATGGTGAGTGCTTGTGGTAGCGGTGAATGCTTGTGGTAGCGGTGAGTGTTTGTGGTAGTGGTGAGTGCTTGGGGTGGTTGTGGTAATGGTGAGTGCTTGTGGTGGTTGTTGTGGTAGTGGTGCGTGCTTGTGGTGGTTGTGGTAGTGGTGAGTGCTTGTGATTGTTGTGATAGTGGTGAGTGCTTGTGATTGTTGTGATAGTGGTGAGTGCTTGTGATTGTTGTGATAGTGGTGAGTGCTTGTGGTTGTTGTGATAGTGGTGAGTGCTTGTGGTTGTTGTGATAGTGGTGAGTGATTGTAGGGGTTGTGGTGGTGGTGAGCGCTTGTGGTAGTGGTTAGTGATTGTGGTTGTGGTGGTGGTGAGCGCTTGTGGTAGTGGTTAGTGATTGTGGTTGTGGTAATGATTGTGGTCGTTATGGTTGCTACTTTTTGTGGTGGTTCTATTGTTAACTAGAAACACCTGCACTATCACTAGAAACACCTGTCACTAAAAACCTGTTCTGTCACTAAATCTCCTCTTCGGTCAGTAGAAACACCTGTTTTGTCACAACACCTGTTCTCACCAGAAACACCCGTTCTGTTAATGAAATCACCTGTTGTATCACTAACTACAAACAACTGTTCAACAGGTGTGACTAATATTGTAGTATTGTAGCAATCACTGAATAATAATGGGTTATTAGATGGGTGACAGTTGACGTGATGGATGAGTGACATGACATGATGAGTGACAATTGACGTGATGAACAGGTGACAGTTGACGTGATGGATGAGTGACATGACGTGATGAGTGACAATTGACGTGATGAACAGGTGACAGTTGACGTGATGGATGAGTGACAATTGACGTGATAGTTGACGTTATGGTTTAATGATAGTTGAGATGGATGAATGAGAGTTGAGATGGATGGGTGACAGTCGATATGATGGATGAATGACATTTGACATAATGAATGAGTGACATGACGTGATGGATGAATGACTGTTGAGCAGATGGTTGGGTGACAATTGCCGCGATAGATGAGTAATAGTTGTCGTGATGGATGGTTGACAATTGACATGATGGATTTGTGACGAAAACAAAGCACAAATTCCATACAACACAACCACAAAATCGCCTTTGCCTAAAATGTCATATATATAATATATATATATATATTATATATATATATATATATATATAATATATATATATATATATATATATATATATATATATGTACAAGTTACATGTACTATAGTGGTACAAGTTACATGTATAGTGGTACAAGTTACATGTATAGTGGTACAAGTTACATGTATAGTTGTACAAGTTACATGTATAGTGGTACAAGTTACATGTATGGTGGTACAAGTTACATGTATAGTGGTACAAGTTACATGTGCAGTGGTACAAGTTACATGTACAGTGGTACAAGTTACATGTACAGTGGTACAAGTTACATGTATTGTGGTACAAGTTATATGTATAATGGTACAAGTTACATGTACAGTGCTACAAGTTACATGTATAGTGGTACAAGTTACATGTATAGTGGTACAAGTTACATGTATAGTGGTACAAGTTACATGTATAGTGGTACAAGTTACATGTATAGTGGTACAAGTTACATATATGGTGGTACAAGTTACATATAAGGTGGTACAAGTTACATATATGGTGGTACAAGTTGCATGTATGGTAGTACAAGTTACATATATAGTGGTACAATACCTAAAATCTAACATTTATTATTAGCTTCTCGCAATTATTTTAACAAGGTCAAGAGATTTTCTAAATATGATTTTTTTTTTTTTTTACAAATAGACCTAACGCACTGGCCTGGAGTTTTAGGACTAACTTGCCATGGGTTCAATCCCCGCCCGTTCCGTGGTTTAAGTAGGCTTAAACTCTTTAAAGATGTTTATCTGCTTACCTCTCTCCCTTACACACACACAAGAAGAGTTACAATTAAGCTCTTGGATCAGGGAGAGAGTAGACCTAGTAACAACCAGCGAAGAGGCTGGGCCAGGAGCTGTGAATCGACCCCTGTAACCACAAATAGTTGAGTACACACAAAAAAAAGGCCAAGTGTCTATCGACAAGAGTCTTCGACAAGCAGTAGCTAACAAACTCACCAGCACTCTCTCTCTCTCTCTCTCTCTCTCTCTCTCTCTCTCTCTCTCTCTCTCTCTCTCCCACTGAGCTGTAGCTGTAACCTACCTGCTGTATCACTGTAATCGCTGGCCTGGTTTGTATCACCATTGCCGTCGTTGTAATAGCCTTCATACCCTCATAAAAAAAAGGAAACTTTGAAATTTCTCGTAAAATGCCAAAAATGGTTTATACCTCAGCGCTGGAAACCAAATCATGATTTTTATAGTACTTGTTATACATATTTATCGCTCTGGGCCCAAATAGGTTGTGGATCCACAGCATAAATATTTGGACTCGGGTTTAATAAGCTGAATAAAACAGCATCGAAGTATTGTGTGTTTTATTGTCCAGTTGACTTGATAAAGCAGCTAGCTTGCTCTTGTTTATTTCTCTATCTTGATTAATTTATAAACGCGAGTTACTGCAATAATAATAATAATGCATTTATTAAATTTTTATCAAATTGTGGTTGAAGTTTTTAAAATAATATTGTTGATAATGATGAAGATAATGCTGATATATATGCCAGATAATGATGAAGATAATACTGATATCTTTGATAATGATGAAGATAATACTGATATATATCCTTGATAATGATGAAGATAATGCTGATATCCCTGATAATGAAGATAATGCTGATATCCCTGATAATGATGAAGATAATGCTGATATATATCCCTGATAATGATGAAGATAATGCTGATATATATCCCTCCATGTATACACTGTTCATATCACTACAAACACATCAACAGATATATACGCGAACATCAACGTACTTCAAAACTTAAAAGTGTCTGGGAATAAAGTGAAATATTTTAGTATATATAATTTTTACCATTTTGTACGTAAGATTAAGGTGAAACAAGAATTCTCAAACGTGATTTCCTTACCTATTTGTAAGTAACCAAACGAAAATATAAAATCTTTGACTAAAAATTCTCGACTTTCCAAATTTATCTCTAATTTAGTCATTTAGGGCAATTTGAGGCCAGTCACGGCGTTTTTAAACCACCAACTTAAAAAACTGAAGTTCCACTAGGCCAGAAGTGTCAGGGGAAATGAATGTGTAATTACTTAAAAATATATATATAAATGACGCAGCAAAGAGTGTTCAGAATATTACCTCACTGAGAACTAAGAATTCCAGTGGAGACGACGATCATTTCTGAGAAATCTTCCCTGTCGAAGGGTAATATACTGTTATAGTAATTCAAAAACAATATATATATATATATATATATATATATATATATATATATATATATATATATATATATATATATATATATATATATATATATATATATATATGCAAAAGATCACAGTAAACAGGTGATATCAAAATATGCAAGAAAACCACTATGAAAAATAGAAGAATTCCAAGCGCTTTCGTGACTACTCACATTATCAAGGAACTATAACAGGAAACATGACAAGAAGGGCTTATATAAGGGGCGAGACTACACCTCACAGTCACATCACATTAACAAAGACTACACCTCACAGTAGCGTAACATCTCACGACTCTGTGAAGAGGAACATAAGAAAGGACCTGAAACTCTTCCCAAGAATTAAGATTAGTCCAATTTATCATTAAATTCTTCCCAAATTTTATTAATTATAAATGAATCCAATTTATATAAACCAAAATAAATATTCATATTATTTTCAAAACTGCTTTTAATGAAACATGATTCTATTATATTTCTCTCAACCATGGACTTGCTTGACACAACCTTCTCAGCATTTTGAAAATCAATTGGATGGTTAAAATCTCTCACATGAATAAATAGATGTGAGTAGTCACGAAAGCGCTTGGAATTCTTCTATTTTTTCATAGTGGTTTTCTTGCATATATATATATATATATATATATATATATATATATATATATATATATATATATATATATATATATATATATATATCTCCATTGGGAAGTGGAATAGAATTCTTCCTCCGTAAGCCATGCGTGTCGTAAGAGGCGACTAAAATGCTGGGAGCAAGGGGCTAGTAACCCCTTCTCCTGTATATATTACTAAATGTAAAAGGAGAAACTTTCGTTTTTCCTTTTGGGCCACCCTGCCTCGGTGGAAACGGCCGACGTGTTGAAAGAAGAATATATATATATATATATATATATATATATATATATATATATATATATATATATATATATATATATATATATATATATATATATATGCTAGGAATTCGCAAGAGCAGGCGAAATATTCACAAACACTGATCTCTGGCCGACGGAGACGCGAACCTACGAACCTCATGACAAGGTACGCAATGCTTTACCGACCGTACCACACTGGTCAATACCTTGGCATCCAGCTCTCGCTAGACGTTACTCCAAGGCAGCCAGCTTTCAGGCAGGAGGCTTACAGCTTTTCATCTCATCCCCTGCATGCATCGACACAACTAGAGATTTTTACAATGCTAGGAATTCGCAAGAGCAGGCGAGTAACGTCTAGCGAGAGCTGGATGCCAAGGTATTGACCAGTGTGGTACGGTCGGTAAAGCATTGCGTACCTTGTCATGAGGTTCGTAGGTTCGAGTCTCCGTCGGCCAGAGATCAGTGTTTGTGAATATATATATATATATATATATATATATATATATATATATATATATATATATATAGTGTGTGTGTGTGTGTGTGTGTGTGTGTGTGTGTGTGTGTGTGTGTCGTGCTGAATAGGCAAAACTTGGGATTTTTGTCTTAAATAGCAACGCTCTTCTTGCCGAATATGGGAAGCGAAAATTTGTGTATGCAGTAATTTCGCAAAAATAATTTTGAACTTAACGAATAGAATATATTTCACTGTGTTTGTTTATTATTAAATTATTGTAAACTTGTTTAGAATATATTTAGTTGGATTAGGCTAAGGTTCGTTTGTTACAAAATTATTAATTTTTTACATTAACATAAATGAAAAAATGTATATCTTTAAAAGTATAAGAGAAAATTTTAGAAAGGACGTAATTTTCAATTTCTTGCAAACTGACCAGTTTATAATATATATATATATATATATATATATATATATATATATATATATATATATATATATATATATATATGGTTTTATAGGGAAATATTTCGAATGTATTACTGTTACAATCTCTAAAAAATATAATTCTACATGTCAAATTTTCCTAAACATTTCAAAAGCAAACTATGGTAGAATCTTTCCCTATATTATACACATCTTAAGTCGAGCCCATCACCGAGTACCTGGCTTAAGTGTGAAGCTCCAGTCTGCTCAACCACAAGAAGAAACTCAAGAAACTCCAATGGTTTGCAATAAGAGTAGTCCCATAGTAGATAATAAAGTGCTATAAAGGAAAGAAACTTGATGACCTTGGAGGAAAAAAAAAGAACTAGAGAGACGTTTGTGATGTACAAAACAGTAGCAGGAGGATTTAGCAGATAAATTGTTGTTTAAATTGGTCATAGATGAACCAGAGGACTTCTAGGAATTGCTTTAGCGTCAGGGTGGTAGACAAATGGAATGAGTTTGATGAATAAATGCCTTAGGGAAATACCTTACATATCGATAGTAGGAATAATGAGACCCAAGGTTAGAATCCAGTAATACCGATCGACATGACTCGAACGGTGGAGTCAGGAGCCTCGACCCAAGCCACCACGAATAAGTGAGCGCGCGGGCCCGCACACACACACACACACACACACACACACACACACACACACACACACACGAAGCCTCATGATCCAAAATGATCTGTGTGAATCCTGCAGATAAGAGGGTTAGAGGCCAAGCCGGGCGGATGATAGAGTTAGGCTTCCCTGGCGGCCAAGTCACTCTCCAACACACCACACGCTCCAAAATACCAAAAAAAAAGAAAGATGCGAAAATATCCTCTTTTCATTTAATAATCGTAAATCCTCTGGAATTATTCAGAGTACGTTTGGAAACAGCGGGAAAGAGGATGTGTATATGTATACTGCCACCACCATTGTGTGAAGGACACACACATACACACACCTCGCTCAAGGAGAAAGATCTTGGGGTGAGTATAACACCGAACACGTCTCCGGAAACACACATCAACCAGATAACTGGTGCAGCATATGGGCGCCTGGCAAACCTGAGAATAGCGTTCCGATACCTTAGTAAGGAATCATTCAAGACACTGTACACCGTGTACGTCAGGCCCATACTAGAGTATGCAGCGCCAGTTTGGAACCCACACCTGGTCAAGCACGTCAAGAAATTAGAGAAAGTGCAAAGGTTTGCAACAAGGTTAGTTCCGGAGCTAAGGGGAATGTCCTACAAAGAAAGGTTAAGGGAAATCGGCCTGACGACACTGGAGGACAGGAGGGTTAGGGGAGATATGATAACGACATACAAAATACTGCATGGAATAGATAAGGTGGACAGAGACAGGATGTTCCAGAGAGGGGACACAAAAACAAGGGGTCAAAATTGGAAGTTGAAGACTCAGACGAGTCAAAGGGATGTTAGGAAGTATTTCTTCAGTCAGAGTTGTCAGGAAGTGGAAGTCTAGCAAGTGATGTAGTGGAGGCAGGAACCATACATAGCTTTAAGATGAGGTATGATAAAGCTCATGGAGCAGGGAGAGAGAGGACCTAGTAGCAATCACAAATAGGTGAGTACAGACTGACACACACACACACACACAGACGGACACACACACACACACAGTAATCTTGCATCTAAGTCTTCCCCAGGTCCATGTGTCAACAAATTAGTGAGTACACTCTCAGAGATGAGTCTTAGGGATGTCAGGAAGCATTTCTTCAGCCTTAGAGTGGTCAGAAAGTGGAAGAACCTGGAGAGTGAAGTAGTTGGGGTATAGCTTCAAGAAAAGGTACGATAAGGCTCTTGGAGCAGGAATAGAGTGGACCTAGTAGCGACCAGCGAAGAGGTGGGGACAGAAACTGTGAATCGACCCCTGCAACTTTCTATATGTGAGTACAGATAATGGAAGCGAGAAACAAAAAATGCCAATGAAGTATTCACAGTGTAAATCAAGAAAGATACAGGGAAGACTAAATGAAAAATCTGCAACAGGCGCAGTGGACAATATCAGAACATCAAAAAAGGCAGCGATGAAACTACAGAAGGATTTGTATACAGAAGAGGACGATGGGGGGGGGGGGGTCAGTCGGAATAGCTCTCTGGTATTGAGAGGACGAAAATACTCTGTAAACTTAGAGCAAAGACCAAACCAACTGGGAAGATAGTCCCCATTAGCAAGTTATATAATCAAGTGGTACTGAAGTAAAAGATTATATTGACATATATTATTGTCTAAGAAATGCCTTCAGGAACCCAAGTTATGAATTACATACAATAGATACACAATATATGGATCCCACACCTCATTAAGCATATTCAGAAACACGAGGAAAATCAAGTTCTAAGCAGCAGATTAATCCCGACAAAATCTGAACTGTGAGAAAAGAACGGAACTGAATCTTGCAACCCTAGAAGAGAGGAGGGAGACACGATTGCGACGTACAAGGTAGAAGGTGCATTTGTTAAAGTGAATACGGACGAATATTTAAGTACTAGGAACGGGGGCTATAGCTAACATCACAATTAGCTAAAAGCGCAGATTATCTCTAGGGATGTTACGAAACAATTCTAGTTCCTGGATGGTAAGAAACTGGATAAGGAAGCGGTGGAAACAAACTCCATACACATCTTCAGGAGTAGTAAGAGTATCCCCAAGAGTCAAGGAATAAACAATGTTGGTTGGTAGCAGTTTAAAAAAACTGGGGCAAGGAGAAGCGACTCGACCCCTCAGACTCGACCCTGACAACTCAACAAGCACGCAATCACCTCACTCGTGCGCGCGCGCGCACACACACGCACACATACACACGCAAATCTTGACTGACTGTGAACTATACTTCAGGGGTAAGGAACAGAACCCTTTCGTCTACTGTATAAAAATGGTGTAATGTCCGATAAGTATTGGCCAGTGTGCTGTCTGTCTGTCTGTCTGTCTGTCTGTCTGTCTCTCTCTCTCTCTCTCTCTCTCTCTCTCTCTCTCTCTCTTAAACAATTAATAAAACCATATCCAAATAAATACAGTTTTATTTCAGCGACCATCGACCTCGCCGTTGAAATAATTACTTTCTAAGCTTCTCATATATTATTGTCGCCACGAAAAAATAGAAATTATAATAAATATTTTCACGACTAAAGCCTTTAATAACAACTATCATCCGGTGATTTATTTGTTTATTGTTGATTTTTTTATTTATTTCACTATTTATTAGTCGATATAAAATGCAGCAAAGCGAAGTAATGTTCGTAATTGGTAATATTTTCTCTCCTCTCATATATATATATATATATATATATATATATATATATATATATATATATATATATATATATATATATATATATATATATATATACGTTGAAATTTCTCGGGCCACAAATATTTCTAGAACTTGAGTCGGAAGTAAATATTAGTGACACATTTCATTAGGTCTTTTACACACCTATAAAAAAAATCCAACAGCTTTTGTAGCTTTTCTTCTCCATCTTTCAAAAGCTATTCATCATCTGGTTTACAAATATTTCTTTCACAATGCTCGTTTATTAACTGCTTCTTTCTTAGACTCGTCTGCAATCGCTTATTTCATAACCCCATCTAAAAACACTGCTTTCACCTTCGTCTCCCGATGTTTCTTTTAAAGACCCATAAAAGAAACACCCATTGGAGAATGAAATTTATTATTGGACCATTAACTAGTCACTAGTTGAAGGTAACTAGTATATACACACACAACCCGCACATATAAAAGAGAGGAGCTTACGACGACGTTTCGGCCCGACTTGGACCATTTACAAAGTCACACTAACACACAAAGACGGGGGAAGTGGTATTTATAGGCAGGCAGACAGGGGAGGGTACCAGAGAGTGGGGTAATAATGGAGTAAGTAGTGGAAGTGGTAGTAACTAGTATATGTTACAAGTCGGACCGAAACGTCGCTATAACTTTTATTCTATGTGCGGATCATTGTGTATTGTTCCAGTAACGGTATTGTGCATTTTTATTCTTTACTCAATACATAATCTAGCCAACTGCTGTCGTTGCTTTGGTTGCAAATGACGTATTGATACTGACAAACTGTGAAAATGACTTGTCTATAGTTCAGGACATTAAAGGGAGAAACCATACCACGGGTGGGGTTCGAACCCCACCCGTGGTATGGTTTGTTTGCAATCGTGTCATTACGATTTCGCGAGTCCTTAAAGGGAGCATTTCCTGAACAGTACACAGGTGTCCTTTTCCATAATACTCTCGTTGCATACATTATACCTCGTTTATTTAAAGTCTTCATCTTGAAACATGTATAATATATATTAACCTACATCAAAAAAAATTAATTTGATTTACTCCAGTATTACTCCAAATTTTCTTAGACACCTGGACAACAACATTTTTCATTTTTAACAATGAGGTCTCCTACGACTGTTCACTTTGTTTAAATTCTCCTTAGACATTCACTTAACATCTCAAATAACCCACTAATAGGAGAGAGAAGCTTACGACGTCATAAGCTTCTCTCTCCTATGTCCGGGTTGTTTATGTATTGTTCCAGTCACGGTATTGTGACTTTCATCTCCCAAAATCTCACATTCTACTTTTTATTTATTCCACTTTTTTTATACGACTGTTCATTCAGCATTAATAACTTCACAGCATCTTTCTCTCAGACACACACGACTTGAAATTATTTCCTGTCATTCTAACTCACTCACTTTTAACAATTTCACTCAGCATTGAACGCCTAAGCTTCCTTTCGTACACAATATTAACAATAATTTCCGTCTCGACAAATCACTACATCCATGCGCATTCAAATCTCCCAACTTCAAAACTTCTCTCCTTTTACTTTTTAACACTTACATCCAGAAAAAGGAGTAATCAGTCCCTTGTTCCTAGTAATTTAGTAGCATTTAACGACAAGTATTTCTACAGAACAATGGTGCCAAACCTGGAAAGAATGCAGATAAGAAATTTTAATAAACAAAAGACGAAAGAGTACAATTAATAAGATCTTTCAAGGAACACACATTTGTCCGATATTTTCCGTGTTCTCGAGACACTAAAATACCCGCAGTGCTAAAAAAAAAAAAACTGGTTGCCATGTTACAGTCAATGGCTGTGTAATGGGAGATAAAAGATATTCATGTTTGCTTAAGTCTGATTATTTTCAAGAGTTGCCTGGGAGTCTCAGTAACAGCAGTAGCTGCCACAGCATTTGTAACTTTATATGAAGTGCTATTATATTTCAAGAAATGCTAAGTGACGATATATTTCAACTACATTTATAAACTACAAATATATTTCAGAAATTCTTTAAAGCTTCAAAAATATTTTTGCACGCCATACAAATTCCGGTATACTACAGAAAGTCTTACAATCAACTATACACTTCAGTAAATCTTGTAAATGATTATACATTTCAGCATCTTTTACAAGTAATGATGCATATCAACAAGTTTTAAGAATGAAGATTTATCTAAGTCCTATGCACAGCAACATTTTAATTAGGTATCCCCGAAGAAGTACCTTTAAAAGGTTGTCTGATATGTTGCTTTTTCTTCTTCCAAATTTTCGATATTATTTTGCTGTTAACTCGAGAACGGATCATCCGATCACCTTCAAATTTTCAACGCCTGTGTACGGTAATGAGGACCAAATTCTTGGAACAACTGACATGTTCACGTGCTCTATGACCAAAGATGTTAAACCCATTACCATCTTCCTGGAATAGCGTCGGATAAATTGCAAATCTTAAAACGGTGCCAAAAAATCGACAACGGCGGATAGTGACATTCAGAAGTGCAGAGTGAACGATTTCATGTGTGAGGGTGACATTTTTATTCTCGTTAAACCACGTTAAATACTTATTAATAAAATTTATTTCTGTGAAATAATTGGCGAATGTCTCTTCTGATCAGAAATTTGGTTGTCCTGGTTAAAGCAACTTAGCGGTCTATTTTATGTGTCTATAACATGTATTCATCAGGACCATTGTTAAAAATTTGTACGTTAAGTACACTAAGCCTACATAAAAGCTTAAAAGCTGGTCATCTTACTTAGGGAAATCTTTGGATTAATTTTTGCCTGAGTAGGTTCCACTATGATTGTTTACGGGGAAAAAAATGGAAAAATTTAAACGCTGTTTTTCACGCAATAATTTCTGAGTGTCGCACGTGATTATATTCAACCCTTCCATGGTGACTGCTTGATAGGGCAGCACCTGAACGGCTTGAAGTTTTATGTACTAGTGAAGTTTAGGATATTGGTCTTTTGGTCCCTCTGAATTGCTTGAATTAGTTTTGGTCTGCGTTTGTCCTAATTTACCATTTTTATTGAAGAAAATTGTATGTTAGTTTCTATATGATGACTTTTTGAATCCCTCTTCTAATTCCCTTCATATCTTCAATACTAATATGGAACTGCATTATCAACTTATGCCGCACTCTGCACTATTCCAGTCGCGTGAATTGAGGCACAAGGAACTGTGGTTCTAAAACCTCGAGGATACCTTCCTCGTATCGTGAAGTGACCGAAATGCATCTAATATCTGACTATTATCAACTAATGCCGCACTCTGTACTGTTCCAGTCGCGTGGCCTGAGGCACAGGGTACTGGGGCTATGGAACACGGGGATACCTTTCTCGAATCACGTCACAGCCAACATATATTTAGTTATAAGGGTATATTTTTTGTATAGCTTTTGCCTCTACTTTGCCAAAATGTACTCCAGCTCCGACCTCCTCGCCCTGGCCTCTCGTTGCCACGTTGCTCAGAACACCTGCCGGACTGCACCGGAATCCAGATCCATGTCATCGTGAACCCCGTTCGGAGCGGGACTCTTGAAAGAGCGATAGACGGGGACTAATAATATGCAACACATGATGTACACGGGCGCCCCGCTGACGGCAGTCGTAATAATAATACTAGCGGTAATGTAGGATAAAAAGAGATGGAAGAGGTCGGGATGACAGGCATTAGCCCCATGCACCATGGGAAAAAATAAAACTGATGATGATAATATTTATACCAGTTTGTGAGAAAAAATTATTACATGTTGGAAGATTTTTCCTCTGACAAGAAGAGATGCAGATGACATGTAATCGTCCCCCTGGTGGTAGAAGTATCATAATAGTCATAGGTTGGACTTGAAAAAATACACGCAAAAAGGTCCAAAAAGGCTTTGCCGAAGATTATCTTTGAGGAAGACAAGCTGGTGTTCGGTCCCTAATGATATCTCTCTCAAATAAATAACGGTGATTGCAATATTTCACGGAACTGAAAGACCCTCCATTTGCGTCCTTCAGTTTGTGGCAACGGAGGTAAAAATGTGCATCCTTTCGGCAGCAGAGAATCGTTGATTGCAATGTCGGTGGATTATTTCTATAGCGGGTATCCTTAACGCCCCCTAACCATGTATACTTTTTATTTATGTGGAAGGAGCGTGGATATGCGCACGTTTTATGCTTATCAGGACTTAATCTATGAGTAGAGGTATGTCTTGGGGTCGAGCAAAGACGACTGGAGTTTCTCAAGAAAATTGCATGATGTTGAAGCATTTCAGTTGATGCTTTGATATGTTTGTCGGTGGAAGGCAGTAATTAGAGATTGTTTTTTTAACGCTTAAATTGGCGTTTTATTAATTCAGATGTGAGCTTGCGATAGGAGAAATGGGTAATGTAGAGGTTGGAGTGTTAGCATGGGTGATTCTTGGCCTGACCGCACGCCTCCGTCAAATGGATAATTCTGCGAGAGGATGTGGCAGCACGATTGGCTGGATTTTATGGGCTTCTCGTGTCCCTTGTCCAAGACCCGGCCGTCCACACCGGCCACCCATGTCCCATACCAGCGTGCCCACACTGGCCACCCATGTCACATACCAGCCTGCCCACAATGGCCACCCATGTCTCATACCAGCCTGCCCACACTGGCCACCCATGTCTCATACCCGCCCGTCCACAAGGACTCCAATGGAAATAAGTTACTTTGGCTTTCTTGGGTTCTCCCAGGTAATCTACACATGTGCTGTTATGTATGATTATTTATGTAACTATTTATGTGTACCTATACCTGAATAAACTTACACACGGCCCACCCATATCCCATACAGCACACCCATGTTCCATACCCACCCGTCCAAACGGCCGACCCATGTCAGATACCCGCCTGCCTACACCGGCCACCCATGTCCAACCTCAATCTATTCATCCACACACCACCCTCCATACATACTCACACAGGAAGTGACACAATCTGGAGTTGTCATTCACTGAGCTGTCAGGAAGTGGAAGTGATGTAGTGGAGGCAGGATCCATACATAGCTTTAAGAAGAGATACGATAAAGCTCATAGAGCAGGGAGAGAGTAGATTTAGTAGCGACCAGCGAAGAAGCCATGCCAGGAACTGTGACTCGACCCCTTCAACCACAAATAGGTAATACAAATGCGATCACAAAAAGTCCACATAATGAGATCAAGAGTCACAACACGAAAATTGAATAACGAATACAACACAAACCGTAGTAGTACACGAAGCAAGACTAAGCCTCAGCGAAGTAAAAGTTAGAGTTCCCCAATGTACAGTTCTGTCATTTAGTGAACATAATGCAAATGGTGAGAAGGTGGATAATGCGAACTTTCAAAGCATGACAAATAAGGCAACTCACGGAACTGGGGGTTTGAACCAATGGCAAGACAGTTTTAAAACTAGCAGGCCAGTGCTTTAAGCACTGTACCATGGCGACCTGATAAGCTTCTAACAAATACACACTGTAAAAGCCTACATTGTGTTCACATTGGGGGCAATGCTAACCTTCCTAGTGTGCATAGAAATGCACGTAGTTGGGAGAATCTTATCAGGGAAGCACGGAGTGGTGGTTAGAGCACTGACCTACGAGTCTTACCATGGGTTCAATCTCTCACCCTCTGTGAATTGAACTACTACCTCTGCAAGTTCCGAAACAAACAGACTGTGCTGGATATGTGGGAGAGACGGCCACCAATAGCAACAGTCTGATTTAACAGGTAATCACTAAAGAAACCTGGCCCAAGGCCGGGCTCCTAGGACAGAAAAACCTCCGAAACCGGTGACAGGAATATCACAAGTATGTCTTATGCCCACTTCTTGTTTGGGTGTTAAGGGACACTGATAGTTTAAGCCGTATCGAACTCTATGTCCAAGCATGTCCACACCCACCCTTCCCTCCCCTCCCTCCCCTCCCTTTCCTTTTTTATTGTTACCTTCTTAGTGTTTTACCTTCCATTATTTTGATCCATCCTGGACCATTATTTCTCTCATGATCCATCCTGGACCATTATTTCTCTCATGATCCATCCTGGACCATTATTTCTCTCATGATCCATCCTGGACCATTATTTCTCTCATGATCCATCCTGGACCATTATTTCTCTCATGATCCACCCTGGACCATTATTTCTCTCATGATCCATCCTGGACCATTATTTCTCTCATGATCCATCCTGGACCATTATTTCTCTCATGGTCCATCCCGGACCATTATTTCCTCCACGGTACGGCTTGGACAAATGTCAAGTTGGGTGGTAAGGGGTGAAGAACTAGAGCCTGTCAAATCGAGTCTGGTACCTGTTGGGTTCTCCACCACTACCTCCCTACCTCACCTCCACCACCAGCCTCCACTACCTCCCTACCTCACCACCACCACCAGCCTCCACTACCTCCCTACCACACCACCACCACCAGCCTCCACTACCTCCCTACCACACCACCACCACCAGCCTCCACTACCTCCCTACCACACCACCACCACCAGCCTCCACTACCTCCCTACCACACCACCACCACCAGCCTCCACTACCTCCCTACCACACCACCACCACCAGCCTCCACTACCTCCCTACCACACCACCACCACCAGCCTCCACTACTTCCCTACCACACCACCACCACCAGCCTCCACTACCTCCCTACCACACCACCACCACCAGCCTCCACTACCTCCCTACCACACCACCACCACCAGCCTCCACTACCTCCCTACCACACCACCACCACCAGCCTCCACTACCTCCCTACCACACCACCACCACCAGCCTCCACTACCTCCCTACCACACCACCACCACCAGCCACCAACCACCACTACCCCCCTACCACACCACCAGCTTCAACTACCTCCCAACCACATCACCACCACCACATCCCAACCATATCACCAGCCATACCACCACCACCAGCCTCCTCCACCTTCCAACCACACCAGCAGCAGTACCACCACCACCACAACCACCAACACCACCAGCTTCCACCTTCCAACCAAACCACCACCACAACTACCACCAGCCTAAACCACCTTCCAACCACATCACCACTAACACCAGCCTCAACTACCTCGCAACCACATCACCACCACCACCAACCTCCACTAGCTTCCACCAGCCTCTACCACCTCCCAACCACACCACCAGCAGCCTCTATCACCTCCCAACCACACCATCACCACCACAAGCAGCCTCTATCACCTCCCAACCACATCACCACCACAACCACCACCAGCCTCCACCACCTTCCAACCACACCACCACTATCACCAGCCTCAACTACCTCCCAAACACATCACCCACCTCCACTAGCCTCCACCACCTTCCAATCACAACACCACCACCACTACCTCCCAACCACAAAACTGCCGCTACAACCACCACCGCCACCTCTCAACCACACCACCACCATCACCTCAGCCAGCCACCAAAACTTCTGTCACCACCACCAACAACACTACACAGGGGTAACCTTTCTACACATGTGTACCCTTTCTACACAGGTGTAATCTGCTCGTGAAGCTGTACTCAAACAGAATGAGGTTGATAAATTATATATATATATATATATATATATATATATATATATATATATATATATATATATATATATATATATTATATATTTATATATATTTATGTCGTGCCGAATAGGTAAAACTGGTCAATTAGCAAGAACTCATTTAAAATTAAGTCCTTTCTACAATTTTCTCTTATATGTTTAAAGATATATTTTTTTTATTTATGTTAATGTAAGAATTAATAATTTTGTACCAAAAGAACCTTAGAAAACTTACCTAACCTTATTATAACAAGCGCAATTTAATTTAGCCTTATCCAACTAAATATATTTTAGACAAGTTTACAATAATTTAATAATAAACAAACACAATGAAATATATTTTTTTTCGTTAGGTTCAGAATGATATGTATGTATACTTTACTGGTGTGTATATTTTCTTGGAAGAAGCCATTCAAGATTCCCGTTAATTTTGCTGTCAGAGAAAAAAACGAAAGAAATCAATCTAATAACGATACTAGTGAAGGAAAAAAAATCATTATGACCTTGTTCGTATGTTTATAGTGTGTGTGTGTGTGTGTGTGTATATGTGTGTGTGTATGTGTGTGTGTGTGTTGTGTATGTGTGTGTGTGTGTGTGTGTGTGTGTGTGTGTGTGTGTGTGTATGTGTGTGTGTGTGTGTGTGTGTATGTGTGTGTGTGTGTGTGTGTGTGTAACTTAACAATGCTCCCGTGATATACAGCCTTTACAAAAAAAAATGCTCTCCTTTACATTTTCTCAAGGCTCATACATATTATTTATTTCGGTTAATCAATTACTTTGTGGCATGTCTTCGACTTTCGTGAAAAAAATATATATTGACTAGGAGTCCAGGAAGTTATTTAAATATTCACCAAAAAGTGCTAAGAAGCACTGGCGATCGCTGTTTGTTGTTTGTGTGTGTGTTGAATTTGTGTCAGTTTTTTTCTGGTAGACTTAATGTGATCAACCGTCCCCCCAAAAAAAAAAAAAAAAAATACTTGAGCTGTGTAAAATCGAACGCTAAACTATTTTCTGTGTATTATGTTAAACCAAACAATGAACTGTTTGACTGTTTATGTTGTAATATACCTAAGCAATAAACCATTTTTCTGTTGTTGTATTAAACCAAACCATAAGCTGTTCTCTGCCTGAGTTGTTGTTTTAACTACAATTAAACCTGTTTCTCTCCTGGTGCTGTTTTATTAACCTCAACAAATATCTAATGAGGTGATAATAACAATCATTATAGAACATATTCGTTATATTGGAGTTATTTATTAGTTCTGTTTATTATAAATGGTGAAGAGACAGCTGTTGATTGTTAGGGAAACGGCCTATTTGTTACCTCTCAAAAGAGTATTTACTTTTAAGAATAATGCTAAGATATCAATAGACCTGGATGAGAATTATTTTGTTGAAAGTTTGGAGCTGACACACAGTTTAATCGACAATTTTTAATGTGCAGATTGATTTCGAAATCAATGTTGTGATTGCAGTCAGATGCACGATGCAACACAGCACTGCTTTCATTACTAGTTTTAACATCTCTTGTATTTATACATTGTATTTATACATTGTATTTATACATTGTATTCATACACGCCTTTATTAAACATTTTACTTTTTTTCCCGCATTCCTTTTGTTCCACTTTCTGCTTCCAGGGAGCAAACGTACACACCTTTCTCAATATTGTCCTTGGTCAATATTGTCCTTGGTCAACATTGTCCTTGGTCAACATTGTCCTTGGTCAACGTTGTCCTTGGTCAACATTGTCCTTGGTCAACATTGTCTTGGGCACACTGTCTTGTCAAATTGTCCTTGGTCAACATTGTCCTTGGTCAACATTGTCCTTGGTCAACATTGTCCTTGTCATTGTCCTTGGTCAATTGTCTGTCAACGTTCCAACATTGTCCTTGGTCAACGTTGTCCTTGGTCAACATTGTCCTTGGTCAACATTGTCCTTGGTCAACACTGTCCTTGGTCAACATTGTCCTTGGTCAACATTGTCCTTGGTCAACATTGTCCTTGGTCAACATTGTCCTTGGTCAACATTGTCCTTGGTCAACATTGTCCTTGGTCAACATTGTCCTTGGTCAACATTGTCCTTGGTCAACACTGTCCTTGGTCAACATTGTCCTTGGTCAACACTGTCCTGTCAAAGTCCGTCAACATTGTCCTGTCAAATTGTCCTTGTCAACATTGTCCTTGGTCAACACTGTCCTTGGTCAACACTGTCCTTGGTCAACACTGTCCTTGGTCAACATTGTCCTTGGTCAACACTGTCCTTGGTCAACACTGTCCTTGGTCAACATTGTCCTTGGATTTATATTTAACTACTAGTCTGTTGTTGTTATATCAGTAAGTCACATCAAAGCCAACTTTATGACACATCATTTAGTTATTTTAGCTTTCAACAAAAAGCTACCACGATCCATGTACTAAAATTCTCGTATCGGCGTTTGAACTGCATAACAAGATTTTCTGTCAGCATAATAAACTATTAAAATGATTTATCTAACGTAAAGGTTTCTGAAGTTATAAGCGAAACCCTTAGATATGAGGAAACTGTGGCTAATAGATGACTGGCTCTGGCATCAAGTCGTACGGTATTTAAGGTTAGGTTAGGTTAGGGCAAGTGTTTCCTGACGCGGGTCTTAGATGATGACCCGCCGTTGGAGCTTTTGGTCATCTGACCGAAGCCTTCCGCTGTCTTACTGGTCTATCCCTTTAAAAATTATGGTCGTAATTATAACCATTTTGTTTATAGTTGTACAAGTTAAAATTCTATAAATCCTCAAAAAAAAAAAAAAATGTTTTTTAAGATAGCTCAATTTGATAACAATTCTAATGATTCCAAGTTTATTTTTTTTATTGCACTGACAAATTTGCCAACACACAAACTAAACCTCTCTCTCTCTCTAAAAAAAAAAAAGGTGACTATACGTAGTTGTTTCCTGATTATTTTTTTTTTCTGCTTCCAAGTTGAAGTTATCGTTCCTACATGAACAACGCCTGCGTACCACACCGGAATTCCGCCAATCATCTCATGAAATTCATTGACATCCGACTAGTGATCAAAGAACCTAATTTCCGCAGACGTAAATGCCTTGAATCGTCATTAATCGCTATTTCTAACACAAACAAAACAAAGGCAGCTTCATCATCTCTGAAGTCTTAGCGAGAATCCTCCTGAAAACAGTAAACCCTGCCATCACATAATTGCTACTACATGAAGGACATGCCCAATTTGGGCCAACAGGCCTGCTGCAGTGTTTCTCCTTTCTTATGTTATGTAATGGAGGAGGGACACTGAAAGAGGCTTTCTCAAATCCAACCATATACTACTACTACCTCCACTAGTACTACACCTCGCTCAGCATATATATATCCTCTGTGTCCATGTATTGTTTGTAACGGCTTGACAAAGCTCCTGGAGAGCGAAACGTTGCCACAATAAAATGTCACATTAGTTGCACTTGTGTCCTTTTACTTAACATACTATTTGGAGAACAGACACACTATATGGCGAACACACTATATGGATAACACACTATATGGAGAACACACTATATGGATAACACACTATATGGAGAACACACTATATGGAGAACACACTATATGGAGAACACACTATATGGAGAACATCAACTTATATGGATGAACCCCTATATGGAGAACACACTATATGGAGAACACACTATATGGAGAACACACTATATGGAGAACACACTATATGGAGAACACACTATATGGAGAACACACTATATGGAGAACACACTATATGGAGAACACACTATATGGAGAACACACTATATGGAGAACAAAGTCAACGACTTCACAAAACTATTTAAGCTTAACATGCCAGAAATAAATCTTTCCTCTCTAGACGGCGCATTCCAACATCGTTTTCTTATTTTGTTTATATAAGCAAAAAAAATCATGCTTTTTTTTTTTGCTATTACGGTTTTTTTCATTCATAGCGAAGAAATCTGTCGCGCACAGCGGCAATAAACGGCATTTAGGGTGGTCGTAAGCATGATGGCTTCTCGTCGTTTTTTGTATTTCACGATCATTTGTCGCCCCCCGAAGCGTCGCTCGGCTCCCAGCATTCCTCCCCTTGACGAATCAGACTGTTGCTGCTGGCTAAATTTAAGGGTATTACTTTTGTGGGCTTTCGTCGTATTGTTTGGCTTGCTTGGTGTGTGTGTGTGTGTGTGTGTGTGTGTGTGTGTGTGTGTGTGTGTGTGTGTGTGTGTGTGAGCGCGCGGTGAAGTTACCAGTTGTCAAAGACACTTGTCGGCCGACACTTGGCCTGCTGAGTGGTTGTATGTGTGTGTGTGTGTTCTCTTCTGTATTTCAGTATAATTAGGTTAAATCCATATAACATAAATACAGCTGAACATATTTGCAGTAACAACTGTTACTACAACACAAACGAACACACAAATACGTTAGAAAGTTCTTTTATAGTCTTTGGACTGTAAGTGGATAAAAATATATAAAGAGGTGATAGAGGCAAATACTATACAATTTCAAGACTGGGTACCATTGATCCCTGAAGACTAGGAATTAATGAAACAGGCTGATAAGAATTACGAGGCGGGACCAGGAGCTATGAATCAACCCCCCCTGCGATTATAACTAGGTGAGTACAAACCTGACGTATGGATTTGTCATAACATCCTCACAAGCGTCTTAAATCTCTCTGCAGCACACGCATTACACAAACCTTTTTTTCTTGAAAAAAATATCACCTGAAGAGCTGTAATTTCGGAGAATTCGCCAAATTTAAAGAAATATTCTCCATGTTTCGACAATAATACAACATTGCAAAACACACCCCGGTTAATGCTGTTAAATATGCCAGGGGAGTCAGAGCTTGAACAAGCAACACCTGAAGAATGCACAGGTTGATACGGACAAGTGACACGCACACTCCTCCTCAATTACCTCTGTTAACCGCGAGTTTGACTCGAAAATCAACCATATATTATCCTCCGTCAGCGTGGCATTTTTACATGTGTTATACCCATCCAACAGGGAATATGGAACTTATACGGTAAAAAGCCGTCGTAGCCCTTAAACACCACCAACAACAACAATCACGGGAATAACACGCATCAAGCGGCCGAAACATACAAGACACGAGACGAGCGAAATGTGCAAGACAGCGACAAGCTGCAGGGTTTTTCCTCTAAAAACTATAAATTTACTCTTAAATACACTCGAAAACCGTCTTTCCGTGGATAAATTTCGCCTCTCTGCCCCATTACCGCAAGGATTAATTATTAGTAAAAAATACAGAGGGGATATTTCGCGCTTAGAGGTGGACCGACTAGCAATTTCAAGTCGTTGGTATGTGGATTGGTAAGCGCCAGGAAGGGTATTAAGGCGCTGGTTAGAAAACAAGATTTTCGGTTTAACGCTTGAGAAGAAATTAAAGACACCAATAAGCATTGATTTTTGGCTCAGTAATTCTCTGTACTTCTTACCTCAGCTCTCCTCCTTCTCCTCCTATCATGTTACCTGTCTTGTTCCCCTCTTCACTGCTGCTGCACTTTCTCCTCCACCTCCTCTTCCTCAATATCTTCCTTCTCCTGCTCCTCTTCTCCCTCATATTTTCTTCAAAATATCTCTACATTAGTAGTGAATTAAATACACCAAAAACCGAGCATGTCCATTAGTTATACCATCTTATTTAAATCACATAAAAATTAAATACCGTACCAATAAAGAAAACTTTTTACGTTACTGAAAGATCAAAGGAAACTTAAAAAAAAATAGCAGTAAATCACAGGAAAATTATTGAATTTGTTTAAAAATATAAAAGCGTCCAGTAAAATGGTTTCCATGAAGTCCCGACTTGCACTGTCTGTTGTTTAAACTTTTTAATATTCTTAGGTTTAGCTAATTACACGTTTTAGCTATAATTTAAAAAAATAGATTGAGTGTAATTTTTACATTTTCTGCACAAATCCTGACAGCAGAAAATGGGAGCTTTACCCGCAGAAAATTCTCCTTCGAGTTTAGTAATTTAAATTCTAAAATTTCGAAGAGTTCGGTCAATATATCCGATACGACAATCTGTACTCGTATACTGCTATAGTCTATTTGTAAACAGAGGATCACAGTGGAAATCTTAAACCTAAAATCAATATTATCTATTAACGGTTCTGGGGATTAGCTTCCCCACGTCCTGGTCTCAGACCCGACCTCATAGGCTGGGTAGGAAATATTACATGACTATTAAAAAGCACACAGAAAAGTTCAGGTATATACACTCAGTGGCCACTTTATTTGGTTCACCTGTACATCTGCTTGTTAATACAAATATCTAATCAGTCATGTGGCAGCACTTCAGTGCCAAAAAGCATGCAGACATGGTCAATAGGTTCAGTTTTTGATCAGACCAAACATTAGAATGGGAAAGAAATGTGATCTAAGTGACTTTGACCGTGGAATGATTGTTCCTGCCAGACGGGCTGGTTTGAATGTTTCAGAAACTGATCTAGAAATATTTCCCCACTACAGTATCTAGCGTTTATAGACAATTGTAAGAACACAAAACATCCAGTGAGCGGCAGTTCTGTGGGCAAAACGCATTGCTAATGAGAGAAGTCAGAAAAGAAAGGTCATATTGGTTCAAGCTGACAGGAAGATGACAGTAACTCAAATATTCCCTTGTTACAACAGTGGTATGCAGAAGAGCATCTCTGAGGGTACAGCATGTCGAACATTGAAGTGAATTGATTACAGCAGCAGAAGACCACACTGGGATCCACTCATCTCAGCTAAGAACGGGAAAATGAGGCTGCAGTGGGTACAGGCTCACCAAAACTGGACAGTCGAAGATTGAAAGAGAGTCGCCTAGTCTGACGAATCATGATTTCTGCCGTGACATGCAGATGGTAGGGTCAGAATTTGGGCTGTGGTGGAACGAGAGATTCACATTATGAACGTTCAGCCGACAAATCTACAGCAACTGCCTGATGTCATTATGTCTACATGGACCAGGATCTCAAAGGAATGGTTCCAGCACCTTGTTAAATCCATGCTACGAGGAACTGAGACGGTTCTGGGCGCAAAGGGGAGCCCTACCCATTACCAGAAGGGTGTACCTAATAAAGTGGTCACTGAGTGCATATACTAAACGTTAGTAGAAATTTAAAAGATTTACACGTCATCTTACTTGTAAATGAGACAGAGAGAAGACCCTCAATCTTAGCATTTTACACTTATATGACAGGACGGTCGTACCTCCCTGGACGGTCGTACCTCCCTGGACGGTCGTACCTCCCTGGACGGGTGTTGCCCACCAACCTACTATACTTGACTCTATAGTTTGAAAATTATAAAAACTAAACAAATTATAGTTGTACAGGTCATTTTTTTTATAATATTCAGTTGGTCAGAAACGAATTCAAATATAACAAGCATCTTCTGGGAACATTATTAAATATAGTGGAGGTAAAAATTATATTCCATAGAGAGATTTCAAAAGTTTTCGAAAATGAGAGAAAAAAGAGAGAGAGAGAGAGAGAGAGAGAGAGAGAGAGAGAGAGAGAGAGAGAGAGAGAGAGAGAGAGAAAATCAAGTTCAAAAGGAACGTTATCTAAAATTTCCTTTCAACGTCAAATTCAGACTAGCCAAAACACAATGATTAACGTTTATTTAATTAAACAATTATAGTAGTAGTAGTAGAAGTTATAATTGAATAATTAAAATTTTGAGCACATTAGTTATTATATTAAGAACTAGCACAGAGGCCACAACGACCAGAGGCACGAGTATAACCCTTCAATTGCGTTGTCCGGTGGTGGTGGTAGTAGTAGTACAAGTAGTAGTGGTAGTAGTAGTAGTAGTAGTAGTACAAGTAGTGGTAGTAGTAGTAAGTAGGTGAGTAGTAGCTAGTGGTAGGTGAGTGTAAGTAGTAGTAGTAGTAGTAGTACAAGTAGTGGTAGTATTAGTAGTAGTACAAGTAGTGGTGGTGGTAGTAGTAGTACTAGTAGTGGTGGTGGTTGTAGTAGTACTAGTAGTGGTGGTAGTAGTAGTACTAGTAGTGGTGGTAGTAGTAGTACTAGTAGTGGTGGTAGTAGTAGTACTAGTAGTGGTGGTAGTAGTCGTAGTACTAGTAGTGGTGGTAGTAGTCGTAGTACTAGTAGTGGTGGTGGTAGTAGTAGTACTAGTAGTGGTGGTAGTCGTAGTACTAGTAGTGGTGGTGGTAGTAGTAGTACTAGTAGAAGTGGTGGTGGTGGTAGTAGTAGTACTAGTAGATGGTGGTGGTAGTAGTAGTACTAGTAGAAGTGGTGGTGGTGGTAGTAGTAGTACTAGTAGAAGGGTGGTGGTAGTAGTAGTACTAGTAGAAGTGGTGGTGGTGGTAGTCGTAGTACTAGTAGTTGTGGTGGGGGTGGTAGTCGTAGTACTAGTAGAAGTGGTGGTGGTGGTGGTAGGAGAAACAGTAATATTTGTACCAACAGTAGGGTTACATACATCAACAGAATATTATACCAGGTGTTTGTGTATAGTTTTGTTGTCAGATTTATAACAAAGCTACAGACAAGGTTCACAAACAATGACAGTATCGCTTATAATAGGCTATTATTGCCTATTTCTCTCGTCAGCGAGATACTGTTTGTATAAATTGAACTCAGTTTTTATCTGATGGCAATTAAAGGAAATTTTCCAGCCCACCCTGGAAATATTTTTGTGATCGCTGATTAGTAATAGTTGTAGGCATAAGCAGATAGCTCTTTGACGTCCTCTGTGAATATGACAGTAGCAAGGGAAATACAGGGACCACTAACTTCCTGTTAACAGACCAGAGTTAAGGAGAGAGAGGAGAGTGTGTATGTGTACTCACCTAGTTGTGGTTGTAGGGGTCGATTCACAGCTCCTGGTCCAGCCTCTTCACTGGTCGCTACTAGGTCACTCTTCCTGCTCCATGAACTTTATCATACCTCTTCTTAAAGCTATGTATGGATCCTGTCTGTACTACATCACTTCCCAGACTATTCCACTTCCTGACAACTCTGACTGAAGAAATACGTGTGTGTGTGTGTGTGTGTGTGTGTGTGTGTGTGTGTGTGTGTGTGTGTGTGTGTGCGTGTGTGTGTACTCTTCTGTATTTCAGTAGTTCGATTAAATCCAGATAACGTAAATACACCTGAATATATTTGTATTAACCACGTACGTACTTACCTCGAGGGTGTTCCGGGGTCAGCACCCCGGTTCACGACCAGGCCTCCCGGTAGATCAAGGCCTGATCAGCCAGGCTGTTACTGCTGGCCGCACGCAGTACAACGTACAGCCTAGTTGATTGAGAACTAACTTTAGGAACCTATGTATTATGGGAGGCCGCTGAATAGTTTTTGACCCTCTTCACTTATTATGTTGTTTCTGTACTCATGGCACCTCTGCCATGAGTACCTTTTGCTTTCGTTCTGTGTGCAGATTTGAAACCAATCCCTTTAGGATTTTCCAGGTGTAAATTATGATGCATCTTTTTCGCCTGCATTCCAAGGAGTACAGGTCAAGGGACTTTCAAACTTTCTCAGTAATTAAGGTGCTTGACTGAACTTATACGTATAGTGAGGGTTCTCTGTACATTCTCTAGATCTGCAATTTCTCATACCTAACTGTTATTGTATAGCAATATGCCAGCTTAGAACAAATGACAAAGAAAATCAGCATTGTCTCGGGGTCCCTTGGTTTGAAGGTGCCTATTATCCAATTTTATGTAATAATGACATTGTTGAGATCATTAAAAGTGAGATTCTCTGACATTATCACTCCTATGTCCTTCACGTTAGTTTCTCGCTCTACTGAGTGGTTAGAATTAGTTTTATACTCCGTTTAAGCTTCTATTTCTTTAACTTTTCCATAACGGAGTAACACAAACTTGCCTTCATTGAGCATAGTATTATTTTCTACGGTCCTCAAAAACACATGGTTTATATCCACTTGAGAATTTTCAGTGTTCTCACTGGACACTAAAAAAAAAAACGATACGGTGCTATAGTTTGGTCTCCATGTCAGATATGAGGATGAGTAAAAGGAAGGGGGAGAATACTTGTTCGGATACATGTTATTTAAAAAGTCTTTCCCCCATATTTCAATAAGGACATGATTTATTTGATTCCATATGATGGTCTTGTTGTTAAAGTTGAATTTAGTGAAAACACCCTCATGACAATACATTTTGCTAGTCAAGACCCCCAATGGACGCAGGTCTAAATTTGTCTTCGATGCCGTTATATTTAGTATCAGATCATTATTGTTCTTGAAAATAAGGTTAATAGTATTTTCCACTATTTACTAACTGAAGGCGAATTTAATACAGTTTCAACAGTTCATTTAAGAATATTCATCTTAGCTGCCTCCTGGAATTATATCTGTTATAAACAGTTTTCTACGCTTCTCCATTTTAAATGTCTTAAACTGAAATTATTAAGCAGCAAGATATTTTGGGCTGTGGTTGGAAGATTTTCCAGACAGTATTCAGTTTTCAGCAGCTGTTCCTTGCACTGTTTGTAACTTGTATCTGCCGGCTTATATAAAACCACGATGACTAGGTTTTGGTTCTCGTACTACATTATGGTGCTCGGTAACTCTGTGCAAAGGAGTGACTCTCTGAACTCCAGGTCAACCTTCCCCACCAATCCTTGTAGCCTGTTCCTTCGGTTGCATCTAAAATTGTACCCTGATGTCCATATTTAGTTGACAAAGGTTTTTCCTTGTGGGTTTCTGTGAAAGCTGTAAACACTGCGTTTGTCTCCGTGAGGTCTTTTGTTGGTGGTGGATGGTTTAAGGCTCTGTATATTTGCAAAAACAAACGATGTTGTTTTACCTGTCAGAGGATTTTTTTGTTGACATAGATATCTATGGTTCTGCAGTGGAGGCCCTTGACTATGCCTCTAATAAAACAAGGCTCCGAGGTAGAACATTTTTATAATTTCTTGCCATTTTTCTTCAGCTTCCTGGCACTAAAAAATCCCTTGCTATTGAATGGTTGTAATTACATTGGTTAGTTTCCCATGATCTATGGGGTTTGTACTTTCTGGTTCAACATGAAATTGTTGGCAGGAGGTAGAACGACACATCCCTCTGGTCAGGAGATCACGGCATTTTTTTGGGTGGTCAAAATTGCATGCCCAATTCGTTTTTCCAGATATTCCATTCCTACAGATACACCAAACAGAGAAAGTGTACATCTGTTTACTGTTTGCCGAGATTCGGGAAGGAGGGGTTTTCAACTAGCGCTATTTATAGATTAGCACCTCTAGCACCATTTTCAGTAACAGCATCAAAACCAACACCACCAGTACCAACTGAAACATTATTTTGTATTTCTAACCCTGTTCCCGCTCTTACTTCGAAAGCACCAGAACCAGTAACACCAGCTGACGCCCTATGTCGCATTTCTAGATTTATGCTAACACCGTCTTTGCAAACAGCATCAGAACCAGCAACAGCACTAGCTAAAGCAATATTTCGCATCACTGAGTCAGCTCAGCTTGTGTTTCTTCCTCATTTGTGCGACTCTGCACTTGTATTCTTGATACACCTGAGCTAAGTTGCATGTGTGTTTCTTTCTGCATGTTGTGTGTAATTCTGACCCCCTGTTTAATTCTGCTTTTGTGCGCTATTTAATACTTCTCTCGTTTCTTCACTATACTGATTTATTAACCTCTTCAGGAAGAATATTTCTGTGTTACTGTTGTTCACTGCATAAGTGATACTTCCCCACCGTCTCTTGTCTGCCATGTAGATCTCAAAACGCTTCCCTGTATCAGTATCACTACTGGAGAAAAGGATGCCAGCACACGATACAAGGCACCCACCCTCCCTGATACACAAAGCAGTGCACTCCACTCTCAGGTCCCTTTACTTCATTGTTACACTGTAGATAGGTTTCAATCATAATTCATATTTTTTTCCAGCCAGGTTTAGTGAATCTTATAAGTACAATTTAACTGACAACAGTCATTCTTTTAGTTAAACTTATGACTACTGGTGACATCTGGGAGCTGAACATGGGAAGTCTCAGTTGACGTAAGCAGCGCCGCAGCATCAGTGTGGATGATAACTGCCTTCCCAACTATTTTACATATTATTCATTATGTATCTACTAAGCAGCTGGAGATATCGTAAATATTTATTAAAGTCAATTTCCACTGTTTACAGGCCTGGTCAATGACCGGGCCGCGGGGTCGTTGGCTCCTGGAACACCCTCCAGGTAGACTCCTCCAGGTAGACCCCCTCATTTTTTCTCTGAAGGGCAATGTTAATATATTAAATAATGAATATATTAATGAACAAATATTTATGATTTGCATACGCTTTTGGTGTGTGTAAATAACCACATAAATTTTTGATAATCTTCTCATATAGTATTAATTGATGGTCTTGAGAGTAGTTAAGCGTATTACATACACTGAGTGTATGTGTGAAGGTGTGTATATTCACCAATTTATGATTACACGGCCGTGTGTGGATTTACGTATATATACCAGTTTGTATGTAGCTGCGGGGTTTGAGACCTAGCTCCTGGTCCTGCCTACTGACTCTTTCCAGATTCACTCCCTCGTGGCTATGTTTGGAACCTCCTCCACTATTTCTCCTTACAAGTCATTCCACTTTCTGACCACGTTAAAAATGGTATAAAATACCGAGATGATGATGAGTAAGACATGTTCAACAGTTTGGCATATTTGTTGTCGAAACGTCACCCCTACACGGTAGGCTTCATCAGTCAGGAGAATGTGTTGTTGGCAGCAGTTGGGACTGACCACCTCAAACCATTTCACCAAGACTGATGGACTGAAACATCATCTTTACCCCTCCATTACTGTCTAACTTTAAATGTGTCTTCGTGAACTTGTTTTCCGCCTCTCTATACACTGAATTTCCCTGAGTATTTTGTATGTCGTGTCTTCCCTGGTTTTTCACTAATTTCGTTAATTCATGTATCTTCTCCTCTTACCTTATTCTCTTTAGTTCTTGAACTGCCTTCGTTGCACACCTCTGCGCTTTCTCCAGTTTCTTAACATGCTTTATTAGGTGTGGGTTCCATGCTGGTGCTGCGTACTCCAGTGAGCCCGATATATGTTAAATAAATAGTTGTGAATGACTCTTGAGATCCTGAGGACAGTCCTTAGAATTGCCAAAAATATGTTGGCTACAGGGGTTATTAGGTTGTTTACATCTGTTGATATGCTTGGCACTGTGCTCAGATGTGTGCTCATCATGTGGTTGCAGGGGTCGAGTCACAGATTCTGGCCCCGCCTCTTCGCTGGTCGCAATTGATCCATTCTCTCCCTGTTCCATGAGCTTTGTCTTATCTCTACTTAAAGCTGTGTATGGATCCTGCCTCCATACATCACTCTCCAGATTGTTCCACCTCCTGACAACTCTGTGGCTAAAGAAATACTTCCTAATATCCCTGTGACTCATCTGAGTTTTCAGCTTTCAGTTGTGTCCCCTTGTTGCTGTGTCTCATCTCTGAAGCATCCTGTCCCTATCCACCCCGACAGTTCCTCTTAGTATTTTTTGTTGTTATCATGTCTCCCTATCTTTCCTGTCCTCCAGTGTCGTCAGGTTAATTTCCTTTAACCTCTCCTCGTAGGACATACACCTTAGCTCTAGGACTAGTCTTGTTGCAAACCTTTGCACTTTCTCTAATTTCTTGACGTGCTTGACCAGGTGTGGGTTCCATACTGGTGCTGCATACTCCAATATAGGCCTGAATACACAGTGTACAGAGTCTTGAATAATTCCTTACTCAGGTGTCGAAACCTTATTCTTAGGATTGCCCCCCGCCCATATGCTGCAACAGTTATTTGGTTGATATGCGCCTCAGGAGATGTGCTCGGTATTATACTCGCCTCAAGATCCTTTTCCTTGAGTGAGGCTTGCAGTCTTTGGCTTCCCTAACCTGTACTCTGCGGTCTTCTTTCACTTCCCCCAATCTTCATGACTTTGCATTTCGTTGTTGGACCAGGCTTGCAGCCTGTCCAGATCCCTTTGTACTCCCACCTGATCCTCATCCACTTGAAATTTCCACATTAGCTTTATATAATCTGCAAACAGGGACACCTCTGAATCTGCAATTGAAATTTATGGAAAAAGTAAGCGAAATTTTTTTTTTTTGAGGAGGCTTACTCATAGGTATATTTTATTTAAAAAAAATCAGCTTTTCAGAAAATCCTTGAAAATGCCTTGAATCGTCAAAAAATGCAATATCTCTTCAGTCATGTCATTCACATTTACCAGAAATAGCCCCTGCCCTAAGACTAACCCTTGTAGAACTCCGCTCGTCACAGGTGCCTAACACCTCCGTACCATCACTCGTTGTTTCCTTCCTGTCAATTATTTTCTGATCCACTGAAATGCCGTTTCTGTTTTTCCTGCGTGCTCCTCAAGCTAATTTCTTGTGCGGATCTGTGTCGAAAGCCCTCTTGCAGTCCAAAAAAACGCAGTGTACCCATCCCTCTCTCTCGTGTCTTACTTCCGTCACCTTGTTACAAAGCTCCAGTAGATTTGTGACATAGGATTTCCCCTCCCTGAAACCGTGCTGTTTTTCGTGTGTTATTTCATGCCTTTCTAGGTGCTTCACCAGATTTTTCCTGATAAGCTTCTCTATGATTTTGCGTACTATGCATGTCAGTGACACTGGTCTATAGTTTAATGCCTCCTGCCTGTCTGCTTTCTTAAAGATTGGGACTACATTTGCAGTTTTCCACACCTCGATAGATGTGTTGAAGTTTGTTGATAATGGTACACATAGTGCCTCTACTCCCTCTCTCAGGACCAAGAAAGAGGTTGTTCGGTCCAACCGCTTTTGAGGTATCTAGCTCACTTAGCAGATTCTTCACCTCCTCTGTTGTATGTAGTGTGTCCAGCACTCATTGGTGTACCCTTCCATCCCGGTTTGCTGGAGTCTTTCTGTCTCCACTGAAAACAGTTCCTTGAATCTCGTGTTGAGCTCTTCACATATTTCTTTGTTTCTTGTGATCTCCCCTCCTTCCTTCCTCAGTCTGATTACCTGATCCTTGACTGTTGTTTTTCTCCTGTACAACAGCTTTGGGTCGGATTTGACTTTCGATGCTATACACTTATACTGCTTTGCCTCCCTCTTTATCCAAGCAAATTCATTTCTGGCTCTTCGGCTAATCTCCTTATTTTCCTGAGTTATTTTTCTTCTCTAGTTTTTCCATTCTCTAGCGCACTTAGTTTTAGTCTCTCTATACCTTTGGGTGAACCAAGGGCTCGTTTTGGTTTTTCCAGTGTTTCTGTTGCCCTTGGGTACCTCTCCTCTGCCTCTTTGCATTTTGTGGTCACGTATTCCATCATTTCAGTTACTGTTTTTCCCACCAGTTCTCTTTCCAACTGTACCTCATACAGGAAATTCCTCATGCCTGTGTAGTTTGGCTTTTCTCGTCCTATTCGTGCTGCTTCCATCTCCACTTTTAACTCTACAATGTATTAGAAGCTCAGGACCACCTGATCATTAGCTCCGAGAGGCCTTTCGTAAGTGATGTCCAGCCTTGCTGGTTCATCCTCTCCTCTATCTCTCTGTTAGTGTCCCTGACGTGCTGATGCACGAGGTCATGCACATTCTGCTCTTCGGTTCTTTGACTTGTTTCAGCATTTGCAGTCCCTACTCTAAGCTCCGTATCCTAGCCTCTGCAGCTGTGGCTTGTAACTCCCACTTCTTGCTCTCTGCAGCCATTCTCTCGACCATTTTATTGCTAAGCTCTTCTAGCCTCCATTCCCACTCTTGTTCCCTTTTCATGAACTCTGTTGCCCATTCTTCCTTCCCAGACTCTTCCTCGGATCCCATAACTCTTCGTCCTACTCACTGGTATCCCATTTTCTATTTTCGCTAGTTACCACGAAGTCTAAAGCTTATGTACATTTGTGTGTGGGTGTGTATGTGTTTATTGCATGCAAACAGTCAAAAGATGAAGGGGGTCAAGATGAACGCCCAGGTCAGTATTTTATCAACGTGACGTGCACGCACCGCGTATTTTAGTGCCAAGACCCCAATTTCAAATCATTAAATGAATCAGTGTTCTCCAATTTTAATTCCAAGTCAGGAAGTGGCTTAAATATTTACGAGTTTGCTCGTCGCACTTCGGGAATAATTCATTTATCACCTTATGCTTTATTCTCTTTCGTACTCATCACAGCTACAGAAGTCACTCGTAAATCTTTACATATACACATGTGCACATAAACACACGTATAAACACACACACACTGACCTTGGTCACTGAGGTCACAGAATAAGAATTTATCTGGGACTTCATGTGCAATATTTCATATTTTCATTAAACCAAATATATTTGAAATTAACAGAGTACAATAATTTCATTAATGTATGTTTTATTTCTTTTGGATAAAAATTGAAAATTTGACCTCTTGACCTAGTGTGGAGGTCACAGTATGACCTGTGGGGTACTGTGTGTACTTTGATGATAGTTTGCAGGCTCGAATCCTACTGTGGACTGAGAGATAATGTTTGTGAATATGTCGTGCCGAATAGGTAAAATCGGTCAATTAGCAAGAACCCATTTAAAAGTCCTTTGTAAAATTTTCTCTTATACGTTTAAAGACATATTTTTTTTATTTATGTTAATGTAAAAATTAATAATTTTGTACCGGAAGATCCTTAGAAAACTTACTTAACCTTATTACAACAAGTGCAATTTAGTTTAGCCTAACCCAACTAAATATATTTTAGACAAGTTTACAATAATTTAATAATAAAGAAACAATGAAATATTTTTCTTCGTTAGGTTAAGAATGATTTTTTGGAAATTATTGCACACACAAATTTTCGCTTGTCTTATTCGGTAAGTAGATGTAGCTCTGAGTTGTTATCTATGTTGTTTTACTCCCTATTGTATTCTTGTCAATGTATTTTGTCTTTAAATAAAGTTTATACACATGTATACTTATTGGTAAAAAAATGAAAAGATGGGGTGGTAGGGGAAGTGGAATATTCAAATGACTTCAGAAAGAAATCTAAATATTCTTCCTTGAAGCCTTTTTATCCACTTCTCCGAGGCTCTGGGTCCCACAATTTACACCAGAGGTGGACCCCATCTTATGTATGTATATATATATATATATATATATATATATATATATATATATATATATATATATATATATATATATATATATATATATATTATTATTGTAACCACGAACGAATGGTATTGAATCAATAACACTGGTGGCAGTCTCCCAGTGAGACTAGGTAATCCCCCGCCAAGAAAAAAAAACTTTCACCACCACTTACACTATTACTGTCTTGCCAGAGACGAGCAGATACGACAGCTCAGATGTTCCTCTAAGCAGCAAATATCACACCCAAACCACACACACACACACAGAGGAGCTGTGAATCGACCCTGCAACCATATATAGGTTAGTACACACATACATAATTGGCTATAAGCAAGATAGCCAAAGAGCGATTGTGAAGGATATTACTCTCCGTATTAAATACCCATTTCGTCCTGAGTAATACGGAGCCCAAGAATACGTCATTAACACTGCAGTTGGCTATAAATTTGAGACTGCTCTAGAAAATATACAAAAATTGTGTCCAGGCAAACTTACTTGGCTGAATTATGCATGGGGAATACATCACTAGTGGAGGATATTAAAGTAATACCCCTTTGTGAGTGGCGCTTTGAACCCCTGATTTAATGTCTCCAGCACAAACACGCCCGATTGAAAAGGCATTAGCAAGGGACGGTCCATTTGAGGCCTGAGGAAATATCCTGTTCAGTAATATATGGAGCTGTTATTTTTTTCTCCTTCACTTTGGCTAATTCGTCTTGTGTGTGTGTGTGTGTGTGTGTGTGTGTGTGTGTGTGTGTGTGTGTGTGTGTGTGTGTGTGTGTACTCATATTTGCTGTCTCGTCTGTTTGTGGCTGCCGGATTCGAGTCTCAGCTCCTGGCTCCGCCTTTTAGCTTCCCGCTAGCCGGATTTGTTCCTCCTAGCCTCCTTCACCCTGTTATACCTCTTCTTAAAACAATGTATGAATCCTGCCTCTATGTTTCATCCAGGTAAATCCAATTCCCAAAGAATAGCTTCCTGACATCTCTGTGACTCACCTGTGTCTTTAATTTGCGATTGTGACCTCCTGCACCCGTTCCCTGCCTCTCCAACAATCATTGCTTGTCCATTCTATGAAGTTCTCTGAGTATTTTTAATGTATTTATCCTGTCTTCCCTTGTTCTTTTATATCATATTGCATTTTTCTCCGGTTCTTAACATCCTTTATCAGGTATGGGCTTCATGATGGTGCAGCATAATCGAAGATAGGCCTAACTTATGCGTTATATATATATGGCAATAAATGATTCTGTCATGCAGTTTGTCTAGGGCTGTTTTGCATCCTTTCCTTTTTTCTAATCAGTTTTTATTCTCCCCGTTAAGTTTACATCTGCAAACCGGAATACATGTCTCTTCTGGTATGTGGTATACTTCAGTGAGACAGGGCGTGACCTTCAGACTCGCCTCCAGGAACACGAGTATGCTTGCAGGATGGACGTTATCGACACCGCATGCGTCATTCACCGCACTCTAATGTCACTCACATCATGGGTTAGAGAGCAGCGCTACAGATGTATCAGGACTAAACCAAATGCAGCGTTCTGGAAGCAGCCACTTTTCATTTAACTGACATTATTAAACAAAACAAGGAAGTGTGCACGCTGACAGGCCCCATCACTCGTACATGGTTTATATGATAATTTTTTCCCTATGGGATCTAACTCTGGTCTCTCACCACCTTCGCCAACGCACATCGGTATCTCCTTAAATATCGAGAATACATTCGCTAGCCTCTGTATTTCCGGCAATTGTCCCATATTCATTGACTTGCTGTAGATTTTGGCTAGTGTTCAAAGCTTCTGCTTCGTCTTGCAGAATCCATGGTGACACTCTGTTTCGCTTGCTTTTGATGTATCTCTGTAATTAACACATTACCTGTTTACCTGTTGTGTGTAACTTTTCTCTCTGACTCTACGGTGCTACCCCTGTTTCCACTAAAACACCTCTTTAAATCGTTTGTTAAATTAGCCACGGAATTCCCTCTTGTTCCTTCCTAAGTCTTATTACTTAATCTTCTGATGTGATTGTGAAGCAGTTTTGGCTCTTAGATTTTGTAGTCTCATTCTCAACCGGTCGTTCATCTTGTCTTCCCACCCTTGCATACTCGGTTTTGGTTCCAATGCGCATGTCTCTTTTCTTCTGCCCTTCACTTTCCATAGTTTTTTCTATGCTGTTGTACTTTGTGTTCTTTTCTGTCTGTATCATTGGTTGAACAATCAGCTCGCTTGTTTCTACAAATTTCTCTTCTCTGTTATTTCTCTGTCTCCTATCATTTTGCTGCTAGGTTCTCCCCATTCGTTGACTTTTCTTCCATAACTCTTCCCCATTACACTGTACTCAGCAATTCTCTCATCCCATCAAAGTTTCCTTTATCCGGAATTTGGCTTCTCATTCTTCCCTCAATGTTTACTTCAGCACTGTAAGGTCGCCAGCGCCCGGAGGCCTCGCATACTAGATTACACGTGAACAAAATGAACTTATGGTATATACAAAATCCAGTTGTGGAAAAAGAAACTTATGTCCAGTTCAGGACATTTAATAGAGGAAACTTTTCGCCACATGTGGTTTATTTAGTGCAAATGTAGAATAACTAAGAAAGTGTATATACAGTGGCAGGAGTCAGGTGGGAAGCTGCGAGAGGGTAGTAGATAATACTGGTTAGTCTCCTCCTCTCTCTGTCTCTTTTGTTAATTGGCTTGTTTACGCACATTCTTCCATCACTATAGGCATTATCTTTGCCCTCCACATTTCTAGTTATATGTGTGGGCTCCAATATTAGCAGTCTTTTTGTTTGTGGTTTAACTCTCCCATGAAAAGTAGCTTTGTTGTTGCCGAAATGGCTCTTTTTGCTATGGTGGCATCAATGATTTAGTTGTTTTAGTAAAAAACAAAATTGTCCTGAGTTGTACGTCACTCTTCATACTACCTTATCTTCCCTCACTCTTGACTGATATAATATCTAATCGTTACTTTTTTTTTCTCTTCCAAACTCAACTGATTTCTGGTGATCAATACAACTCTTTCCCCATCCCTATTTATTCTTTCCTCATTACTTGATATCATGCTGGGAATAGGCATCCATTATCATTTCAGCTGTATTTTTGTCTTGTGATAGCTGTTTGGGGGTTGCCTCTGCTATCCAGTCTTTTGTTTGACACTTGTTTGATAATCCATTTGCATCTGTTTACAGTATTCTAAACATCCGTTCTTTTATTGTCCTCTGGTTTGTGTTGTTTTGGTTTGAGGTACATTGCTCATCTATAAGGAGGAGGAGAAGAGGTGAGTCTGGAGTTCGTGTGCTCATTGCTACATGGGGAGAGGTCACGATTATTGTGGCTGGGGAAGGGAGAAAAGTGCAAAGTTATTTGTGTCGTTCGGGAAGCAGGGGTGGCTTTCGGGTTGTGTCTACTAAAAGATTTTGTGGCAACGCTTCGCTCTACAGGAGCTTTGTCAAGCCGTTGACAAAGCTCCTGGAGAGCGAAGCGTTGGCACAATAAAATGTCACTGCTAAGAGATGGAAGGGGCGAGCCATGAAAATTTCTTCTGGCTGGGTGCTACCTCTTACTGGAGGGAACACTACAGTAGGCTTATTGGCCCATGGAAAGAAAGCTCTTATCAAAATCACCCATATATTTGACCAACCTTTTTTCCAAAGCCACCCATGAATTTGCTTCAGTACCTCAGGTACCAATCAAACCCAGCCCTCTGTCACATTACTAAGCAGATTGTACCACGCATGTACAGCTCTGAAAACCGATACTTACCTACGTCCTTTTTAAATCTAAATTTATCTAATTTAAAGCCATCCTTCTGTTTCTTTTACTTGCAACTGACGAAATATTGCATGCTCCTTAAACATTTACATTCTGCCTCAATTCTGGAACACACTAATATCCTGTAAGTCTTCAGAAACGCTGAAGAAGGAGACACTTGGACTGATGAAGCCACTGGCGGGCGAAACGTTTCCACAATAAAGATTTCCAAATGTCACACAAGTGTCTCATTCCTCAACTTAATAGTTTTCTAATCCATTACATCACATCTCCAGAAACGGTTTATGTCGGATCTTATTTTGAGCTCGTTGTGACAACAAGGCTAGTGTTATGAGGCTTTTTCTTTGCCCCTAGAGTACTTCCCGATCCTCTGAATGTTTTGTCCCTAGAGTACTTCCCGATTCTCAGAATTTTTGGTCCCTAGAGTACTTCCCGATCTTCGGAATTTATTTTTTCATCTGCTCAAAATGTTCCTATTTTTCGTAAACATTTAATTAATAACGGATAATATCTCGTGCTCCTCCTCCTTGATCTACTAACAGCTTCCTAAAGTTCTTAGATTATTCAGCGACTTCCCTGTTTCTTCCTCACATTATCTATCCCTCCAGATTGCTTTGTTATCACCAGTTACCTTGTTATCTGTCACCTGTGTCCTGGTCTTCTAAGGGAATCTTTGTTTATGACTTTTCTTCCTTGCATCTGTTTCTTCTGCTCCTGCCCTTTTTCTTCTTCCTCCCACCCCCCTCATTTTCTTTGATGTCGCCAACGTTTTTTTCATTGTTAGGTTAAGGGACACAGATACAACTAATGTGACATTTTGTTGTGGCAAAGTTTCGCTCTCCAGGAGCTTTGTTAAGCCGTAACGGCTTGACAAAGCTCCTGGAGAGCGAAACGTTGTCACAATGGAATGTCACATTAGTTGTGTGTTCTTTTACCTAACATTGTCGGTAATTCTAGCATTATTGCTAACGTTTTCATTTCCTAATTCAGTCTTTGTACTCTCTCTTTGGCTTTCTCTTCTCTCTTCCCCTCGTTTTTCATTGATATTTTGGTTTACCATTTTCTTTTCCATTAGGTCCCAAATTGTCACACAAAACTGTTCTACCTGTGATTTCAGTCACTCCAGGTGGAGTGTGTATCAGTTACAGTACTTTGTTTATATTCTTATTTCATTCAGCTTGCAGCAGGTTACCGTACAGAGCCTGTACCAAGTAGTCATAGTTCCTGGCCCTGCCTCTTCACTGGTCGCTACTGGGTCACTCCCTTTCTTCTCCTGACAATGTATACTATGCATTCCAGTGATTCTGGTCTGCAGTTTAGTGCTGCATGTCTGTCTGCTTTTTTAAAAATTGGTACTACATTTGCTGTCTTCCATACCTAAGGGAGCTGCCCTGTTTCGATAGATGTGTTGAAGATTGTTAGCAGTACACAGAGCTCCTCTGCTCCCTCTCTCAGGACCCATGGAGAGATGTTATCCGGCCCCATCGCCTTTGAGTTATCTAGTTCACTTAGCTTCCACCCCTCCGTGTTTCAGGAGCCCTTTCTGTCTCCACTGTGAATACTTCTTTAAATCTCATGTTGAGCTCACATACTTCCTGGTCATTTCTTGTGATCTCGCTTCCTTTTCTCAGCCTGATTACTTGGTCCTTGACTGTTGTTTTCCTCCTGATGTGACTGTATAACAGTTTTGGGTCGGACTTGGCTTTAGCTGCTATGTCACTTTCGTATTGTCGTTGGGCTTCCCTCTTGTGCATATTTCTGACTCTTCGACTACTCTCATTCTCCTGGGTTCTTTGCCTCCTATACTTCTTCCATTCTCTAGCGCATTTAGTTTTAGCCTCTCTACACCTCTGGGTGAACCAAGGGCTCGTTCTGGCCTTCTCATTATGTCTGTTGCCCTTGGGTACAAACCTTTCCTCTGCTGCCTTGCATATTGTTGTCACACATTCCATCATCTCATTTACTGATTTCCCTGCCAGTTCTCTGTCCCACTGAACCTCGTGCAGGAAGTTCCTCAAGCCTGTGTAATTCCCTCTTGTAGTTTGGCTTCCTCCGCTCTGTCCCTTCTGCTTTCCTCTCCACTAGTAACTCTTTGTATTCGAAGCTCAGAACCACGTGATGTGATGTCCTCATAATCTGCACTACTTAAGGTGAATACTAAGTTCATTCTTGCTGGTTCGTCTTCTCTCTCTCTCTCTCTCTCTCTCTCTCTCTCTCTCTCTCTCTCTCTCTAGTAATGTCCTTAAAGTGCAGATGCATGAGGTTTTCCAGTACCACCTCCATCTTTGCCCTCCACGTTTCTGGACCCTCATGAGGCTCCAGGTTTTCCCAGTCTATTTCTTTGTGGTTGTAGTCACCCACAACCTGTAGCTTTGCTCTGCCCATATGGGGCAGAAGCTACAGGTTGTGGCCACTTCAGCCAGAGTGTCAACCATTGCTTTCTTATTCTCATATTCTTGTCTTGGCCTCCTGCTGTTCTGTGGTGGGTTATACATCACTGTAATTTCCACCTTGGGACCTCCAGTCTGAAGTGTTCCTATTATGTAGTCTCTTGCTTCTCCTCTGTCTCTCTCTCAAGCTCTTTAAAATCCCATTTGTTTTTGATGAGCAGTGTGTGTGTGTGTGTGTGTATGTGTGTATCGGCCTGACTCATTGGATGACGAATACATTCGCTCAGCCAATAAGGTTAAGCAGCGGTGGGTGCGTTGCCTTATTGGAAATGTGACGTCATGAACACAGGCTGAACCTTGACTGAACAGCGCTTCCGATAGATACACATGGATGTCCTCACTGCACACACACACACACACACACACTAAAACAGGCCAAGTGTCTATCGACAAGTGCCTTTGACAACTAATTTCTAAACCAAACCAAACAGGCCAAGTGTCTATCGATAAGTGCCTTTGACAACTAGTTACTAAAACCAAACAAAACAGGCCAAGTGTCTATCGATAAGTGCCTTTGACAACGGAGAACTAACCTTTTTGCACTATATAATTTTTTTTTTTTTGCAAACAATTTAAAAATTCTTAAGTAAAATAAACATGAGCGCAAATCAATACAAGATGACTTGGAAAAAAAAAACCCAAAGTGATGGATGATGTAACTTAAAACACCGTGTAATATAAACAGGAGAAAGCGAAATCGGGTTAAAAAAATATTGAACAAAATATTTGAAGTAACAGAAAGAGTGGATCAAGGAGTTATTTAAAAAAACAAAAAGTGAACAAAAGATCATATAAACGATACACAAATAACCCGCATGTAGGAGACAAACTTATGACGACGTTTCGGTCTAACTTGGGCCATTAACTAAGCCTCACATAAACAATATTGTGAGAAACTTGAATGTTACGCTCGGTAAGTATAAAATATCCACAAATTGATGGAGAAATGCTAAAATTAGGCAAAAATTAGAATCTGGAGCGACTGTTGTCCAAACCTAGTGAACACATTAGGAAAGGTCTCAAGAAAAGCTAGAAAATGGGCAGCAAAGCAACACAAGTCTGAAAATAGTAAATATGCACAACGCGGTCTGATAAGAGGAAAAGAGGAGACATGATAACTACATCTAAACTCACAAAAAAAAAACATGAAAAAAAAAACAGAAAAAATTCTTAATATATGCAACAATGATAGAAATAAAAAAAAATTGGAGTGAAAGGGGTACTGAAAAATACACAAATAACCCGGACACACGAGAAACATACGACAACGTATCCCTCCGAAGGTGAGGGATACTAAAAAAATATTTCTTCACAGAGCTAGACCAGTGGAAAGAATTTAAAGTAGAAATAACAACTACTACAAACAATATAAATGTTAATATATCTAGCGAAAACATTGCAGCTAGAAACAGGTGAAAAAATATTCACACACAAACACGGATTCCAAGAACCGAGACTCGACCCTTGTAACCACATATAGGTGAGTGCACACAAACACACACACACACACACACACACACACACACACACACACACACACATACACACACGGATTTCAAGAACCGAGACTCGACCCTTGTAACCACATATAGGTGAGTGCACACACACACACACACACACGGGGCGGGGACAGGAGCTATGAATCGACCCCTGCAACCACAAATAGGCGAGTACACACAGGAAGGGAGAGGAGGCTGGTACAGGAGGCTAGTGTAAGGGCCATAGACCCGGAGCTGGCTGGCCTTGACTGCCTCTTACTGGATACATGCTAATTGACATTCTGATAATGTCCATTTATTCCCTGTCTTCTTGCCAAATTTGCATAATATTATCAGGACTGCGACTGTAGCAGGATAGCGCAACTGATGTGGTTATCGTACGGGAGGATGCGGGGTATTGTGCCTTGGAGGTTTGGCTGTTTATTGTTTTATGCGACAAGTGATTGCGACTATTTATGATATTATATATAGTATGATATATTCATATATATATATATATATATATATATATATATATATATATATATATATATATATATTATATATATATATATTATAATATTATATATATATATATATATATATATATATATTATATATATATATATATATATATATATATATATATATATATATATATATATATATATATATATATATATATATATATTATATATATATATATATATATATTATATATATATAAACTAAACCATTTTAGTGTTAATCACTGTACAGGGTAATGAAGGCTTCACCCTACGTCCACTTATCGCGGCCCTCGTTTTCCTAATCCTATGTGAAATCTGTAGAATATTAGCATATACCTGAAAGTTACCTGTTTTTATCTCCAGCACTGTGACTTTACGAGGGCCTCCCTTGTTTATCTCGCGTCATACTTGTCCTCATCTGAGGGTTTTGTGTGACTCAGGTGCTAATGAATGGTTCTGCAGACTCGAGGGGACACACTGGAGACAAGGAAACTCTAGTCCATCTCATCGCAAGGAATGTTATATCGATTCCTTAAATGGAGACAGTGTGGTGGCTTCTTAGGGTGTGAGGTAAGACAGCTGCTCTGCTTAGAAACACACACATACATTATATATATATATTTTTCAACAAGTCGGTCGTCTCCAACTGAGGCAGGGTGACCCAAAAAGAAAGAAAATTCCCAAAAAGAAAATACTTTCATCATTCAACACTTTCACCTCACTCATACATAATCACTGTCTCTGCAGAGGCGCTCAGATACGACAGCTAAGAATAAGTCCCTCCCAACTGTTACTATCCCAACCCCCCACCTTTAAAGTAGAGGCATTGTACTTCCCATTTCCAGGACTCAAGTCCAACTAAATCAATTAACTGGTTTCCCTGAATCCCTTCACAAAATATTACCCTGCTCACACTCCAACAGCTCGTCAGGTCCCAAAAACTATTCGTCTCCATTCATTCCTATCTAACACGCTCACACATGTTTGCTGGAAGTCAAAGCCCCTCGCCCACAAAACCTCCTTTACCCCCTCCCTCCAACCTTTTCGAGGACGACCCCTATCCTGCCTTCCTTCCCCTACAGATTTATAAGCTCTCCAAGTCATTTTACTTTGATCCATTCTCTCTAAATGACCAAACCACCTCAACAACCCCTCTTCAGCCCTTTGACAAATACTTTTAGTAGCTCCACACCTCCTCCTAATTTCCACACTCCGAATTTTCTGCATAATATTTACACCACACATTGCCTTAGACAGGACATCTCCAATGCCTCCAGCCTCCTCCTCGCTGCAGCATTTACAACCCATGCTTCACACCCATATAATAGTGTTGGTAACACTATACTTTCGCACATTCCCTTCTTTGCTTCCATGGATAACGTTTTTTGTCTCCACAGATACCTCAACGTGCCACTCACCTTTTTTCCTTCATCAATTATATGGTTAACCTCATCCTTAATAAACCCATCCACTGACAAGACAACTCCCAAATATCTGAAAACATTTACTTCTTCCATAATCCCTCTCTCCAATGTGATACCCAATTTTTCTTTATTTAAATCGTTTGATACCCTCCATCACCTTACTCTTATCTATGTTCACTTTCAACTTTCTTCCTTTACACACCCTCCCAAACTCGTCCACTAACCTTTGCAACTTTTCTTTAGAATCTCCCAAAAGCACAGTATCATCAGCAAAAAGTAACTGTGTCAACTCCCATTTTGCATTTAATTCCCCATAATTTAATACCACCCCCCTCCCCAACACCCTAGCATTTACTTCGTTTACAACCCCATCTATAAATATATTAAACAACCATGGTGACATTACAAATCCCTGTCTAAGACCTACTTTTACCGGGAAGTAATCTCCTTTCTCCTACACACCCTAACCTGAGCCTCACTATCCCCATAAAAACTCTTTACAGCCTTCAGTAACTTACTACCTATTTCATACACTTGCAACATTTGCCACATTGCTCCCCTATCCACACTATCATATGCCTTTTCTAAATTCATAAATGCAATGAAAACTTCCCTACCTTTATCTAAATACTGTTCACATATATGCTTCACTGTAAACACTTGATCTACACATCCCCTACCCACTCTAAAGCCTCCTTGCTCATCTGCAATCCTACTCTCTGTCTTACCTCTAATTCTTTCAATATTAACCCTGCAATACACTTTACCTGGTATATTCAGTAAACTTATTCCCCTATAATTCTTACAATCTCTTTTATCCCCCTTCCCTTTATATAAACGAACTATACATGCTCTCTGCCAATCCCTAGGTACCTTCCCCTCTTTCATACATTTATTAAACAAAAATACCAACCACTCCAGCACTATATATCTCCCCCTGCTTTTAACATTTCTGTCATGATCCCGTCAGTTCCAGCTGCTTTACCCCCTTTCATTCTACGTAATGCCTCACGCACCTCCCCCACACTCACATCCTGCTCTTCTTCACTCCTAAACGATGTTGTACCTCCCTGGCCAGTACATGAAATTACTGCCTCCCTTTTTTCATCGACATTTAAAAGTTCCTCAAAATATTCCCGCCATCTACCCAATACCTCCAGCTCCCCATCTACTAACTCCCCTACTCTGTTTTTAACTGACAAATCCATTCGTTCCTTAGGCTTTCTTACCTTGTTTATCTCACTCCAAAATTTGTTCTTGTTTTCAGCAAAATTTCTTGACAGAGCCTCTCCCATTCTTTCATCCGCTCTTCTTTTGCACTCTCACCACTCTCTTCCCCTTTCTTTTACTCTCCATATACTCTGTTCCTCTTTCCTTCTGCACCCACCCTCCTATAGCAACAAACTTCTGCCCCACATTCTAATACTGCATTTTTAAAACTATCCCAGCTCTCTTCACCCCCCCCCCCAATACTCATACTTGCACTAGCCCACCTTTCTGCCAATAGTTGCTTATATCTCACCCTAACTTCCTCCTCCCATAGTTTATACACTTTTACCTCTCTCGTACTTGCTATTGACATTTTCTTTTTGTCCCATCTACCTTTTACTCTAACTGTAGCTACAACTAAATAATGATCCGATATATCCGTTGCCCCTCTATAAACATGTACATCCTGAAGCCTACCCATCAACCTTTATATTATATATATATATTATATATATATATATATATATATATATATATATATATATATATATATATATATATATATATATATATAGTTACCATTTTGTCCTAGGCACATATCGATTAGACACTAGGCCTGTTGTATATATGTGTGTACTCACCTAATTGTGGTTGCAGGGGTCGAGACTCAGCTCCTGGCCCCGCCTCTTCGCTGTCTGCTACTGGGTCTCTGCTCTCCCTGCTCCATGAGCTTTATCATACCTTGTCTTAAAACTATGTATGGTTCCTGCCTCCACTATATCTTTCTCTAGTCCATTCCACTTCCTGACTACTCTGTGGCTGAAGAAATGTTTCCTGACATCCCTTTGACTCATGTGAGTCTTCAGCTTCCAGTTGTGTCCCCTCTCTGAAACAACCTGTCACTATCTACCTTGTCAATTCCCCGCAGTATTTTGTATGTCGTTATCATGTCTCCTCTGACCCTTCTTTCCTCCAGTGTTGTTAGTCCTATTTCCCTCAACCTTTCTTCATAAGACAGACCCCTGAGTTGTGGAACTAACCTTGTCGCAAACCTTTGCACTTTCTCTAGTTTCCTTACGTGCTTGTCCAGGTGTGGGTTCCAGACTGGTGCTGCATATTCTAGTATGGGCCTGACGTACACGGTATACAGTGTCTTGAACGATTCCTTGTTAAGGTAACGGAACGCTAATCTAAGGTTTGCCAGACGCCCATATGCTGCCGCAGTTATCTGGTTGATGTGTGCCTCCGGAGACGTGCTAGGCGTTATACTCACTCCAAGGTCTTTCTCCTTTGCCGAGGTTTGTAGCCTTTGTCCGCCTAGCTTGTACTCTGTCAGCAGTCTTCTTTGCCCTTCTCCGATCCTCATGACTTTGCATTTGGAGGGATTGAATTCGAGAAGCCAACTGCTAGACCAGATGTCGAGCTTGTCCAGGTCTGTTTGCAGCCCTGCCTGGTCCTCTTCCGATGTGATTCTCTTCATTATTTTCACATCATCCGCGAATAGAGACACTTCTGAGTCTATCCCATCCGTCATGTCATTTACATATACCAGGAATAACACTGGTCCTAGGACTGACCCCTGCGGTACACCACTCGTCACAGGCGCCCACTGTGATACCTCACCACGCACCATGACCCGTTGTTGCCTCCCTTTGAGGTATTCCCTGATCCATTCCAGTGCCCTTCCTGTTATACCTGCTTGTTCTTCCAACTTCTTTACTAATCTCATGTGAGGAACTGTGTCGAAGGCCTTCCTGCAGTCCAGGAAAATGCAATCAACCCACCCTTCTCTCTCCTGCCTTACCTCTGTTACTTTATCATAGAACTCTAGGAGGTTTGTTACACAGGATTTGCCTTCCCGGAATCCATGCTGTCTGGTGTTTATTTTCCTGTTCCGCTCAAGGTGTTCCCCCATTCTTTTCCTGATGATTTTCTCCAGGACTTTGCACACTATACATGTAAGTGACACCGGTCTATAGTTTAGTGCCTCTTTTCTAAATCCTTTTTTAAAAATGGGGACTACGTTGGCCTTCTTCCATACCTCAGGTAGCTGCCCAGTTTCAAGGGATGTGTTGAATATTGTGGTAAGTGGCACACTCAGTACCTCAGCTCCTTCCCGAAGAACCCACGGGGAGATATTGTCCGGACCCATCGCGTTTGAGGTATCGAGGTCACTGAGTAACTGCTTCACTTCCTCCTCAGTTGTGTATGCCCTCTAGCACTTGGTACATCCCTTGTTGGTGACGAACCATGTCCTGTCTACCCAGCTGCCTTCCTTCCTCCATTGTGAATACTTCCTTAAACCTCAAGTTGAGCTCCTCACATACCTCTTGTGTGTGTGTGTGTGTGTGTACTCACCTAGTTGTGGTTGCAGGGATCGATTCATAGCTCCTGGCCCCGTGTGTGTGTGTTCACTGCAAAATCTAGCTCGTTGTACTGGGACAACACCCAGGTACCTATTTACTGCTAGGTGAACAAAAACATTACGTGTAAACAGACATATGTTCATTTATTTTAGTAACTGAACTTAAAAAAAAAATATGTTAGACCTGTTAGACATGCGCAAGACAGTTCAGCTATTTTCTGCATGTCAATAACCATATCAATAATATTAAATGGGATGTGTGTGTGTTCTCACCTAGTTGTAGTTGCAGGGGTCGATTCATAGCTCCTGGCCCCGCCTCTTCACTGGCCGCTATTGGGTCACTCTCCCTTCGCCATGAGCCTATTCATACCTCTTCTTGAAGCTATGAATGGATCCTGCCTCTACTACATCACTTCCCAAGCTATTCCACTTCCTGACCACTGTGTGTGTGTGTGTACTCACCTAATTGTACTCACCTAATTGTGGTTGCAGGGGTCGAGACTCAGCTCCTGGCCCCGCCTCTTCGCTGTCTGCTACTGGGTCTCTGCTCTCCCTGCTCCATGAGCTTTATCATACCTTGTCTTAAAACTATGTATGGTTACTGCCTCCACTATATCTTTCTCTAGTCCATTCCACTTCCTGACTACTCTGTGGCTGAAGAAATGTTTCCTGACATCCCTTTGACTCATCTGAGTCTTCAGCTTCCAGTTGTGTGTGTGTGTGTGTGTGTCTGTGTGTCTGTTTCCAAACATACACACAAAATTGGCTAAGTGTCAATCGACAAGTGCTTTTGACATCTATTAAATACGGAGAGAGAGAGAGAGAGAGAGAGAGAGAGAGAGAGAGAGAGAGAGAGAGAGAGAGAGAGAGAGAGAGAGAGAGAGAGAAAAAACCAGTCTATCACATCCAGTAATACACTAGCACTAACACACTGCAGCTTTCATATCACTGATGGCATACAATACTGATAAGATGATAGATAAGACCTTCGACTGAAGGAAGGAGTAGAATTCTGCAGAGGCTTGAGGGACTGACCTACTACCGGGAGTGACGGACTGATAACGTCAAAACTACTACTGATTCCTGTATTTGACTGAAGAAGCTTTTCGTGTAGGCGAAACGTTACGGCAGCAGTATAGCGACGCTACGTAAAGTAACTTCACCAGAAGCCTGTCACGTGATACACTTGTACTCGCCGATTTGTGTTTACGGGGGTCGATACTTAGCTCCTGTGGAGTACCTGTCTCTCTATAGAACAATATAAGTGCAAGGACCAGTCGTGTGTCTACAGAACTTTGAGAGAACCGTTTATGTCTACAGAACTTTGAGAGAACCGTCTACGTGTCTACAGAAATTTGAGAGAACCGTCTACGTGTCTACAGAAATTTGAGAGAACCGTCTACGTGTCTACAGAAGACAGGACCGGTTGTATGTCTGCACAATTATGAGTGAACCAGTTGTGTACAGAACTATACGAGAGAACCAGTTCTGAGAAAAGCAATTATGTATCTACAGTTATGAGACAACCGGCTGCTCATCTACAGAATTATCTACCCCGGGTAAACCGGTTTTCTCTCTACAGAACTATATCTACTTACATTAACTGGTTGTGTACCAGTAGAATCGTGTATCTATTTGAACTATGTAGATTTAACGAGATGATAATTAGGTCAAAACAATGTGACATATTTCCTCATTTTCTACGTTTCTTCTCTGTGTAGGACTGAAGAAGCCACTGGCTGCCGAAACGTTTCTTTAGTAAAGAATAACAAGTGTTGCACAAGTGTCTCATTTTTCAACTTATTTCCACGTTTTGGTGAGTATTTTTCAACTTATTTCCACGTTTTGGTGAGTATTTTTCAACTTATTTCCACGTTTTGGTGAGTATTTTTCAACTTATTTCCACGTTTTGTTGAGTATTTTTCAACTTATTTCCACGTTTTGTTGAGTATTTCAACATTTCACGTTTTGTTGAGTATTTCAACTTATTTCACGTTTTGTAGTTTTTCAACTTATTTCCCCGTTTTGTGAGTATTTCAACTTATCCCCGTTTTGTGAGTATTTTCAACTTATTTCCACGTTTTGTTGAGTATTTCAACTTATTTCCACGTTTTGGTGGTATTTTCAACTTATTTCCCCGTTTTGTTGAGTATTTCAACTTATTTCCAGTTGGGAGTATTTCAACTTATTTCCGTTTTGAGATTGTAAAGACCAAATAAAAATAGTGCGCCATGGAGCTACCTGTGGAGCTCACCTATGTGTTACCTGTGGGGACTCACCTGCGTATCACTTGTTGGGGCTCACCTGCGTGCCACCCAGCACCTGGTGTCAATTTTTCTTATTTTTATGGGAAAGCATTCATTTTGCCTTCGTCCTGCAACTCTGACTCGAGGTAATAAAATAATCATGCAACACGTGCAATAAAATCTTCAGTATACCTGTAATAAACAGTCATGCAACGTTGTGCAATAAATCTCAGCGGCGCAACATGTGCGTTAATCCGCTCATTCAACATGCAAAAATAAACCCTCAGAGCGAAATGGTTTATAAACCCAGCTATCGACATGCCTAATAACAGTCTGCCAAAATTTTACATAAAACTTTCAGAGTAAATTTCACAATAAACTGACGGAACATTTTGCCCAATAAACACAAATTAACCGAGTGATGGTGTTTAGTTTTTCTTCAGGTCGCCCAATCTTGGCGAGAAATCGCCGATTTGCTCAAAATAAATCATAATACCGTGAAAAATTTCTAAGATACATGTGAAACATTCGGGTATATTTATTGCTATAAAGATACCCAAGTGTTGCACATGTGTCTTATTCATCAGCTCGTCTGTACTGTGTAACAATGTATGAATTCATAAGTACAGAGTGATGGAAAAATAGTATGCGGGTGTGACTTGGACTTGCCTAGCGTGAGCCAGTAGTGTTGAAAAGTCTGCTTTCTATCTTTCAATATATTCTGCTTGAGTTTACCTACGCATCTAGTTCAGTAGAGAATACGAATAACTTCAGTTGATTAAATTCTCCCTTATAAGAGTATTATCCAGTAGTTTCCAAAAGATTGTTCCTATATACCACTCTAATTTAACATTGGAACAGTTCTTGAAAAGAGTCACACACACTTATGTATTCAGTGGAGGAGCAGCAGTTCACACCTCTTCCAATTTGAACCAATTTGCAACGACGTGATTCGTTAAAGACAAAAGCAATTTTTTTTTCTCTTATAATTATTCCAGGTCTGTCTACATATTAACATATGAATAGAGGAGCACTGATGTAGGCCTACTGGACCCTTCTAGGCAAGTGCTACACTGATTCATTCCCTCTTAAATATTTGATGATTAAGGCACATGTGCAACAGTTGGATATCTCTATTGTTGAGGCATTTCGCCTACACAGTAGGCTTCTTCAGTCAGATATTTAACTGAAGAAGCTTACTATATGGGCGAAAAGTTTCAACACTAAAGATACCCAACTGTTGCACATACCTTAATCATGGACTTGTATATTTATCGAACATATTTTTAAAGCAACCCATTAGCTCTTGTGAGGCAACTTTGTAGTTTGTTCAACTTATCTCTAATCATGTTGCCAAATTAGTGCCTTACTATACAAGAACATAAGAACAAAGGAACCCTCTAATAAATATACAACACTGCATATCAACAGTATACGAGATCAACAAGATGAAGAATTAGTCACATGTGCAACATCTGGGTATCTTTATTTGTAGACGTTTTGATTATCAATATAACACAAGGAGATATTCTGAAGATTATAAACATATATACAGAAGACAGTAGAAGAGATAATGAGTCCCTCAGACTAGGGCGAGATGATGAGCACCGTAGGGGGAGATAATGAGCACCGTAGGGGGAGATAATGAGCACCGTAGGGGGAGATAATGAGCACCGTAGTCTTGAAGAATCTGAAGCACAGGCAGGAAGATTGGTGCTTATATACCGGAGTCAGATGAATTGCAACAGACGAAGGCATTGTCAGTGGTAGGTGGGATATCCAAGTGGGAGTAGGTCATGCCCAAGAGTAGGGCCAGGAGTTAGCAAGCAAGTTGTGATGTCCTCTGTACCAAGATTCCATGATATTGATGTGTCTAACAAGTTGTATATCAATGGCATACAAATACCATATTCATAAGTTCTTTGTGTATTTAGGGCAATGTTATTAATTGAGTCTCCCAGAAATTGGAATAAGCTCTCTATTCATTGTCAAGGTGGACGACACCCACTGAAGATGTTTTGATTTTGAACTCGTAAATACATTTAACAACGTCAACCAGAACAACGGCTTCTACAGTTTATCTAAACATCTTGCTGGCAAACTTAAAGACGTTTGGATATCAACGTGACGTAAAATACGGAACAGTGGCTAGCCATCTCATTGCTACTCAGAGTAATATAAAAGTTCAGCCTCCCTTACCAAGCTTTAAATCTGTGACTTAATAAGACTCACTGTATAGCTGTATAGCAAACGTTGTCAATAAGGATTCTTTATATCTGTAACTGTATCTCCTTATCAAAGTTCCTATATGATATTTAACTACACTAACATTAATATGGTTATATTTGTACTAGCTTGGATACGTTTTCGTGCAGGACTGAATTATACCAAATCAAATTACTGCTATAATGTGAATAACACTAGCCAGAAGCATGCACCGGTTATTATCATAGCACAACCTCCCACAAGCCACGTAGTTAACCACTATTATAATTCTGGTCCAACATTGGAGAGAAACATACAAACGCATGAATATACCCCCCCCCCAATAAAAAAAAATAGGCCAAGTGTCCATCAGCAAGTGAGTTTGACAAACTGGTAACCTACACACACACACACACACACACACACAACACACACACACACACACACACACACACACACACACACACACACACACTTGCATGCCTACCCCAACAATACCTACGTCAATTCACCGTGATTGAGCTATCCATAAGGACGCCCAGACTAATCATCACAGAGAATAATTATACTGGGAATGTTATAAAATAGCGTGATCTAACAATGGGATTTATAACTCAATTACCCAATCGATAGCAACGTCGGGGTGTTGCGGCAGCCCAGCACGCTAGTTCTCTCATTTACCTTAGTAGTTGAAGCAGTGTGGAGTTGGTTCCCACTTGGAAGCACGTAATTAATTGACATTGGTCAATATCTTCCTGATGCCTTCTGTCTGGCCTGTTATACATGCTTATACCTACACACTATTCACTTCTCCCACTCTACTCACTCCACCCACATCCTTCCCCTACGCCACCCTGCCTAATACCCTACCCTCGCCTTCTAACTCCCCTTATCCCCTAACTCCATTCCTGCCAAGGAAACCTAACTAACTTTTCCCTCGATAAGAAATTATAATATATAATTAATTAGGTAACAGCATACTGCTGATAGAACTAATTTTCTTTAATAATAATAATAATGAAAAGTCTGCCATTCAACAATTTATTCCCCACCACCCCTTAAGTTCTCTCCTACCATCCCCTAAGTCTTCCCCCACCACCCCCTAAGTACTCCCCACCACCTTTTGATCCTCACCACTAACGCTGATTATACATAGGTAAAATAATTTGTATGTTTGTGTGCTTTCTTGAAGTTAAATGGAAAAGTTTCAAGAACACTGCCAACCATACTAGCTACTGATGAGCTGTATTCTAGCATAGCTAGCCTTCTATAATGTAAGATTCTAGTATAGCCAGACTTCTATAACTTCTAGTATATCTAGCCTTCTATAATGTAAGATTCTAGGATAGCCAGGCTTCTATAACTTCTAGTATATCTAACCTATAAATTATGAAAGATGGCATGTACCACACCAGAAGAATTGTTGGTTAATGGGGTATGAAGCCTATCGACTACACTAGGGGGCATTAAGGCTACATATAAAGTTTTCCCCGCCAGATATGAATACTGTAATCCCTAAAATATGGATTAAAGTCAACTATCAGCATATACACAATAAGAACAAATATGTACCCCTCTCTGTGTATATTCTTTGCACAGGAGGAAGAAATCAGACATTAAAGTTGATCCCTTTTATATATGGTTGGCATGCAGTGCTTCCTGCAAATGATATTTTTTGTACTAAACCAGTGTAAGTACCAGGTGAGTGATACCTTCCATGACTAAACCAGTGTAAGTACCAGGTGAGTGATACCTTCCATGACTAAACCAGTGTAAGTACCAGGTGAATACCTTCCATGACTAAACCAGTGTAAGTACCAGGTGAATACCTTCCATGACTAAACCAGCGTAAGTACCAGGTGAGTGATACCTTCCATGACTAAACCAGTGTAAGTACCAGGTGAGTGATACCTTCCATGACTAAACCAGTGTAAGTACCAGGTGAGTGATACCTTCCATGACTAAACCAGTTTAATTACCAGGTGAGTGATACCTCCCATGACTAAACCAGTGTAAGTACCAGGTGAGTGATACCTTCCATGACTAAACCAGTGTAAGTACCAGGTGAGTGATACCTTCCATGACTAAACCAGTGTAAGTACCAGGTGAGTGATACCTTCCATGACTAAACCAGTGTAAGTACCAGGTGAATACCTTCCATGACTAAACCAGCGTAAGTACCAGGTGAGTGATACCTTCCTCTCTCGTGTATATTCTCCAGGAGGAAGATATCAGACATTAAGACCAGTGTAGGTATGCAGGTGAAATGATACCTTCTGACTAAACCAGTGTAAGTACCAGGTGAGTGATACCTTCCATGACTAAACCAGCGTAAGTACCAGGTGAGTGATACCTTCCATGACTAAACCAGTGTAAGTACCAGGTGAATACCTTCCATGACTAAACCAGTGTAAGTACCAGGTGAATACCTTCCATGACTAAACCAGCGTAAGTACCAGGTGAGTGATACCTTCCATGACTAAACCAGTGTAAGTACCAGGTGAGTGATACCTTCCATGACTAAACCAGTGTAAGTACCAGGTGAGTGATACCTTCCATGACTAAACCAGTGTAAGTACCAGGTGAGTGATACCTTCCATGACTAAACCAGCGTAAGTACCAGGTGAGTGATACCTTCCATGACTAAACCAGTGTAAGTACCAGGTGAGTGATACCTTCCATGACTAAACCAGTGTAAGTACCAGGTGAGTGATACCTTCCATGACTAAACCAGTGTAAGTACCAGGTGAGTGATACCTTCCATGACTAAACCAGTGTAAGTACCAGGTGAGTGATACCTTCCATGACTAAACCAGTGTAAGTACCAGGTGAGTGATACCTTCCATGACTAAACCAGTGTAAGTACCGGGTGAGTGATACCTTCCATGACTAAACCAGTGTAAGTACCAGGTGAGTGATACCTTCCATGACTAAACCAGCGTAAGTACCAGGTGAGTGATACCTTCCATGACTAAACCAGTGTAAGTACCAGGTGAGTCGTGCTTTTCAAGCTACGTCTGTGATCTTGGATTATAAAACAACGATCGTTTTGCAAAGGAAAATTGTGTGTAACTTTTTGGTCGCAAATACGGTGCAACGATAAGTCAGAAAGTTGTATTAATATATTTATTTTAATGTTAAATAATACATACTAACTTAAACCAGACTAATCAAAGATTGATTAGGTAAATAAAATTACGTTAATATTAACAAGGTTGTATTTTATTACTAAATTAAAAAAAATTGTGTGTGTGTTTGTGTAATTTTCGAAAATATCAAATTTTATGACAGTTTGATTGCCTAAACAACGCCAATATATGTAATAATATTGGTAGAATTACCGACAGCATACCAGTTACGACATACCCGTAACATATCAGTTACAGCATACCAGTTACAACATAACCAGTTGCAATACACCAATTACAAAACACCAACAACAACACACCAGTTTCAACACACCAGAAACAACATACCAGAACACCATCCCAATACAACATAACAGTCACCTAAGGTTTGGAAAACGACGTCACTGAGATTAAGCGGATGTAAATAGTTGAAGAGTACCTCCTCCCTCTTTCATGGGCTTGTCAAAAATTCACGTGAGTTGAATTCGGGCTATGAATGGGTGTGAACCATTCAGCAGGTGGCTATCAATATTCACACCGGCTGGGGACTCGTTGAGTTTGTACAAGTGTACATAAGCAATCAGTCGTTCTGAATACTGCACGCGCCTTGCAAGTTGTTGGCAGTGTTCATATATTGAGCGGCAACTGTCTCACGACAACACTAGGATACTAGAAATAGTAAAAACGTAATAAAACATGAAAAAATATGTAAATCTACGCACAGAGGCATTATGTATATACACTCAATGGTCACTTTATTAGGTACTCCTGTAGGTATTAGGTAGGGCTCCCATTTGCTCCCAGAACAGCATGAATTCTTCGTGGCAGTCATTAACAAGGTGCTGTAAACATTCTGTAGATAATCTGCTCCATGTTGACATTACAGCATCACACAGTTGCTGAAGATATGTTGGCTGTACAGTCATACTCGAATCTCACATTCCTCCACATCCCAAAGATTTACACAAAATTCTAACCCTACAGTCTGCATGTCGCAGCAGAAATCGCAACTCGTCAGACCAGGCGACATTTTTCCAATCTTCAGTTGTCCAGTTTTGGTGAGCCTGTGCCCACTGTAGCCTTAATTTCTTGCTCTTAGCTAGCAGGAGTGAAACCCAGTGTGCTCTTCTGCTGCTGCTGTAGCCCATCTACTTCAAGGTTCGATGTGTTGTGCAATCAGAAATGCTCTTCTGTATACCACTGTTGTAACGCATCCTTATTTGAGTTACTGCCACCTTCCTCTCAGTTTGAACCAGTCTGGCCATTCTCTTCTGACCTCCCTCATTAGCAAGAGTTTTCGCCCACAGAACTGCCGCTCACTGGATGTTTTGTGTTTTTCACACAATTCTCTGTAAACTCTAAGAGATTGTTATGCGTGAAAATTCCAGATCAGCTGTTTCTGAGATACTCAAACCAGCACGTCTGGCAACAATCACTCCACGGTCAGTCACTTAAATCACATTTCTTCCCCATTCTGATGTTCAGTCTGAACAACAATTAAACCGCTTGACCATGTCTGCATGCTTTTAGGCACTGAGATGCTGCCACATGAATGGCTGATTAGATATTTGCATTAACGAGCAGGTGTACAGGTGTATCTAATAAAGTGACCACTGTGTGGTTTACCTGGAGAGGGTTTTGGGGGTCAACGCCCCCGCGGCTCGGTCTGAGACCAGGCCTCGTGGTGGATCAGGGTCTGATCAACCAGGCTGTTACTGCTGGCCGCACGCAAACTGACGTTTGGTCAGGTACTGACTTTAGGTGCCTGTCCAGTGCCTTCTTGAAGACAGCCAGGGGTCTATTGGTAATCCCCCTTATGTATGCTGGGAGGCAGCTGAACAGTCTTGAGCCCCTGACACTTACTGTGTCTCTCAGTGTACTCGTGACACCTCTGCTTTTCATTGGGGAAATGTTGCATCTCCTGCCGAGTTTTTTGCTTTCATAGGGAGCAATTTTCGTGTGTAAGTTTGGTACTAATCCCTCTAGGAATTTCCAAGTGTATATTATCATGTATATCTCTCGCCTGCGTTCCAGGGAATACAGATCAAGGGCCTTCAACCTTATCGTACTTTTGTGTGCCGTGAAAGTTCTTTGTACACTCTCCATGTCAGCAATTTCGCCTGCCTTGAAGGGGGCAGTTAGTGTACAGCAGTATTCCAGCCTATAATAGGTAAAACTTGCTTTTTTTGGCTTTAAACAGCAACGCTCTTCTTGCCGAATAGGGAAAGCGAAAATTTGTGTATGCAATAATTTCGCAAAAATCATTCTGAATCTAACGAAAAAAAAATTCATTGTGTTTGTTTATTATTAAATTATTGTAAACTTATCTAAAATATATTTAGCTGGATTAGGCTAAACTAAATTGCGCTTGTTATAAAAAGGTTAAGTAAGTTTTCAAAGTTTTTTTTTGGTACAAAATTATTAATTTTTACATTAACATAAATGAAAAAAAAAATCTTTAAACGTATAAGAGAAAACTTTAGAAAGGACTAAGTTTTAAATTAGTTTTTGCTAATTGACCAATTTTACCTATTCGGCACGACATTATATATATATAAATATATATATTATATTTTTATATATTTAGCGTCATTTTTGTTTGATTTAACTTCTCCATTACGAATATATGTAGCTTGGCAACTGTTTCCACCACTCTGCTCCACATTATAATTCCCAGTCAGGTTATCTCATGCTATCAAGATAATCCCATAGCCTCGTGAAATCCACTGCACGGAAATCAGAACCTTGACTTAGTTATTGTTATCTAGGTAATTGCAAGAGATATCGAAAGCGAATGATTTGTGATAATTTTCTCTAAGTTCTTCAGTAACCGCAAGCTTGCTAATTAGAGATAATATATTAGGTTACGTTAGATTAGGTTAAGGTAGAGCTAGGTTCTTATGGCTCGGTTGATGTCGTCCCTAGCTCACATAATGAGCGACTGGGGATCTTTGGACATGTTTCCTTACTCATGTTCCCCCTGGTCACCTAGCAGTAATTAGATACGGACCCCCGGTTTACGTAATTAATTCGTTCCAGAATGCTGTTCAAGTGCCATTACCAAACGAATTTGTTCCTATAAGGAATAATGAAAATTAGATTAGTCCTTTTAGACCCCCAAAAATACACTTACAAAAGCACTTACAAAAATACACTTACATAATTGTTCGAGTTTGGAGCAGCACGTAAACCGGGGGTCCACTGTACTTGGGTGTTAATGGACTATAGTGGGTCGCATCCTGGGGGAGAAGATTAAAGGACTCCAATGGAAATAAGACAGACAGTCCACGATAATTCACAAGCTTTATTGGCTTATCTGGATTTTGAGTCCATTTTTCCTGTGATTTCTTTTTTTTTTGACACTTTTTTCAGTGACTTATTTCCCTCGAACTATTTCCTTGAGGGTCAGACTACCTGGAGTTTACCTGGAGAGAATTCCAGGGGTCAACGCCCCCGCGGCCCGGTCTGTGACCAGGCCTCATGTTGGACCAGAGCCTGATGAACCAGGCTGTTACTGCTGGCCGCACGCAGTCCAACGTACGAACCACAGCCTGGCTGGTCAGGTACCGACTTTAGGTGCCTGTCCAGTGCCTGCTTGAAGACAGCCAGGGGTTTGTTGGTAATCCCCCTTATGTATGCTGGGAGGCAGTTGAACAATCTTGGGCCCCTGACACTTATTGTGTTGTCCCTCAACGTGCTAGTGGCCCAGTGGTTGCAACGTGGTTGCAACTACCACTCATCTCAGCAAATCAAGAGTTATTCCGAATGACTGATGCTTATTTTAGCTGATGCCTTCTGTTAAGTTATTCGAAAGCTAATGAGATCAAGGCTAGAAGTAAACATCTTCCAGACCATTACAAAGATAATTTAAACACATGTGCAACATCTGAGTATCTTTATTTGTTGCACATGTATCTAATTCCTCATCGTCAGTATTATATACTATTCATGTACAAAGATAATTTAGTTTGGGAAGCCATCACGCAGACTGTCCTCTGTTTCAACAACATGCGTGCAAGTATGAACGCTCTAAGGGATTTAGTTATGTCTCGCGTTGCCAGACGTAAGCCTCTCGTTAATATTTTGTTACTGTTAATTAACTAATTTGTCAATATATGTTAGTTTACATTAACGTAGCCTAACCTAGAGTAACAAATGTGATTTTTTGTTAATCTTTATAGTGGACAGAAATCAGCGAAGAGTAATGCGTACGAAAACGTCCATCCTATCTGGAAAGCAGACAGCATGGATGTGCCTGGGGTTTGCAGTGAGTATATACATGACAAGGAAGATGCCTCTGTGTGTGTTACAGTGTGTATATCTGCAGATAAATGCTGGGACGAGCACGAGTCTCTTGTTTTAATGACTGTCTATACGCGCGTGTAAGTACCCGAGAGATAAACCCGGAATAATTCTGACGTTATCATTCGTGTAGGATGAAGAGATGGGGTGGGTGGGGGCAAGGAAGGAGGGGGGGGCGCTTGCCCTATTCTCCCCCCTCCTCGTAAGATGTGTGAGGAGGCAGGAGGAGCAGAGAGGCTGTATATCATCCATTGTCTAACTCTAGGACCCACTGTAGGGCCGACCTCGCACAGCTTTGTTTTGTCAATTAACGAAGAGTCGTAACAACTCGAGAATGACAATGAGTTCCAGTTTTAGCTGGGCGAAGGCATGCTTGCAGAGGCTCTCAGGCAGGCTGAAGGAGGCATTATGTTGCTGGCTGCACGAAGAGGAGGAGGACAAGACCTAGTTCCCCTCCTCTGACACATACCACTCACCTGCTCCGGTAATTACTCCCTGTCACTGCTTGAGCAGCAACACCCTCACTCAGGCTGGGACAGCTCTCTCTCTCTTGCTCTCTCGCTCGCTCTCTCTCGCTCGCTCTCTCTCTAGCTCTCTCCCTCTCGCTCTCTCCCTCTCGCTCGCTCTCTCTCGCTCGCTCCCTCTCTCTCGCCCTGCTAATCTGAACGTCTGTTTTTTTGTCTATACACTGCAATCATCGTTTGCCTGTTCTGTTCTTTGACTCATCGGCGCTGTGCATGTCCAAGTTCACGGGCCGTGTTTTAACCTTTACATGACTGGTGAAGTAGTTACTAGTCTTTTTGGATTTATCATTCCTACTTGTAAATCCACGTATGGAGTCAGCCTCCACTACTTCACCAAGCTTGTTCTATTTCAAGATCAATATTCTGGAAAAAATATACGTCAACTGTCAGTACAAATAATTTATGTACAGATTTTTAATAACTATCTTCAGAATCTCCATATCTCTGAGTATCTTTTACATCCTGGTTATGTCTCCTCTGGATATCAAATCTTCTAGCGACACAAAATAAATTTATTTAGTCTTTCCTTGTAATTCACCCCTAAATTATAGACAAATATTATGGAAAACCTCAATACTTTCTCAAGCGACTGTAAGTACTTGCAAAAATTTAGGGTTACTCTCTGTGGGTGTCAGAAATGTAGAATCTGGTAGCTTTACTATGCACCCTCATGCCCATTCTGTGGACGGTAGTGAAAATATTACAAAATAGTTGCAAGGGCACATCTGTAGTACTATTATTGAAGATGTGTATTGGTAATTGTGGGAAGCCCAGCCTATACAGCTGCTTGTCCCTAGTCTCGGTCGGTCGGTCGGTCGAGAGAGAGAGAGAGAGAGAGAGAGAGAGAGAGAGAGAGAGAGAGAGAGAGAGAGGACTCCGGCCTAGGTGCCTGGTTCAAACAGGGGTAATGTGACTAGGCTTGGCAAGGGAGCCTGCCTATAAATGTTGCTAGGACATATATGCTATACAAGTAATAGACTGTTGACACAGAGGCTCATAATTGATTTAGGGACCAGGTCACGTAGAAATAATTTTACAAAAAAAAAAAATCCTAAAGAATTAGTCAGAACAACATCAAGAGACCTCCACAATGCAAAGTTCTGTTCCACAAGGCACAGTGCTCGTTCCTGTTCTCTTTCTCATTCTCTTAACTAACACAGAAGATATAAATCATAGAATGGTAAAATTCACCTCTGAGAACTGTTTATACAGAAATGACTCCCACTTAGGATATTGAAACTTATGATGTATAAAGGTATCTTATTAAAAGACATCAGTATAAAGCATCATACTTTTGATCAGTTCGTAGCACACTCAGCTCACACAATGAGGGTCCGTGGTTCGATTCCCGGCACGGGTGGAAATGTTGGGCATGTTTCCCTACACCTGCTGCCCCTGTTTACCTACCAGGAAATTGGTACCTTGGGCTTTGAAATAGGGCTCAGCTCATTTCTAAATCTAAAATTGATTTGTGTAAAATAATAATGCCAATTTGTGAATATATCGGGCAAATTAGGTCAGTTTTGTCCCAGGATGCGACCCACACCAGTCGACTAACACCCAGGTTCCCATTATACTGATGGGTGAACAGGGACAACCGGTGTAAGGAATCACGCCCAATGTTTCTACCCTCGCCGGGAATCGAACCCGGACCCTCACCGTGTGAAGCGAGAGCTTGAGCCACCAGACCACGGGGCAAGCAAAATACATTAGCAGCTTTACCGACAAAATCTACAGCAAGAAAGATATATTACAATTAATACATGGACTATTATTATTATAATCAAATAATAAAGCGCTAAACCGACAAGGGTCATTCAGCTATACATGACAGGATACTAGACAGGTGAACTGTGGATGGTACTAGAAAGACTAAGTATGTTACTTTATAAGTGAACTTGTGTTGATACCAGAGATAGTAGGTTGGTATCTGGGATAGTAATGGGTTTGGTACTGGAAATAGTTCGGGGCTACCTGGAGTCTACCTGGAGGGAATTCCTGGGATCAACGCCCCCGCTGGTAAGAACTGTGGTAACCCGTGGAGCACTAGCGGGGAGTTGGCATGCACGGTATAACATCTGTAACATGCATGAAGAACAATCTATTTTCCTTGATGAAATAACATTTGATGATATATTTGTACACAGGAAGTCGACACTTTCCTCTACCTCTGTTTTGTGACTCCCCCCCCCTCTCTTTTCCCCTCTCCCTCTCGATACCTCCCCCTCCCTCTCCCCCCAAACCCTAAACCACCACGTCTAAAGTCCCACCACCACTACTACTACCACACTGCCTCCCCTTCCCGCACTCACACCCTCCCAGGGTCTCTAAACAGTCGTACGAGACACAGAAACAGCCAATTTTCAGTCATAATCCAGATTACATTATTCCTGTAGAGGGTCAGTAGTCTCACAGGTGGGACGACTTCCACTGATATTCTCAATAATAAGACCTAGTATTCAGCGAGTGAAGGGAGAGCAGGAGTGAAGGAAGAGCGGGAGGTGGTGAAGAAGTGAATTAAGAGGTAGGGATTGAAGGAAGATGGGGGAGGGGAGAGATCGAGGGGTCCGTTCTTCCCTTCCCTCCCAAACCCCTTCCTTGAAGCACAATAAATTATCATACGCTTATCTGCACTTCTCTCTCTGCCACCCCTATTATTCATCTCCCCACCCCTTTCCTCTTCCCCTACATGGCACCAATCCCCGCTCCTGGCACTCCTCCTCGGCACCTCATTCACCCTCGGCACTCCTCCTCGGCACCTCATCCACCCTCGGCACTCCTCCTCGGCACCTCATCCACCCTCGGCACCATTCCTCGGCATCTCATCCACCCTCGGCACCCCTCCTTGGCACCTCATCCACCCTCGGCACCTCTTCTCGGCATCTCATCCATCCTTAGCACCTCATCCACCCTCGGCACCTCATCCACCCTCGGCACTAATCGGCACCCCTCCTCGGCACCCCCGTCTTTTATTCCCTGGTATCGTGTTAAAGAATTAAATGTGTTCTTGACGTGACTCTTAAGCGTTATAAGCTGTGTTGTTAAGGTGTTGCATGAAGCAATATATTATACCCCTTCAGTCTACTTCTACTACTTCTATTTCTACTTCTACTACTTCTATTCCTCTGTGTAGGAATGCAAGAGATCGTTTAGACAAACTTTCAATTTTACCGACTCTCGTCTATTCTTTCAGTTATGTAATTTTAAATATACGTTATTATGGGAGACAAACCCACACGAGGAAGAATGGTGATCTGTATATTTCGCCCTCCATCTGAGGTTCTCTTCAGTAGGTACAAAGAACTGAGACAGAGTAGTTGTTAATAATGTCTGGAAGTGAGAGGGTCCTTGTCAGGAGGTATTGTCCAGGCAGAACATCTTGGGTCCTTGAGGTGGTTGCCTGGAGGTTACCTGGAGTGGCTTCCGGAGGTCATCGCCCCCATGGCCCGGTCCCAGACCAGGCCTCCTGATTACTGGCCTGTTGGTACTCACTGCCTCGCAGTCCAACATATGCACCACAACCCGGCTGACCACCTGCTCCTGGTCTGAGGGACTGAGTACCTCGTCTTCCACTATTTTCTGTATATTTTTCTATAGACTTCATTATGTCCATGTATTGATAAAGCCACTGGAGGGCGAAACGTCTGCAAGTAAAGATACCCAGTTTTTGGACATGTGTCTAATTCTTCAACTTGTTCTTATTTTTAGTGTGACCGTTTCTGGGTAATTGTTGTGGCATAATAGGCTCTGAACATGAGAACAAAAGAACAGAAATGTTGCAATAGGCTAGTTCTCCCATGTTAGGCTGGTCCTGGCCTTCACGCTCATGTGCATTTGTTTTTGACCAGGGTGATTAGTCAGCCTTGGGTGACCCGGTCAGCAGGGTGACCCAGGGGTGACCCGGTCAGCAGGGTGACCCAGGGGTGACCCGGTCAGCAGGGTGACCCAGGGGTGACCCGGTCAGAAGGGTGACCCAGGGTGACCCGGTCAGCAGGGTGACCCAGGGTGACCCGGTCAGAAGGTGACAGGGGACCCGTCGCAGGGTGACCCAGGAGTGACCCGGTCAGCAGGGTGACCAAGGAGTAGCAGGTACAGGTGACCCAGGAGTGACCAGGCTCAGTACGGTGATACAGTGGCACCTCTTCTCCTAAACCGGTACTACACTCTAGATATTAAAAACTGTGAATATAGCTATGACACTTGTGCACAAGTGACACACTGACACGTGTACAAGTGACACACTATGACACGTGTACAAGTGACACACTATGACACGTGTACAAGTGACACACTATGACACGTGCACAAGTGACACGCTCTATGACACTTGTGCACAAGTGACACTATGATACTTGTGCACAAGTGACACATGATACACTTGTGCACAAGTGACACACTGACACTTGTGCACAAGTGACACACTATAACGCACTTGTGCACAAGTGACACACTATAACGCACTTGTGCACAAGTGACACACTATGACACTTGTGCACAAGTGACACACTCTCATGAGACTTATGCCCAGGTGTTTTATTATCAACTAGCCTGGTTCTCGAAATCATTTAAGCAAATATCTACGACAGCCTCCGTAGAGATTCTGGAGTGTTGTTACTGAAACCTCCTTAATTAATACTTGCCTCTGGCCAAGAAGCCATGACCACTCTGGCTTGTACGCTGAATGAACCCGTAGCTGTCGGAAAAAGAGGATTTTCAACCCATGTCGATGTCAGAAAGGAGATATGTAACTACGACTCGAGGATTCTTTTCCCGCAAGGCAGCTTTCTGTTCTCGCAAGGCCTATACTAGAAGAAGATTGTGATCTTCACGCGTAGAATGGCAGCTATAATAAGGGTACGTAGTTTTTCTCGCAAGAGCGCATAATATTCAAGGTAGATAGTGTTAGAAAGGATGCGTATAAAAGGTAGGATATCTCTGCCAAGGGATTAAGCTAGGACTGTGTTTCGACAAGTGCAAAACTATAAGGGCTGTGTGCTCGCAAGTGGGTATTGCAAGCACTAGCATAATGGGCACGTAGTGCTGTAAGGACCTATCACAGGGCGTGTCTCCTTCATTTTAGTTCTTGGCGCTATACAGGGCGTGTCTCCGCAAGGCGCTATACAGGGCGTGTCTCGCAAGGCGCATCAGGTGTCCCGCAGTTACAGAGGCGTGTCTCACAAGTCTAAGAGACGTCTCGAGTACAGGGCGTGTCTCCGCAAGGCGCTATACAGGGCGTGTCTCAGCAAGGCGCTATACAGGGCGTCTCTCCGCAAGGTGTTACAGAAGACGTGTCTCAGCAAGGTGCTACAGAAGACGTGTCTCAGCAAGGTGCTACAGAAGACGTGTCTCAGCAAGGTGCTACAGAAGACGTGTCTCAGCAAGGTGCTACAGAGCGTGCTCAGCAAGGTGCTACAGAAGACGTGTCTCAGCAAGGTGCTACAGAAGACGTGTCTCAGCAAGGTGCTACAGAAGACGTGTCTCAGCAAGGTGCTACAGAAGACGTGTCTCAGCAAGGTGCTACAGAAGACGTGTCTCAGCAAGGTGCTACAGAAGACGTGTCTCAGCAAGGTGCTACAGAAGACGTGTCTCAGCAAGGTGCTACAGAAGACGTGTCTCAGCAAGGTGCTACAGAAGACGTGTCTCAGCAAGGTGCTACAGAAGACGTGTCTCAGCAAGGTGCTACAGAAGACGTGTCTCAGCAAGGTGCTACAGAAGACGTGTCTCAGCAAGGTGCTACAGAAGACGTGTCTCAGCAAGGTGCTACAGAAGACGTGTCTCAGCAAGGTGCTACAGAAGACGTGTCTCAGCAAGGTGCTACAGAAGACGTGTCTCTGCAAGGTGCTACAGAAGACGTGTTCTGCAAGGTGCTAAGAAGACGGTCTCAGCAAGGTGCTACAGAAGACGTGTCTCAGCAAGGTGCTACAGAACATTGAACGTGTTTGCTAAAATAAATGTTTTAACTTTGATTAAACATGATTTATTTTCTTACGAATTATTTACAATTAGTAAATAATTAATAATTAATAATAATAATTAATAATAATATATATGTGTGTGTGTGTGTGTGTGTGTGTGGTGTGTGTGTGTGTGAGTTCCAATATTACACTAGTGAAAACTAAGATTTTGTTTATGTATGTTGAAGCCCCTCTAATCGACGCCTCAAGAGTGTGTTATGTATTATTCTAAAGAAAATTCCAAATGTTTACGTATGTAGAGGGATGTGAGTGGTAATCCTCTGCCCAGGAACTAGTGAAACGTAAAAGAAAGAGTAAGCACTTTCATCGACACTCATCAAATGTGTAGAAATAAAGAAAATACGCAATGGATACATAAGTGACTTCGACGTCTTACGAGTCAAGAAGATCACGATTTCGTCCATCGACACATGACATCACAACTGTTGTACATTAGATGTGACTTGGCAATGATCCAAGACGAACCGAAACGTCTCGACTTTCTTTTCGTAAGTCTGATTTGTTTTTTGGAAACCCACGAGATTATTTTCTGCCAGATGAATAATGTAAGGAGACTCCCATGGATGTTATCCCCTGTCTTGTGTTATCCCCTGCCTGGTGTTATCCCCCGCCTGGTGTTATCCCTGCCTGGTGTTATCCCCCGCCTGGGACTAACTCTGGTCTCATCGTCTGTAAGTCGAGTGCTCTAACTATCCCACTTGCATGACTAAGATCTTAACAAATGGAGAGAGGTTAGTCTGGTGTAATGGAATCGCTGCTACGGTGGATTGAGTCCGCCTCCTGCCATGTGTCATCCGCTCCCGGACTTTCTATCTGGCGTATTGTTGTTTAGATCGTTTCCGATAATCAGAAGTAATAAAAATGTCACAGGGACATTAATAAATAGCCGTGATTTTATAAATCACACTGACATGTTTTCTGAAACTAAGCACCCATTTGCGAGACTGAAAAAATAACAGATTATATTTATGTTTGGTTTGTGTAATGTACAGGGCTGGCATTCTCCAACCCATTCTCGACCCATGAATGATATGCGTGTAAATTTGAACGTTTCCTCGCACTGTACAGCTACAGCGTTGCCAGACGCTCACAGCAGCTGTTTAATTGGCTTATCTGTTATTTATACATCTATGTTGCACCTCCCACCCCCCCAGTGCTGTGTGACCCTAATGGGTTAAGAGTTTAATGTGATTATAGAAATAATTTATATGATGTAGGCTAAGCTAACCCAAGCTAGCCTAAAATTACCCATATAAAGAATAGTTTAAGTTTGTAAAAACTAACTGATTTGCGTAGGAAAAACATAGAAAATGAGAACAAGTTGAATAATTATCAACATCCTGAAGTGAAATTCCCTCCTAGGAGAGAGTATCAAATTCGTCTCCAGCTTCCCCCGGACCATCATTATTCCCCACTTGTAAACTTTTGGTGGTTTCACAAATATAAAATATGATTCACCTTATCTCAGTGATAGTGACTCCAGAGCAGCAGACGTATTTTAGGGACAAGACGGACCGATCAGTATATGGAAAAAACTTGTCGGTTCAGTGTTTATAATTCGAATGGACAATTGAATATTCAACGTAAATTGTATTAACGTCACACCCACACCCACACCCACACCCACACACCCCAGCAACACCCATGGGTTATCACATCACGTAAACACCACAAAACACCCACATCTTTCCCCTTCTTTACACATTGATTTAAAAAAGCCCACCTTAAGCGCCAAGTTGGGTCAGCACTGCTTGTAATAACACCCTCACACCGCCCTCAAAACGAACTTCAAATTGCCATTGCAACGCCCACCGATAAAATGGTGAGGACGACTCTACCTTTCATAATCTTCAGTTTTCTTCATATAATTTTCTATAATTCCCCTCAGGCGCTGCCACAATGACAAGCTTGGGGAGTAGAACAATGCAAGAGGGGCTGGCTGTACCTATAATATCAAGGAGTGTACATCACACACACTTCTAATATAATGACCGTAATCGAGGCAGGTCTGCACTAGCTGGTTTATAATGCTCGCCCGGACTGATACTTGTCAAATCATTATTATTAAGCCAATGGCACGGATAATTATTTTTTGGAAGCCATTAATAACGCCGCTTCGTTCCACCTCCTCTTCGTACACATCGTTCGAGCCTCCGGTTCACCACCATACGTTCCGCCAGCTCTTCGTCCCCAGCGTGCTGGCGCTGCTTCGCCACCACGCCAAATATATCGCCGGAGGAACACATCTACAGTATGGCTCCGGAGGGCTATCTATGCCAGCCTAACTTAATCCAAAACTCAAAGAACTTTACTATTAATTCCTTTAAAATCTGTACACATCGCATGCCAGGCCCAAATATAAATCAAAATTTATACATCGAATAAAAAAAATCCCTTCATCTGTGGACTCGAAATTTTTTTTGTCTCAAAATCGGATTATTAAGTGGCTTCGAACACAGACTTTTTTGTGTGTGGATAAGAAAAATGAGACGATGAACTGCACGTAAGGAACTCACGTCCCACGTAAATATTAAGATGAATTAATGCCCTGAGTGAGCGGAAAAAAAAGGTAAGGAGGTCGTAAGTCGCGGTCAAGATGTTGTGGTTATGTATGACTCGACCCCCGCCCCACCTGTGATGGACGGCCACACACCTGCAATTAATCTGATGCCCTACTCACCAGCCTTGCCGATGCTGTCAACCCCTACACGTGCTGCTGCTGCTGCTGCTGCTGCTGTAGATTCTGTTGTTGTAGGTTCTCCTGCAGCAGGTTCTGCTGTTTGTGATGGTGCTGCTTTGATGCTGCATTTGCAGCTTCTGGTTCTACTTTTGCTTTTGCTGTTACTACTGCTGGTTCTGATACTGCTGTTGTTACCGCCGCTGCTGTGCTGCTGCTGCTGCTGCTGCTGTTCCTACTAATATAAATACAAACATTTCTCACGCAGACACGTACAAATGAACTTAGAATGATATGATTTTTTTTTTTTGGGGGGGGCCAGAAATTGCTTACTGTATCATTCTTAAATCCTCAGAGATTCTAATATTACCTCAGCATCGGAGGAACTGACGATTCACAAACACCATTAACAGAGGAAACGTTGCACCCAGAGAGACGCCAATATCATCCACTTCTACTTTAAATATTGATTTCAAACCTCGTTTCTGGAGAATTTCTTCTCAATCAGGTGCTCTTTATTTTCTAGAGCACCTGATGACGGAATGAAGTTACCTCGAAACTGCTGTGGGACTCCTACAGGTCTCCCAGCAGTTGTAAGACTTCGTCATGACATAAAAATAATGCGAAGGAGGCCACCTACCTCTCCAGTACCCACTCCACCTGACGGGCTCACCAGGGGATACAAACAATACTAGCAATTGTCAGAACGGGGAAAAACGTAACTGCCTCGGGGGCGTCGAAACACTAATGTAAGGTGCTGTCAGAGAAGGCACTCACTCCAAAAAGCTCAAAAAAAAAAAATTATGGCGAGGAGAGACAGTGACAGTAGGGCTAACAAAGTCCTGAGACACTGCTGACGGATGCAAAAATGCTCCCTCCTCTAAAAATATAAAACCCAGAGTGGAAAAAATGAGTGTACTTACTCGATTTCCTTTTATACATGAACAATAAATCTTATACCTAACAAGGCTGACTTCAGGAGAGAGCATCAGCAAGAGTTGTCTTTCCCTGAAATATGCAATATTAAATTATATGGGTGTAGACACAACACCCAGCTCATCAGACATTCTTGATCCACATTCGCTTGGTGAAGATTAGCGGGTGGTTACTGTAGACTTGAATCCCATGTAGAGAAGAAAGGTATACTTGAAAAATTTCCAATACTAAAATTAACTTATCTTTATCATAGTGTATGGCTGTTAGTGTTTCTCCAGGGTTTTTCTAAGTTAAAAACACATCTGATGAGGTGCATCAACTGTCGAAGTTTGCAAGAATGTTGCGCAAACTCCCCGTCACTGAAATCAAGCTGAAAGCTTTGTATAATCTGGCGACTTGAGAACCAGAGCTGCAAGTATCAGATTCTTAACCTTTTTTAAAGATTTTCCGACAACTTTCGTACTAGTGAAGAAAGTCAATGGGCTGCTAAATCCGAATAATTACGGTAAAATCACTAATAAAATACAATTACCCCTAAAATCTTTGGAGTGATTCGCTATCAATGGGGCTTTCTAAAATGTGTGATAGATTGAATTTTGGTGCTTCTGTGAGTAAATTCTCCCGGTCAAAGTAAAGCACTGTATAATCCCTACGGAGTTTAGCGCTCCCCCATGAAAAATAATAATTTTTCTCTATCAAAGAGTTTAATCCCTGCACACGGTCAACCCAGGAATCAACAACTGGGTCGCCACAAGCAACCTCAACTTCCCTCAACTATCTAATAACACGAATAACACATCTGCAACAGCTGGGTATCTTTACTGTCGAAACGTTTCGCCTACACGGTAGGCTTCTTCAGTCAAATGCAGAGTATAGGTTGCAGGCAGAAGTGACGAGGTAAACACGAGGTAATCAGTCCAGGTGAAACTTTTCAACAGTAAAGATACCCAAGTATTGCGCATGTGTCTTACTCATCAAATTGTCGGTATTTTGTGTCATTTTCAACATACACCTGATAAGAGTATGTACGAGGGTTTTGAATGTTGTTGGCACATTTCGCATCCGAAATGGACTTATTCGCTATTAGTAATGACCCCCGGGACAACAAATGCAGGCATTTCTTTCGTGAAGAATAAAAAGGAACAACACCGTGACTGGAACAATACACAAATAACCGGCACATAGGGTTACGGTCCGACTTGGATTTGGTGTGACGAGTTAAGAGAGGAGAGGAGGAACCAGCAAGTCTGGACCTCATGTTCACCTTGAGTGGTTCAGACATTTGGGGACATGACACATGAAAGGCCCCTCGGAGCTGGTGATCATGTGGTCCTGAGCTTCGAATACATTGTTTAATGGTCCAAGTGGGACCGAAACTTCATGTTATTCTATGAGCGGATTATTTATGTATTTCTTTCGTTATATCACCTAGGCCAGGGGTTCCCAACCTTTTTGTTTCTCTGTATCCCTTGGGCATTCTGACAGGTTTCCATGTACCTGTTAAATGTACTAATCGTGTCTGAGGAGTAAAAGTACACAAAACTTGTCAAAATATACTAAAAACTAAATAATAATGAAATGTTTGAGGCTGTTTTTGGGCAACAAGTTTATTAATTCGAGGGGAAACTATCAACGGCACAACAAATATTATATTCAGATGTTTTGAGATCTGATCTGTCTTGATTTAATCCAAAACAACACTGAAAATATCGGCTCACCAAGCCATGTTGATGGTAATAACGGCAATGTTCGAACAGCAGGTAACAGCAATGTTCGAACAGCAAGTTCAACAGCTCGTTTGTATGAAGTGCAAATGTACCCCTGGGGGTTCATGTATCCCAGGTTGGGAAACCATGACCTCGAGATAGTGGATAATGCCCTTAAACGGAGTCAAATAACCTCATCCATGTGTGAAAGAACACAGGTATCAGGTATTAGTCACCTGTCATTTAATATGTGGACTTCTCCACACCTTCATCTGCTTTATTAGAATGCTGGGGAAAGCCCCAGAGATGGAAGAGTTCTCAATTAGTACTTTCCCCAGCAGAAATGTCATTTCTTCTCTCCTCAATCCTAGCTTCTCCGGGTATGCTTTGTAGGGAGGCATTTTAACAGGTCTAGTATCATAGTAATGTTGCTAGAATTGCCGACATGTTAGGTAAAAGGACATGTGCAAATAATGGGACATTTTGTGTAAATTTTTCGTTCGTTGCCACAATGTCACATTAGTTTTACATGTGTCCTTTAACGAGGTTTATTATCCCATATGTCATGCACACAAACAGTGCATTAATTTAGAAAGTTAGGGCCCAAATCTCCATGCTTATAAAGCAGCACCATGATGTCTGCAGCCTGAGTCTAGGTGTGTCCACCAGTAATTATTATTATATTATAATCAAAAGAAGTGGGTTCTGAAAAATAAAGTACGAATTTGTCAGTTGCTCTTCCATATCTCTGGCTTTCTTCTAATCATCTGTATCAGGAATCACATCTCTTTGAACTGTTGGGAACATAACCTTTATGGACAGATGAGGACTTGTATATAATTTGATCTGGTTTATGTCAAGCACTTTTTCCCCCAGATGTCTTATCTACAGATTGTATTAGGAAGTTATAATCAGAGATTTTCCACACCACCTTCACAGGTCCTGCAAAACTTGCTTTTCAAGGCGTGTACAGGGCCAGGCTCTTGCACCATCACTCTGTCTACTGGATAAAAATAACTAGTATTAGATAACTTATCACACCGGTTCTTCATTTTCACCTATTCTTTTAGATTTTCCCCAGCGATTTGTCGTATCGACTGAAGCCTTACCCTAAGATAATCCACTGTTTTATATTAGGCGATGCCATTGAGCCATCCTTCTCTCATGTCTTCTCCATCACCGAATGACTGAATATCAGCTCAAAAGGAATATGTCCAAAAGTTTCACATCCAGTTTTTCTGACTGTGCAAAGCAGCAGTGGAAGGCTTTCGTTCCAGTCTGTGGGAAAATTCAGATAAGTTCTCATCATGATTTTCAGTGTTTGGTGGAAGCGTTCTAGGACCCTTGTGACTGAGGATATGTTGACGAAAAATCTTGTTTTATTTCAAGAAAAGTTTAAACTTCCTGAAAGCCTTTACTTTAAAATAAGAGCCCTGATCTGATTATATAGACTGGAGCAAACCTACAAGACAACAAATCTAAGCAAATCAATATTGAAAGCTCTGATGTCTCAGTTTTCATAAGTATGGCCTCATGGTATATTGTGGCCTTGCACATCACTTCAGATTTATACTGACTGCCAGAACGTCTCATAGGTAACATGGCTACTCAAAAAACAAGAGCACAGAAAAGGATTCTTCAGAATTGGAACTGAACACAATAGTGCCGGTTATATGGAATGGCCTGGATGATCTACAAGCTGACACTGGTCATAGGATTCCATGTATCTTACATTTTTTTTCCTAACCCAGGCTAAAAGAAGAATCTAGTTATCCTAAACACAGTCTTATATCCACGTGTCCTTCCTTAGACAAGTTACGAGGTAAGTGAAGTACTAGTTTTCTAAAATTCGTTTACTAGTTTTTTAAAACTCGTTTACTAGTTTTCTAAAACTCGTTTACTAGTTTTCTAAAACTCGTTTACTAGTTTTCTAAAAATCGTTTACTAGTTTTCTAAAAATCGTTTACTAGTTTTCTAAAAATCGTTTACTAGTTTTCTAAAAATCGTTTACTAGTTTTCTAAAAATCGTTTACTAGTTTTCTAATACCCCATTGTCAGTTTTCTAATACCCCATTGCCAGTTTTCTAATACCCCATTGCCAGTTTTCTAATACCCCATTGCCAGTTTTCTAATACCCCTTTGCCAGTTTTCTAATACCCCTACCTCATTAATAACCTTATTAATAATATATCTTTATTTCTACAAGTACATGTACAAGGTATACAGCTGACATCAATGACATACTACTACATAGAAAGCCGCTTGTTATGCAGAACATTTCGGGCAATTTTTGTCCCAGGATGCGACCCACACCAGTCGACTAACACCCAGGTATCAGTTTTGTACTAATGGGTGAACAGGGACAACACGTGTCTTATGGAAACACGTCCCTAATGTTTCCCAGCCGTACCGGAGATTCAAACTCCGGACCTCATTGTGTGAGCCGAGTGCGC
>WNWK01000914.1:0-62500 GCA_009830355.1 Cherax destructor | reverse complement strand
AGGGACAATGTTTCAGAGATGTGAGACAATAACAAAGGGTCACAACTGGAAGTTGAAAACTCTGATGAGTCACATGGATGTTAGGAAGTATTTCTTCAGTCATAGAGTTGTCAGGAAATGGAAGTCTGGTAAGTGATGTAGTGGAGGCAGGAACCATACATAGCTTTAAGAAGAGGTACGATAAAGCTCATGGAGCAGGAAGAGAATGACCTAGTAGCGACAAGTGAAGAGGCGGGGCCAGGAGCTATGAATCGACCCCTGCAACCACAATTAGGTGAGTACACACACACAGACATAAACATTGGTGGCCTGGTGGCTAAGGCTCTAGCTTCACGCACGGAGGGCCCGGGTTCGATTCCCGGCGGGGCGGAAACATTTCGAAGTGTTTCCTTACACACATACAACAGGCCTAGTGTCTAATCGATATGTACCTAGGACAAAATGGTAACTAACATACACGTACGTATATACAACAGGCCTAGTGTCTAATCGACATATGCTTAGGACAAAATGGTAAAACACACACACACACACACACACACACACACACACACACACACACACACACACACTCTACGGACCTTCCATCCCCACAGAGAACCCCGTACTTAACCTCACTCTGAAGGTTGACGTAGCAAGCACCCACCAGACTATCTTTCCAAGGAATGCCTTTCTAAGTAATACTTGAAATAAGCAAAGGCATTTATACATATCTTATAAGATTACAGGCAGGTGGGCCCTAATCAAGTGATAAATAAGGATTATTTTGGGTCATAGACCCGAAATAGTCGTGGCTTGGAGCTTGGCGAAGCTAATGTGACCCGTCCAGCCATATAGTTTAAGGGTGAATGTTGTATGGCGATTGTGTAAATGGGAGGACTTTTAGTTTTAGCAATATTGTGTTCGTGTTTTTAGTCTATTGGATGATAAGTAAAAGAAAAAAGCGAACGTATTTCTACTCTTCTCTGTGATTATTTAACGCAAGAACAACTTTTGTGCGTGTGCGTATACGTATGTTTGTATTTGTGTACATATGCGTGTGTTTGTATGTATATTTGTGCGTGTATGTAGGTATTTATGTGCATGTACGTTTATGTACATGCACATAAATGCATGTTCGTTTACGTATGCTTGTACCTGCATGTGCGGATATATATTTATACTTGTGTGGGCGTATGTTTATATCTAGGTATAAGTGCATGTGTATTTTTGTTAGCGTGTATGTATGCTTGTTTGCGTGTGTCTTTATGTATACACGTGTTTACGTGTGTGTTGGAATTTGATTAATAGATGTGCTTGTTTATGTATGCGTGTGTGCATGCGTGTGTGCACATGTGTATGTGCTAGTTACTATCTGTCAAAGGTACTTGTCGATAGAAAACTGACTTTTGTGTGTGTGTGTGTGTGTTACCTAAATGTGGTTGCTGGGGTCGAGTCTCAGCTCCTGGACCCATACGTGTGCATTGCTGCTGTTTCGTGGAAATTCCTTAATTTTAAAGGTAATTCTTTTGTATATACAATACTTGTGTAAATTCTTATTTTCTCGAATAACAAAAACGAAGCAAAAACTGAAGCAAACAGTTCAGGTTACCTCACGCCAGACCCAAGGATGGGCAGGTCCAATTCCTTGGATCAAGAGCCCTTCACCGACGCCAAGGAACCTTATCTGAAGGGTCTGAGATGCTCAAACACGTCCAAGATAACCTGTGTTTTAAATGGCAGGAAATGCAGTGACTGGGCCATCAACTACGGGTGAGCATTAATTGGCTCAGACAAGTCTTTCATAAATGGCTTTTGATTGGCTGAATTGCCCAAGGTCATCCGTGATTGGCCCATATGGAATACGTCCAGAGTAGCTAATATTCTACTAGTAAACTCTGATTGGTTATCCTGATGGTAGAGTCTGATTGCCTCCTCCGCACAGGTTTGTATACAGCTTGATAAATTAGACACATACACACCTGGGTACCTTTATTGTTGAAACGTTTCGCCCCACAGTGGCTTCATCAGTCCAATACAAAGAATGGTGAAGATCAGAAGGAATTTGAGGTAATCAGTCCCTAAAAGGGACTGTGGTCAGTGGCATAAAGTCTGAGCCCACAACCATTCCATCTGGTTATTGAAGGCCAACCATCTAGAAATCTCATGTCTTCACTAGACACCATTTCTAGAAAAAAGGGTTAACTTCGGCACGGACTGGTCGACCCAAGACTTACACACGCAACTGGGACGGACTGTTGACTGACCCAGTCGTAACAGGTGGATTAAGCCTGACACAAATCGCAACAGGTGGATTGATTCAGACTGACCTAAAACTGTAACAGGTGGATTTAAACTGACCCAAAACTGTAACAGGTGGATTTAAACTGACCCAAAGCTGTAACAGGTGGATTCAAACTGACCCAAAACTAACAGGTGGGCGTCGGGTGGGAGGGGAAGAGAGTACTCAGATTGGCCCCACCTGTTGAACCATACCTGCCCAAACTGACAGGTTCCTGATTTCGCCTATCCTACGTCTCAGAGCCCCGAGTGCATAATTATGCAAACTCCTCAACCTGTATATAATTATGTACAGCATTCACTAATGATAAAGGTCGGCTGATTTATTGCTCGACGAGGAGAAATAATAATAATTGATCTAATTACCTATTCAAATTTAGCATCGTTTGTTGGAAGGGAGAGAACTCGAATATCATACTTAAATACTGGTGGCTTGCTCAGTGTAATGATACAGTATGGTGATACAGTATGAACACTAGTCATACAGTATGGTGATACAGTATGAATACTAGTCATACAGTATGAACACTAGTCATACAGTATGGTGAACATTAGTGATACAGTATGAATACTAGTGACACAGCATGAACACTAGTGACACAGCATGAACACTAGTGACACAGCATGAACACTAGTGATACAGTATGATATAGTATGAATGCTAATGATACAGTATAAATTCCAGTGATACAGTATGAACATAAGTGATACAATATGGTGAACACTAGTGATACAATATGATACTGTATCACTAGTGTTCATACTGAATGATTCAGTATGAACACTAGTGATACAGTATCATATTGTATCACTAGTGATACAGTTTGATTCAGTATGAACACTAGTGATACAGTATGATTCAGTATGAACATTAGTGATACAGTATGGTGAACACTAGTGATACAGTATGAACACTAGTGATACAGTATGAACACTAGTGATACAGTATGGTGAACACTAATTATACAGTATGGTGAACACTTGTGATACAGTATGGTGAACACTAATGATACAGTATGAACACTAGTGATACAGTATGGTGAACACTAATGATACAGTATGGTGAACACTAGTGATACAGTATGGTGAACACTAATGATACAGTATGAACACTAGTGATACAGTATGGTGAACACTTGTGATACAGTATGGTGAACACTAATGATACAGTATGATACAGTATGAACACTAGTGATACAGTATGGTGAACACTAGTGATACAGTATGGTGAACACTAGTGATACAGTATGGTGAACACTAGTGATACAGTATGGTGAACACTAGTGATACAGTATGGTGAACACTAGTGATACAGTATGAACACTAGTGATACAGTATGTTGAACACTAATGATACAGTATGGTGAACACTAATGATACAGTATGATACAGTATGAACACTAGTGATACAGTATGGTGAACACTAATGATACAGTATGGTGAACACTAATGATACAGTATGATACAGTATGAACACTAGTGATACAGTATGGTGAACACTAGTGATACAGTATGGTGAACACTAGTGATACAGTATGGTGAACACTAATGATACAGTATGATACAGTATGAACACTAGTGATACAGTATGGTGAACACTAGTGATACAGTATGAACACTAGTGATACAGTATGGTGAACACTAATGATACAGTATGGTGAACACTTGTGATACAGTATGGTGAACACTAATGATACAGTATGATACAGTATGAACACTAGTGATACAATATGTTGAACACTAATGATACACACTTCTTTTGATACAAAATTATTAATTTTTTCATTAACATAAATGAAAAAAAAAATACCTTTAAACGTATTAGAGAAAATTTTAGAAAGGACTTAATTTTAAACGCGTTCTTGCTAATTGACCAATTTTACTTATTCGGCACTACATTATATATAAAGTTTTATATAAATACGTTTAAATCTTTTAGTTACCGTTTCTATATAGAGTATTTTTTTTTTTTACATTTAAATACCCAGTTGATTGTTAATGTTTGTAAATGTAACTTTTTTTTCTCCCAAATAACGATCATTATTTTTTTTTTAGATTTTTTTAATACGTCATTTGTTAGCTGCATTGTTTTAGGTTGTTTAAAATTAAGTATAATTGTGTGAGTTTTATTATTTTTTTCATTTAACGTAGATTATTAGTATTATGAAATATCATTTTCTGTTTTAGTTTTTTCTTCGTTCTTGTTCCTCGTGTTATTCTTGGTTACCTTTTCTTTATACTTTTGTTTATATATATTTTTTAATTTTCTTCGCTTTTATTTTCTTCAGTTATTTTTATTACCTTCATTCTCTATTTCTCTTTCTCCCTTTTCTCCTCTACTTTTCTTCTACTTTTACTACTACTATGACAATTACTTTTTTCCTCTTTCCTCTCCTCCTTTTTTTTTCTGCCTTTTCATTCCCACTTTTCATCGATTTCTACTACTGTTACTAGTACTGCTATCAATTTTTCCTCATATTTTTCTTAATTTTCCTTCATCCTCTTACTTTACCTTTCCCTTTCCTCCTATTCTTCCTCCTCACTTGTCGTTTCTGTATTTACACTCCAGCCCACCAATTACTTCCCGAGAATATTAATACCCCCGTCAAGACCTCAATGAAGCTTGCGTGTTCTTGAAGACACAAAAAACACTGGACGCGTCAGTGAAGAAATCTCTCATAAATACAACATTGTGTTGTCAGCCTCTCCATAGTCTTGTATTGAGGATCACAATGTTTGTGGGCTAATTTCTGACTCTCTCGCTGTCGCTCACCAGAGCACGTACACACAAGTCTATGCACAAGAGTTTGTACATGTGCACTGCACGTAGATGTTTCACGAGCGTACACAGATGTACATGAGCGAGCAGATGAGAGTGTACATATACACGTACACAAGCCCTCAAGTGGGGACATGTCAACCAAGCTGTGGTACCTATATTTGACTGTACGCTGCTAGCACCAATAGCCTGATTGATCAAGCCAGCAACCAGGAGATCCGGTCCAAGACCTGGCTGGTAATCTTCCATATTCAATCTTACCTACACCAGTTTCACTGGAGGTGAATATCAGATCCAGTCTTGCTGGTCCGTCATTCCTTCTTCCTCACGTCAGCCCGTTAACCTGCTGCACTATGTTTTGATTCCTCTACGTCTTTGGTTTGCTAATGGCTGCACATAACCTTTTCACCACCAGACAAGAATATTTTAGTCTGTATACACAGAGATATATATCTGTGTATCACGCCTTCCTGAGAGGAATAACTCGTTGTATAACATATTTGGAATGTATATAATACAAAGAATGAATAATAGAGTATATATCATACATAAAGGTGTGATGCCTGCGTCTTTGTATAATACATACTCAGAATACATTCCTCTTTGTATATATTCATTACACATTATACACAGATATTATTCACATTCTAGCCTGCATGTGCGTTCTACTTTTCTTGCCTGTATCTCCATGGTTAAAATCTTCTAATTAATTCAGCTCTTGCCGTGTTTGCTGCCTCTCTGCAGCTGTCTTCATTGATATTTAATGTTGCCTCGCTGTTTATATTTTTCCCTGGACCTTCTGTTATTTGGTGGAGGGTTGTAAATGACCACCACCTCTCGGACCAATTATATCATGTGAAATATCCACAGACTGGAGGCTAGGTAAGATTCGACTCTTACGACACGCATGGCTTACGGAGGAAGAATTCTGTTCCACTTCCCCATGGAGATAATAGGATATAAGAACAAGAACTAGTAAGAAAATAGAAGAAAACCCAGAGGGGTGTATATATGCATGTGTAGTATGATCTAAGTGTAAGTAGAAGTAACAAGACGTACCTAAAATCTTGCATGTTTATGAGACAGAAAAAAGACACCAGCAATACTACCATCATGTAAAACAATTACAGGCTTTCGTTTTACACTCACTTGGCAGGACGGTAGTACTGGGCGGTTGCTGTCTACCAACCTACAACCTAGACCAACCTACTACATACATATATACTATATGTTATAGTATGGAGCTGACATTTTCTCAAATTTCAGAAGCAGTCTTCAACGGGAAATGCTACTCCTGTGTGTGTGTGTGTGTGTGTGTGTGTGTGTGTGTGTGTGTGTGTGTGTGTGTGTGTGTGTGTGTGTGTGTGTGTGTGTGTGTGTGTGTGTGTGTGTGCGTGCGTGCGTGCGTGCGTGCGTGCGTGCGCGCGCGCGCGCAAGCATTTTATGCTAAAAACTTTCCTTTGAAAATCCTGTCTTCGATTAATAAACAAAAATTCCCTTCTGAAAAAAAAAAAAAAAATTACCTTATCACAAAATCCTCAGAAAAAAAAATCAAATCCTCATGAAATTTGTGAATTATTACTAACGAATACATGAGCGCAGACGTTTTTAATCGTCGGTAATTGTAATCTCCAACAGTTTTAATCGCTGGTAAAAATGCAAGTCGACCGGGACGTCAATAAAATTATAATACATCAAGAAGGATGGAAAAAGAGTGGGCGCTACACGCTGTAATATATTGCTTGTCTAATGTCTTGCCTCAGCTCTCTAGATTATAGCACTCTTAATAAATATAACTGATGTGTTTATAGGACTCTCAGTAAATAAAACTGTGTTTATAGGACTCTCAGTTAATAAAACTGTGTTTATAGGACTCTCAGTAAATAAAACTGTGTTTATAGGACGCTCAGTTAATAAAACTGTGTTTATAGGACTCAGTAAATAAAACTGTGTTTATAGGACTCTCAGTAAATAAAACTGTGTTTATAGGACGATCTGTAAATAAAACTGTGTTTATGTTTATAGGACGCTCAGTAAATAAAACTGTGTTTATAGGACGCTCAGTAAATAAAACTGTGTTTATAGGACGCTCAGTAAATAAAACTGTGTTTATAGGACGCTCAGTAAATAAAACTGTGTTTATAGGACGCTCAGTAAATAAAACTGTGTTTATAGGACTCTCAGTAAATAAAACTGTGTTTATAGGACTCTCAGTAAATAAAACTGTGTTTATAGGACTCTCAGTAAATAAAACTGTGTTTATAGGACTCTCAGTAAATAAATCAGTTAGTTTAAATGGTAAAATGCCGAGACTGAACTTAAAATTTAAATGAAAGTTTAATTCAGTGTTCACTTATAATTCAATATTCCTATAAATGTTAAGGTAAAAAAAAAAGTGCTTTACTCTTACAAAAAATTTAAACTTTTCAAGAAATTATTGCGACATTATAAGCCTACGAAGACAATCTTCATCTGATCCTCACAAATTTAGGCCTGTGCATCAGATACAACTTTTCCACCAATCAGAACTTGTGCATCAGACAACTTTTCCACCAATCAGAACTTGTGCATCAGACAACTTTTCCACCATTCAGAACTTCGACAAGGGGAAGACTATACTGAAACAAGATGGAGTCTTCTGTACTGAAGCCGCATCTATACCCTTCCTCCACCAGCTTCAGCATAGATGGCCTCGTCTTAATGACTTATATTGATACAGACTGTTGCAGTAAGTTTATTCAGGTTAACACAAATACAGTTACATAGATTATCATACATAGCAGCATATGTGTAAAGAACCTGGGATAACCCAAAAAAGTCAGACAGAGTGACTTATTTCCATTGGGGTCCTTTGACGAAATGTCTCAAAAGAGACATACAGATGTTCCATTTGTGTCTTATTCATCCAGTGATGAATTGTCTAACGAAGCCATCTCCCTGATGGGAACACACAGGACAGAGGAAGAACAATAAATCACTCAGGGTTCTCACCACCAGTGTAGCTTCAAGAACCGACACCAGAGAAGAGACTACAGTTGTAGCCAACTTGGGACACTGATCAGTTGTTGTTGTTTATTTGCCTAAGAAAAAGTCTTGACACGGGTCAAGTGTCAAGTGGTGGTAACACTATGGTGTATACCAGTGGTATCCAATACCAACAAGATAAATTAGACACATGTGCAACATCTGGATATCTTTATTTGTAGACGTTTCGACATCCAGTGACTATCAATACAAGGGCATGACTACGGTGGTCATCACCTTCTTCTAAGCTCAGGAACTGATCCCTCATCTTCCACTGTTTACTGTATATATTTCTATTATATAAATAAGTTTATTTAGGCACAGGTACACAGTGTAAATTACCTAGGATAATCCAAAAAGTTAGACAAATTGACTTATTTCCATTGGGGTCCTTGATTTCCAAGGGAATCCAGGTATTATATTGATAAAACCACGGGATGGCGAAACGTCTACGAGTAAAGATACTCAGATGTTAGGATAAGACAAGATTTTGTTCGGATTTTTTAACCCCGGAGGGTTAGCCACCCAGAATAACCCAACCCACTGGGGTCTTTCAATATTGTTCCCCAGGATGTGACCCACACCAGTCTACTAATACTCGTGTACCTACTTGATAGGTGGACGGGTCAACAGGTGTAAGGAAACACGCTCAATTTTTCCACTCTTGTCGGGGATCGAACCACTGATACACAGCGTGTGAGGCGAGAGTGTTGCCTACCAGGCCACGGGGGACACGTGTATAATTCATCAACACTATACTGTCATGACTATGACATGCCACGGCAGCAGCGACCTCTGGCTTTCCCTTCCTAGACTCCTGTGGTCTAAGTGTGACCTGCTGTATGAACCAGAGCATAAGCTGTGTCCCGGACTTGTTAGCGTACGGGCGACAATTATTCTTTGAGCCACCGGTGATAAGGGTGAGAGTATGTACGGCGAATCTCATGTAAAATCTGGGATATGGTGTATTTACAAGTGTTTATGTACATAGAAGCCATCAGCTGGGCGACAGCACGGTCACAGCTGTTGCTCTCTACCCCTTCTTCCCTAATTATCCACTCGCCTACCATACACCCATCACACCCCCACATCCACACCAACACTCAGTGGCCACTTTATTAGGTACACCCTTCTAGTAATGGATAGGACCCTCTTCCCCCTCCTTGGCACCAGAACAGCCTGAATTCTTTGCGACTTGGATTCAACAAGGTGCTGGAAACATTAGATATTCTGGGTCCAAGTTGACATGATAGCATCAGAAGATGCTGCAAATCTGTCAGCTGAACTTTCATGCTGCGAGTCTCCCGGTCCACCACATCCCAGAGGTTTACACCAAATTCTGACACTACCTTTTGCTTGTTGCAAAAGTCCAGGCGGCGTTTTTCAAATCTTCAACTGTCCAGTTTTGGTGAGCCTGTGCTCAGTATAGCTTTATTTTCCCTTTCTTAACTGACAGTAGTCGAACCCGTTGTGGTCTTCTCTTTCTATTGTCACCTTTCTCTCAGCTTGAACCATTCTGATCATTCTCAGACTTCTCTCATTATCAAGACGTCTTCGCCCACAGAACTGCCGCTCACTGGATGTATGTTTTTTCGCACCATTCTCTGTAAACTCTGGACACGGAAGTGCTTGAAAATCCCAGGAGATCAACAATTTCTGAAACACTCAGACCACTCTGTCTGGCACCAACAATCATTCCACAGTCGAAGTCATTTCTTCCCCTTTTTGATGTTTGGTCTGAACAACTGAACTTCTTGACTATGACTGAGGTGCCGCCACCTGAATGGCTGATTAGATATTTGCATTAACGAATAGGTGTACATTCACCCTCTCACTCACACCCCCACATAGACGCCTACACTCACTTCTCCACACCTATTCCCACACTTACATACCCAAGCGCGAGCGCGCGCACACACGCACACACACATTTGATGTAGGTGAAATAGAATATTAGAGGCCTTTGGGCACTAACGACCAAACTACATGGAATTTTCAATTCCCTCCGGATGTAAACATTCGAGGAGGACAAGCAGGTGGTGGACCGGAGAAACCACATTTCAGAGGAGCTAACTTTGAAGGAATAACAGAATTCGTAAATGCAGTGCAATAAGTGAACCGAGAGGAAAACCAATGAATGAGATGGAGTGCCCAGCTTGAAGGTTCCTGGGAGGTGGAGGAGTAATTCTTGCCTGGAAGAGGAAATAGTAAGAGCAAGAGCTCGGGGTTCAACCAAAAATACCAAGAGGAAAAAATGAATGTTCAAAACTATTGAAAAAATATAGAATACGGACAAAATAAAACTGAAAAGTGAAGATAATGACAAAAATAAGTAAGAGTGAAAAGAGAAACAGAGAAAATTTGAAAATGACGTAGCAGCAAAAGCTAACTCTGATTTGGAACCTTGTCACAGTCACATCAGTACTAGAACAAGTAATAATATTGAAGAAGGAAAGAGAAGAGCTCCCAAGAATAGACAATGAAGATTGTGAGGAGTTCAACAAATGATTGAGGTGTTCTAAGTGGAAACAGGACCAGTACGAGCGTCAAAGAGAAATGGGACACCAACACTTACTAGACACTATACATAGAACAAGGAGAGGTAAATACGCTTTTGAGTAAGCTGGATACATCAAATAGATTGGGACCTGACAGGTTAAGTTGAATTCTATGAGAGGGAGCAGAAGCACTGAAACACTAGTTAAAACTTTCAACAAGTAAATGGATGCGGGACAGTTGCCAGGGATCTGGAAGACAGTGAAAATAGTCGTCATATTAAAAAAGGAGATACACAAGAAGTGTTAAACTACAGACCAGTATCACTGACATGTATACCATGCAAGGTAATGGGGAAGAAAATCTGAAGGATAGTGGTGGAGTACTTGAAGAATAGCAGTTTCTTAAACTATAACCAGTACAGCTTCAGAGATGGCAAATCATGTACCACAAACCTGCTGGAGTTTTATGACAAAGCAACAAAAGTGACGAAGGAAAGAGGGATAAGAGGATCGCAAATTCGTGGAGGACAAGAAGGCATTTAGTATTGTACCTCACATGGAAATGGAATCAAAGCTCGAGGAGCTGGCAGGATTAGTAGGGAATGTTCTGCAGTGTATCAAGAAATATATGTTATGGGAAGGAGACAGTGACTATCTGAGGTGTCAGAATTCATAAATGTAACAAGTGGGTTTATGTAAGGATCGGTATTAAAACCAGTACTGTTTCTGCTTTCTGTGAATTATATAAGAGACGCGGCAGAGTTAGACGAATACCTACCTAGGAACGAATACCTAGGACGGAAATGGGCTACAAATGGACCTGAACAAACTAAGATTTGTTAGACAAGTGACTACTATAATTCAATCCCAATAAACGCAAAGATGTAAAAAGTGGAGAATAGGCAAAACCGCAAACAAAGAATAGACTTGGGACACACATGGCTGCAAGCCTCAGAAGCATATCGCCATAGTCTCACATCAACTAAATAACCTCTGCAGCCACTGCTCGTTTGGCAGATCTAAGAAAGGCCTACAGTACTCTTAAAAGAGTCATTTACAAATAATATAATACATATGACAGGCTGATCTTGGGAGTATGCAGCACCAGCATTGAACCCATACCTGATACAGCATCTTAAAAGACAGAAGAAAATGCAAAGATGTGCAACGAGACCAGTCCCAGAGCTAAGAGAAATGAGGTCTAAGGAGACGCTAAAGGAAGTGAACCTGACGACATTAGAGGAAAAAAGCTGGTGAGATAAGACAAAGACGTGCAAAATACAAAGAGAACAACTTGATAGGATGGCAAGGAATACATACACTGACCGAGAAAAAAAATTACACAAGGTCACAGTTAGATGCTAATGATTCGGAGGAGTCTCGGGAATGTCAGGAAGTATTTTTTCAGCCTGAAGATTTTATGAAAGTGGAATGACTTGGACGATGAAGTGCCGAGATGAGTTCTACAAAAGTTAAGATAGCAAGAATACCAACAGATGGACTGTTATAAGGTGATGTATTGACACAAAGTCGGAGACTTGCTGGTCTACGCCTGCCCGTCACCTGGTCAGGTTGATAACTGAGGAAGATGCCTGCGGCCTACGTGGGCCGTTCAAATGGGTGGTCACGTGATTTGCTTGGACAAGGAACCGTGCATGTAAAGGTACTGGCACATATATATATATATATATACTACACAAGAATTGCATCATTGACAGAAGAAATATTTAGAGCGGGAATGACAAGAAACAAGAGTAAAGGAGGGAAGTAATACAGCAAGCAGCAATAGGCGAGTATAACACACACACACACACACACACACACACACACACACACACACACACACACACACTAACATATCTTTCCTGAACATATGGTAAGTGGGGTGAGAGGGAAATGGGAGGGAGGCGAGGAGGGATTTATGGGAAGAGTTGAGCAAGTGAAAGAGGGAGGAATAACGGGATTGAGTGATAGAGCTGAAGGAGGGCAGGATAGAGGGAGGAGAGGGAGGGATAACGGGAGGAAGAGAGGGAGAGTGGCAAAGGAGGCAGGGAGGAAGAGAGGTTAGGAAGGGAAAACATGAGGGAAGAAGTACAGGAAAGAAAGATGGTGAGAGAGGAAGGCAGGACGAAACGAATGGATGGAGGTGAGAAAGGAGAGGTAAAAAGGTGGGAGGAGAGGAAGCTGGGGGTGAGGAAGAGAGGAAGGGAAGCTGGGGTGAGGAAGAGAGGAAGGGAAGCTGGGGGTGAGGAAGAGAGGAAGGAAGCTGGGGGTGAGGAAGAGAGGAAGGGAAGCTGGGGGTGAGGAAGAGAGGAAGGGAAGCTGGGGTGAGGAAGAGAGGAAGGGAAGCTGGGGGTGAGGAAGAGAGGAAGGAAGCTGGGGTGCGGAGAGAGGAAGGAAGCTGGGGTGAGGAAGAGAGGAAGGAAGCTGGGGGTGGGAGAGAGGAAGGAAGCTGGGGTGGGAGAGAGGAAGGAAGCTGGGGGTGAGGAAGAGAGGAAGGAAGCTGGGGTGGGAGAGAGGAAGGAAGCTGGGGGTGAGGAAGAGAGGAAGGAAGCTGGGGGTGCGGAGAGAGGAAGGAAAGCTGGGGGTGAGGAAGAGAGGAAGGAAGCTGAGGGTCGGAGAGAGGAAGGAAGCTGGGGTGGGAGAGGAAGGAAGTAGGGGGGCGGAGAGAAGGAAGTGGGGGTGAGGAAGAGAGGAAGGGAAGCTGGAGGGGAGAGAGGAAGGAAAGCTGGGGTGAGGAAGAGAGGAAGGAAGCTAGGGGTCGGGAGAGAGGAAGGAAGCTGGGGGTGAGGAGAGAGGAAGGAAGCTGGGTGGGAGAGAGAGGAAGGAAGCTGGGTGGTAGGAGAGATGGAAGGGAAGCTAGGGTGAGGAGAGAGGAAGGAAGCTGGGGTGGGAAGAGAGGAAGGAAGCTGGGGTGGGAAGAGAGGAAGGGAAGCTGGGGGTGGGGAGAGGAAGGAAGCTAGGGTGAGAGAGAGGAAGGAAGCTGGGGGTGCGGAGAGAGGAAGGAAGCAGGAGGGGTGAAGGGAGAGGAAGGAAGCGGGGTGAGGAAGAGGAAGGAAGCTGGGGGGGAGAGAGGAAGGGAAGCTGGGGTGCGGAGAGAGGAAGGAAGCTGGGGTGGGAGAGAGGAAGGAAGCTGGGGTGGGAGAGAGGAAGGAAGCTGGGTGAGGAAGAGAGAGAGAGGAGGAGCTGGGGTGAGAGAGGAAGGAAGCTGGGGTGGGAGAGAGGAAGGAAGCTAGGGGGGAGAGAGGAAGGAAGCTGGGGTGAGGAAGAGGAAGGAAGCTGGGGGTGCAGGAGAGAGGAAGGAAGCTGGGGTGAGGAGAGAGGAAGGAAGCTGGGTGCGGAGAGAGGAAGGAAGCTGGGTGAGGAGAGAGGAAGGAAGCTGGGGGTGGGAGAGAGGAAGGAAGCTGGGTGGGGAGAGAGGAAGGAAGCTGGGGTGAGGAGAGAGGAAGGAAGCTGGGGTGCAGGAGAGAGGAAGGAAGCTGGTGGAGAGAGAGCGGAGGAAAGGAAGAGCTGGGTGAGGAAGAGAGGAAGGAAGCTGGGTCAAAGAGGAGGTGAGGAAGAGGGAAGGAAGCTGGGGTGGGAGAGAGGAAGGAAGCTGGGGTGCGGAGAGAGGAAGGGAAGCTGGGGGTGCGGGAGAGAGGAAGGGAAGCTAGGGGGTGGAGAAGAAGGAGCTGGTAGGAGAGAGAGAGCTGGGGTGCGGAGAGAGGAAGGAAGCTGGGGTGCGGAGAGAGGAAGGAAGCTGGGGTGGAGAGAGGAAGGAAGCTGGGGTGCAGGAGAGAGGAAGGAAGCTGGGGGTGGGAGAGAGGAAGGAAGCTGGGGGTGAGGAAGAGAGGAAGGAAGCTGGGGGTGGGAGAAGGAAGGAAGCTGGGGTGAGGAAGAGAGGAAGGAAGCTGGGGGTGCGGAGAGAGGAAGGGAAGCTGGGGTGAGGAAGAGAGGAAGGAAGCTGGGGAGGCGGAGAGAGGAAGGAAGCTGGGGTGGGAGAGAGGAAGGAAGCTGGGGTGCGGAGAGAGGAAGGAAGCTGGGGTGAGGAGAGAGGAAGGAAGCTGGGGGGAGGAGAGAGGAAGGAAGCTGGGGGTGAGGAGAGAGGAAGGAAGCTGGGGTGGGAGAGAGGAAGGAAGCTGGGGTGAGGAAGAGAGGAAGGAAGCTGGGGTGCGGAGAGAGGAAGGAAGCTGGGGGTGAGGAGAGAGGAAGGGAAGCTGGGGTGGGAGAGAGGAAGGAAGCTGGGGTGAGGAAGAGAGGAAGGAAGCTGGGGTGAGGAAGAGAGGAAGGAAGCTGGGGTGGGAGAGAGGAAGGAAGCTGGGGTGAGGAAGAGAGGAAGGAAGCTGGGTGAGGAAGAGAGGAAGGAAGCTGGGGGTGGGAGAGAGGAAGGAAGCTGGGGGTGCGGGAGAGAGGAAGGGAAGCTGGGGGTGCGGGAGAGAGGAAGGGAAGCTGGGGGTGCGGGAGAGAGGAAGGGAAGCTGGGGGTGCGGGAGAGACGGAGATTAAAACACGGAGGGAGAAAGAGGAAAAAAGCAAAATAATACAAGAATAATGTAACGAGAAAAAAAAGTAAAGAGTAGAGGCGAAAGAAAGAGGAAGAAGAAGAGTTGTGAAAGGAGAAAATGGAGGAGTGAAAAACGAAGTGGAACAGGATGAGTTGAAAGAGGGTTAGGAGATATAGAAAGACAAAGAGCCGCAACAAAAGGTGTGGCAGACAGAATGTATACTTACAAGTACACACAGTGTTGTTGTGCGTGATGTAAGGGGAAGGTGGTGATGGTGTGCTTGTTGTAAGGGGAAGGTGGTAATGGTGTGCGTGATGTAAAGGGGATGATGGTGATGCTTAAGGTTAAGAAATAGAGGTTCTTTTGGTATAGTGAACTGTTTATCAGACTGCCAATATTATCTGATTCCTTTCTGATCTTGAAAAAGCTTTTGTTCACTGATGATCTCGCGTAATGTCGTGTAGAATGTAAGTAATGACCTCAGTGAGCGTATATAAAAATCACCACTTCTTTCATCACAGCGCTGAGCGTCAAGAATACCGAGGGTCGCAGAATGATCAGTATCAAGTTTGACACATGTTTATTAACGGTGTCTGGTAATGAGGAGTGAAAGATGAGATGAGAGACAGATTGTTCTTTATCACAACACTGAACTTTACTGTGTTCTCAATGCTTGGGAATGGAACTTAACAGAGAAACTGATGTAACACAGCAGGAAAACCCATCCTGTGTGGACCATAACAGGGAAACCCATCCTGTGTGACGGACCATAACAGGGGAAACCCATCCTGTGTGACGGACCATAACAGGGGAAACCCATCCTGTGTGACGGACCATAACAGGGGAAACCCATCCTGTGTGACGGACCATAACAGGGGAAACCCATCCTGTGTGACGGACCATAACAGGGAAACCCATCCTGTGTGACGGACCATAACAGGGGAAACCCATCCTGTGTGACGGACCATAACAGGGGAAACCCATCCTGTGTGACGGACCATAACAGGGGAAACCCATCCTGTGTGACGGATCATAACAGGGGAAACCCATCCTGTGTGACGGACCATAACAGGGGAAACCCATCCTGTGTGAAGGACCATAACAGGGGGAAACCCATCCTGTGTGACGGACCATAACAGGGGGAAACCCATCCTGTGTGACGGACCATAACAGGGGGAAACCCATCCTGTGTGACGGACCATAACAGGGGGAAACCCATCCTGTGTGACGGACCATATAGAGGAGGCTTCCAAGTTGCAAACATATAGAGGAGGCTTCCAAGTTGCAAACATATAGAGGAGGCTTCCAAGTTGCAAACATATAGAGGAGGCTTCCAAGTTGCAAACATATAGAGGAGGCTTCCAAGTTGCAAACATATAGAGGAGGCTTCCAAGTTGCAAACATATAGAGGAGGCTTCCAAGTTGCAAACATATAGAGGAGGCTTCCAAGTTGCAAACATATAGAGGAGGCTTCCAAGTTGCAAACATATAGAGGAGGCTTCCAAGTTGCAAACATATAGAGGGGGCTTCCAAGTTGCAAACATATAGAGGGGGCTTCCAAGTTGCAAACATATAAAGGAGGCTTCCAAGTTGCAAACATAGAGGAGGCTTCCAAGTTGCAAACACACACGAGGCTTCCAAGTTATGTACGTCTTAAGTTAAAATCACCACCACTTACACGTTCCTCAGATGAGTTTGGCTCGATAATAATTCTAACGTCTGCGTACCGTCAAGGAGTGACGTATGGTACTAAAGTCATACTACATGTGGCGTGTGGGGCTCAAATCATTCCACATGTGGCGTATGACACAAATCATACCACAAGTGGCATACGGTATTCGTGTATCATACCATAAATGGCATGTGGTACTTAACCAGGCCTCCATGCCGACAGCCTGATCAATGAAACTATTGCTGCAACAATTTCACTGAACGACCATAACCCGTCTGATCAGGTTCCACATTGTGTTCTATTCATTATATTCTTCCAGATTATTGTGTAGAGTATTCGACTTTACAACTAAAGAAACCCTTGGTTCGATTCCCGTGAGAGGAGCAGCCTATGATTATACTGCTAGGTTCACCTAGCAGTGAAAAGCTAGTGTCGTGATAAGTCGCCTCTAGTGTCGTGATAAGTCGCCTCTAGTGTCGTGATAAGTCGCCTCTAGTGTCGTGATAAGTCGCCTCTAGTGTCGTGATAAGTCGCCTCTAGTGTCGTGATAAGTCGCCTCTAGTGTCGTGATAAGTCGCCTCTAGTGTCGTGATAAGTCGCCTCGTGATAGTCGACTCCACTGCCCTGATAGTCACCTCTTGTGTCGTCCTGGGGACTAAGAATCGCCAGGTATTGATGGTATAGCTCAAAGCACTCCCGAGATAAACTTTTACTCTAACCCAGCAATTTCAAAAGCGCCTCAAGCACTAGAAACATCACATATCCAAACCTTTTTTTTATTCCTTCCTTGAAAGTGAGGAAAAGACTGACGTTCCAGAATAACTTTTTTTCAGATAAGATCTTTTCTGACTGTACGTAGATCTCTGTCAAGTTCTGAAGAACTTGACAGCCACACACACACACACGGAACACCCACTGATTCCTTTTCTATAACTGCTTAAAAAATCATGTCCCCTTGTATCCCCTTTCCATTTTGTCCAGTGCCTGGACGTCTGCTATAAAGAAGTGATTGTATATATTGCCAAGATAGGCGGAGCGCAATATATATCGGTGGATCAAACGACAGGCAGAACTTTTTACAAAACCTTCTTTTAATTGGAATTCAATATCATTAGCTACCTAACTCGGCGCTGGGTAAATATTTAACATCAATACGATTGATCTTGTCGGAGCCTTTGTCCACCAAAGCATTCCAGATACGTCAAAAAGTGGGCAGTGAGAGCCTAATTTATGAGTTGTCCATTGCTGCTGCTGCTGCCTCGCGCTCTAGTGTCATTCAACTAGTCTACCTGCTGTTCGTTGTGTACATCTGTGTACACCTGGTCGTTTGTAGCTGAACGTTTGTATCTAGTTTTATACATCTGATTGTATACAAATGTTCGTGCATACTTAGTTGTATACATCTAGTGTACTTCTGTTTTTGAACACCGGGCCGAATACACTTGGACGTGAACACTTGGGCACACTGATTGCTAACACCTAGTTGTGTTCATCTGATCGTCTTTATCTGTGGTTGCAGGGAGTCGAGTCTCAGCTCCTGGCCCTGCCTCTTAATTTGATTCTTGCTGGATTTACTCTCAGCCTCGTATCCCCTGTCATACCTGTTCTTAAAACTAAGTATGGACCCTGCCTCCTCCACTTCTTTGTCCAAGCCATTCCTCTCCCCGACTATCCTGAGACTAAAGAAATACTTCCTGACAACCCTCCAACTCTTCTGTACTTTCATCTTTCAAGTATGCCCTCGTGGACCCGTTTCCCGCCTCTCGAACAGTATATACTTGTACACCTCTTATATTCTGTACGTCTCCCCTGGTTTCTCTATCCTCTAATGTCGTTAAAAAATAATTGGCATGTAACCTGTTCACCACCAGTGAAGAATACTGAAAAAATGGGTCAAAGTAAACTCTTAGTGCATATACACGGAGATGTATACCTCTCGGTGTATATACCTCACAAAGATAGTATATACACCTCTCGGTATATTTATTCTCATTTTACATTATTATTTTTATAAAATTTAATTTCATTATATAATAATAATATTATTATTATTATTGAGAGAGCGTTAAGAGTTCCTCATAATTCTCTGAGGTTAAAAATATATATACGTAAATGATTTGATATTTATTACATGATCGTATCTTTCTAGGGGCAATTACAACGTTTGTATTGAGTGCACCTTGAGACGAACATCTTGTAGTTCAGCAAGACAGTTTCGACCAAGTGCGAGACGACGTGTATGTCATTGTGATACATATGCCAGGGCACGACAAGCTCTAAGAGTAAATATATCTTATATATTTGCCTGCTTGTCTACCCCACTTCATTATTAGTACGACCAACGGTCGTCCTAAGATAAACACCCTCGTCAGGATTCTCTCCTGACGAATATTTAAGTCCTTTGAATTTTTACACCAACCATTCGGGTCGTCTATACGATTAAGACCCGTGTCGGGTCTTAATAACCCTTCTAATAACCCTTCTAATTCTTTTATTCCTCGTCCCTTCCCCCTTCTTTTCTCCACCTCCTCATTTTCCCCACCTTTCCTCCTCCACCTTCTCCTCCTCCATGGTCTTGTCCTTTCTTGCCTCCCTCCACTACTTCTCCAGGCCTTGAGCAGACTTGTTGTGAGAGATAATAATCCTTTACAAAACCCGGGCGAACATTATATGGGTGGACGGGTGGGTGTGAACAGACGGGTGGGTATGTGTGAAGTTGGTAGGAGCAGACGGGTGGGAGAATAAGCGAGCAGGTGAATGGGCAGGTTGGGGGATAGGTGAACGCACCCGGGGGACGAGATCGTAGCTGCAAATTACCTAAGCTGAATTTGCAGGTTGAAAAATACATAATCAGCTGGACTTTGCTTCAACGGATTGAATTTGGAGAACTTTAATTTCGAGTAGATATAGATAAAAAAAAAACGGTTTTATCAACAGATTAAATTATTATAATCATGTGGGAGCGCTAAACCCGTAGGGGTTATACAGCGCCTGTTAGGGGGGGATGTATTCACGATCAATTCAGGGAACAGGAGCACAGATCCAATTCCCTAGATCAAGAACCCCTCACCAGCGTCAAGGAACCTCCCTCGAGGGGGACTATAGCTATCTCCACTGATGGATTTTGTTATATAAATAGGTTAGACACATTAATGAAAATAATTTGTGGTAAATAGGATGTATTTCGCGGACGTTGTGGAGAAAGTGACGTGACGTCGTGGAGAAAGTGACATGACGTTGTGGAGAAGACGGATGGGTGAGACGTAGAGTAAGATGTGGAGAAAGTGACAATGGAGAAGAAGATGGGGAGAAAAGGGCGATGTGAGAAAGTAGATTGAGAAAGTGAAGATGTGGAGAAAGTGACAATGTGGAGAAAGTGAAGATGGGGAGAAAGTGACGATGTGGAGAAAGTGAAGATGTGGAGAAAGTGACGATGTGGAGAAAGTGACGATGTGGAGAAAGTGAAGATGTGGAGAAAGTGACAATGGAGAAAGTGACGATGTGGAGAAAGTGACGATGTGGTGAATGTGGAGAAAGTAGTGGAGAAAGTGACGATGTGGAGAAAGTGACGATGTGGAGAAAGTGACGATGTGGAGAAAGTGACGATGTGGAGAAAGTGACGTTGTGGAGAAAGTGACGTTGTGGAGAAAGTGACGTTGTGGAGAAAGTGACGTTGTGGAGAAAGTGACGTTGTGGAGAAAGTGACGTTGTGGAGAAAGTGACGTTGTGGAGAAAGTGACGATGTGGAGAAAGTGACTGTGAATGGTGGAGAAAGTGATGTGAGTGAGAAAGTGAGGGTAGAAAGTGAGTGTAGTGATGGAGAAAGTGACGATGTAGAGAAAGTGACGATGTGAATATATGAACACGTCACTCAACAGACTAGTGCCATCTCCTGACACACGTGTACACAAATTACCTTAATTCTGCTACAGAAGTGTATAAATCTATATATTTCATGGTCTCGTATGATTATAATACCCCCCAAAAAAATTCTGGTACAAAACCTTCGAAATTTTACTGAATCCTCTTCACCAATACAAAAACACTTTCGTACACAAAATGAAGAGTCTGGTATACAGGAGATGCTGTGTGACCCTTGTGGGTTTAGCGCTTAGTTTTAATTGTAATAACTGCGTACAGGAGACATTGTATTTTAAATAAATTCTTTCTTTAAATGTCATTTCCTCACTAACCTTTACCATATTCTCTTTCTAAAAAATACTTAAAAAAAAAATATTTATATATAGCCCTAAACCCATGTGGGTAATCAAGAGCGAGGAGTAATAAAGTCTCGATCCTCCGTGGCAGAAACTCAACACTAAGAGACAGGCTCCTCTTCATAATAAGTTAATACGTAAAACAAAACGGAAGAAAATACCTGAGAGGTGTTACGTTTCCATGTATCAACGCCCTGGTAAATAACGATGGAAGGTGAAAAAACCAACGCTGCTTTCGTTAGTAAACGAGCATTATCTCAGGCACTATAAGGTGTTTATGGACACACGTTTACTAAGGTGGAGCAGTATAATGACACCTTAAGTCCGTCCACTATTGAGACACTTCAGTAGTGGTGGTGGCGCTCGACACTTGACTCATTACACAACTCGTTCACAGTTTGGAGTTAATTTTTTATCCTAGGTTTCGGCCCGTCCTGGACCGCTATCAAGTCACGACTTAATAACGGTCCAGGAGCGAAACATCCATAGCTCTATCTCTAAATTGTGAGTAAGTTGTGAATTGCTCCAGTCACCGTATTGTGATTTTGTTCTGCCTGTTTCGTTTTCGTGTACTGAACTGCCGAAGCTGCGACTCTGGAAAAACTGTTCCAGTATTCTATATGATGAGCACTGAAACCCACTCCAGTTCCCTGGATATATACACCATCCAACATGGGTATACACACCCAGTGATTCATATCTTTCGTTGGATATACAGAGTTTTCTTTAATCTCTACTTTAGAGTGGTGTAAAGGTGACCTGCAGCCTTAATGACCCTCGTGTAGTTGATAGGCTTCATATCTAATGAGCACAACGACGAACCAACCACATCCAGCACCTCGGATAATACATCGGGGGAGTTCCCTATACGGAGCAGAGTAATCTCTTGCGTTAATACGCATTCAGCACCTCGAGTATTGCGTCAGCCGAGCACCCAAATGACTGCTAATATCAAGTGGATTCATGAGAATGAAACTTATGCATGAAACCACTGATGAGTTTGCTCTCAGATTAAGTGAATGATGAGACTCTTTTATTTCGATTTTTTCTTTCTAATAATTGCTATTAGCGAGCACGGGAAATGATTGTGGCAATTATTCCATATATCACCTGGGCAAGCTTTTTATAGTCGGTAATGACAGAAATTGTGCGCGCATAAATTCCTTACACAAAAATCCTCAGCAGTTCTGTTTCGCGGTTGTTTTGATAAAAAAAAAAATAGAGAAGAAATGCCAGGCTGGAGATGCTTTTTTTTTTTTTTTAATTTTCTTGAATAGCTGTACTTTAACGAAGACCAGACTGACTTAAGCTGATGTTAAAACAAGAGGATGTTTTGCGGGGAGATGTTTTCATTGGTATTTTGTTAATCTCTGGGATTCTCTCTCCCCCCTCTCTCTCTCTCACTCACTTTTTCTTTCTCTCACTCTCTCTCTTTGTATGTGTATGTGCATGTGTACGTGTGTTTTAATTACCATTTGCCAAAGGTATTTCTAGATAGACTCATGACCTGTATTGTGTAGGGAGTGTAAGGTGTGTGTGTTTGTGTGAGGTATTCGAAGTGTGTGTGTGTGTGTGTGTGTGTGTGTGTGTGTGTGTGTTCGTGCCCCTGACGCCCAGGATAACACAGACACGTACATGCCCTGGGCCCCCACAACAATGGCTCGTGTTTGTGGTGCGCTATGCTGATATTTTCACGAGGCTAAGGCACACCAGGCCCAAAATAACATCCAAGTTTTGAGTTCATTGTATAGAAAGAGAGTTGAAAACAGAACTTCATTCTTCAGTATTTGGAGAAGTGAGATAACCTGGTATCACTGAAATATAACAGACCTATTTTGTAAAACTTTTTTGTGGAGTAGGTACGGTCTTTACTGTCCTGGCGTCTACCCGGAGGGAATTCCGGGGGTCAAAGTCCCCGCGGTCCGGTCCATGACCAGGGCTTCTCATGAATCAGGGCCTAATTAACCGGGCTGTTACTGCTGGTCGCACGCAGTCCAACATTCAAATCATTGCCCGGCTGGTCAAGAACTGACATATCCAGTTAAATCGTGAAGACAGCGAAGGGTCTATTGGTAATCCCCGTTATGTATGATGGGAGGCTGTTGAACAGTCTTGGGCCCCTGACACAAGCTGTTTTCTCACAGAACCCCTGCTTTCAGTGAGGTATGTTGCACCTTTTACTGAGCCTTTTGCTGTCATAGGGTGTGTTTTCTGGGAGTAGATTTGGGACCAGACCCTTTAAGATTTTCCAGGAGTAAATTTAGATGTATCTTTCTCGCCTGCGTTCCAAGGAGTACCGGTCAACGGAATTCAAAAGTTCCAAGTAATTAAGGAGCATCACTGAACTTTAACGTGCAGTGATGATTCTCTATATGTACGTCAGCTATGCAGTTTCACCTGTCTTAAAAAGGGCTTTTAGTGTGCAGCAGTATTCTAGCCCAGAGAGAGCAGGTGATTTAAAAATGATCATGGGCTTGGCATCCACTGTTTCGAAGGTTCTCATTATCCATCCCATCTTTCTCATCGCAGTTGTAATAATGACTTGTGATCTTTGAAGATGAGTTTCTCTGTCATTATTATTCTTAACTCCTTCACATTACTTTTGCTATATTTTGTGGTTATATTTTGTTTTAACTCCGTTCTATCTTTTATTTTCTCAAGTTTTCCATATCGGAGTAACTGAAATGTGTCCTTATTGAACATCACATCGTTTAATGGGGCACATTGGAAGACTTTATTTATATCCGCTTGGAGATTTAGAGTGTCCTCAATGGATGACACACTCGTGCAGATTCTAGTATCGCCTACAAAGGAAGATACGGTGCTATGGTTCACGTCTCTGTCTGTCAGATACGAATGAGGAAAAGGATGAGTACTGTACCTTGTGGAACAGAGCTTATCACTGTGGCCTCTGACTCAACTCTATAATTACTGTTTGCTTTCTATTGGTTAGAAAGTTTAAGATCCATCTGCCCACTTTACCATTTATTCCTTTTGCATTTTGTGGGTTATTACTCCATGATCGCACGTGTCGAAGTCTGTGTATACTGCATTCTGTTTGTCCTCCAGTGCATCCAAAACCAAGTCTCGTGTTGAGTAAATACCTTCGCCTCACCAGATCTCCCCATCCCCTGCCTAACATCTCTCACTTTGTCGATTTGATATATACACCGTAAGATGAATGTGTCTCTTTGTATATATGCTGAAAGTTTACTCCAACCCGTCCTCCCGGCATCTAAGTCGATTTCTCATCAATTATGACATACCACGACGGAAACAGTATAAATATAAGATAAAGGCGTTACAAAGATCTGTGGTGAGAACAGGAAACTAGCATCCGCTGAACGCACTCTAAGCAAGACATTGGTGAGCGGATAAAATGAAGCCGTGATGACTATCGTGTAGCCGATAGGCTCCAGGTTCCATTAACCAACTCTGTCGACTGTTGTGGGTCGCATCCTACTGGGAAAATGATAATGAATAAAATGAGAAACTCCAGATCTGCTGATAATTATTATAATAAAAAAAGAAGCGATAAAACCCCTAGGGTTCCAGACCTGCTGAGAATAATATCCAGGAGACTAATGTGAATGTCTAAGGAAGCTCTAGGCGAGTACAAATAGGAAGCTCGTCTGTCTGGCGCTCAGCAGACGGAGGATCAAGCCTCCACTACGTCATTGCCATTTTTCACTCTCCTATGGTTCTAACTTACGGGATATTCCGTAGAACGTCAGGTTTAGCAAAGAGTGAGGTGTGGTGAGGGAAATGTTAACCAGACTCTTGTGGAGATGTATCAGAAATAAGATTAAATTTAACTTTCCTCCTTTCCCATTAAACTTCCATTCCTGGTTGCCAGTAGAGCAAAGGCTGGTTTTATTGAGTTCTGAGCCTATCAGCTATACGAGGCTCATTAAGACTACATTCTTCAATCCCTAAAATAGAGTTTAAAGTGAACCCGATGCACTTTGTGAGATATACACCTCTTGGCGTGCATTAAGTTGGCTGTACAGGGGATTACTGAACCTCATTCTGTCAACGTGGATTTCTTATGTATATTTTCTTTAGCTAATTTCTTGTTTTTACGGTATCTGGGTTAGGTTAAACTGTCGTTTAATAACAAAATTTAATCAATTATACCCTTTAATAACAACAATAAATGAAACGATTCAACAAGTGGATTGAAACAGAACAACTTAAATACTCACGTTTACAAATAAGTGTCAACGTGACTTTATGCCTGATTTACCAGTGTCTATGATCATGTCTGATTCACCAGTGTATATGATCATGTCTGATTCACCAGTGTCTATGATCATGTTTGATTCACCAGTGTCTATGATCATGTTTGATTCACCAGTGTCTATGATCATGTCTGATTCACTAGTGTCTATGATCATGTCTGATTCACTAGTGTCTATGATCATGTCTGATTCACCAGTGTATATGATCATGTCTGATTCACCAGTGTCTATGATCATGTTTGATTCACCAGTGTCTATGATCATGTCTGATTCACCAGTGTCTATGATCATGTCTGATTCACTAGTGTCTATGATCATGTCTGATTCACTAGTGTCTATGATCAAACCTGATTCACCAGTGTCTATGATCACGCGTGAGTCACCAATGTCTATGATCATGCCTGATTCACCAGTCTCCAGGATCATGTTTGATTCACCAGTCTCTATGATCACGCCTGATTCACCAGTCTTTATGAACATGCCTGATTCACCAGTCTTTATGATCATGCCTGATTCACCAGTCTTTATGATCATGCCTGATTCACCAGTCTCCAGGATCACGCCTGATTCACCAGTCTCCAGGATCATGCCTGATTCACCAGTCTGCAGGATCATACCTGATTCACCAGTCTCCAGGATCATACCTGATTCACCAGTCTCCAGGATCATGCCTGATTCACCAGTCTCCAGATGGTGTCCAGGCAAGCGATGCTGGGTAAACTCACCGGAGGTACAAGAGGTTACGTTAGGTAAGATTCTTCAGGTAACAGAACTAAGTGTTTCCTGACGCGGGTCTTGGTCACAGGATGACCCGCTACTGGAGCTTTTGGTAATCTGACCGAGGCCTTCAACTGGCTTACCAGTTATAATTATGACCATTTTGGTGGAAGAGGGTGGGGAGAAAACCATGTACCGCTTCATTCTGATTTCATCCACCTACATACGATCTGTTGCGTTATTACAAACGCTAATTTAGTATAAAGCATCGAGAGATAATGTCTCTCAGTATGTATAACCTAGAAGTTTACTTAAATCCTAACTTTATAAGTGACTTAAAAAAATTGTCAAGTTAACTGCATTACTGACGTAAAACAAATGCCAAGTTTTCTGCATTATTGACGTAAAATCTCAGCCAAGTTTCCAGCCATCATCACTGACAAACACTGCCAATCTTCCAAAAATGCGGCACTGCAACAGTAAAGTCACACTACAGCACTTGACTTTACTGCCACAGTATTTTACTCCAATTAAAGCTCTCTACACAGCGACACTTTACCCAGATAAAAACTTTACTCTGTCAAGTGTTACTGTCTTCACTCACCACTATACGTTCGTTATTATTATATTATTAGTGTTACAATATCCACAAGTTCATTAATAAGACACTTGTGCAACACCTGGGTATCTTAACAAAATGTTTTCCCCGCACAGAAGGCTTTTCCAGTAGAATTATTAAAGGATGAGGGACTAAACTGCTCGAAACTACGTATTCGTTTCTTCCACTTTATATAAGTCGCCTCTGTACTTGACTGAAACTGCTTGGTGTGCAGGAGAAACGTCGTATTGCACAGGTGCTATTCACTAACTCCACCCACCTTTCCCTCAACCACCCACCTTTCCCTCAACCACTAACCCCACCCATTCTTCCCTCAACCACTAACCCCACCCACCCTTCCCTCAACCACTAACCCCACCCACCCTTCCCTCAACCACTAAGCCCACCCACCCTTCCCTCAACCACTAAGCCCACCCACCCTTCCCTCAACCACTAACCCCACCCACCCTTCCCTCAACCACTAACCCAACTCACCCACCCTTCCCTCAACCACTATCAACCCCACCCACCACTCTTCCCTCAACCACTATCCCCACCCACCCACCCACCCTTCCCTCAACCACTATCAACCCTTCCCTCAACCACTATCCCCACCCACCCACCCACCCACTCTTCCCTCAACCACTATCCCCAAACACCCACCCACCCTTCCCTCAACCACTAACCCCACCCACCCATCCACCCACTCTTCCCTCAACCACTATCCCCAAACACCCACCCACCCTTCCCTCAACCACTAACCCCACCCACCCACCCACCCTTCCCTCAACCACTAACCCCACCCACCCTTCCCTCAACCACTATCAACACCCACCCACCCACCCAACCACCCACTCTTCCCCAGCCTCAGGTTGGTAAAAACAGAATCACTTTGCTCTTACAATAATGACTCGTAATTTCGTCTGAGATTTAACCCAATCGTTTCTTTTCTTGTCTCAGAGATTTATGGCGTGTCTGTATTCCACCTTTTTTTGTCAATTTTCTCTTTTATATAAATTGTTTATGGAGAGTAAGTGAGTTATTTCTGGCAATCATTATATTTCAAATATTAAAAAAAAATGAGACTGAAGAGTATGTTACTTTGAGTTTCTTTGAGATAATTACTTTGATGCATTGTTCCAGTGCACTTATGACTTTCTACTTATTATTTTGATTATTAATTTTAAACTATTTCTTTCAAATACTTGTACGTATAAAACAAACTGTAGATATTCACATGCTTACACCTTCCTCGGCTGCTTTACACCCAACATTCTCCACCTGGCTCTCCACACTAGATACACTCATGTACTTTTTACTCAGGCAGATCTGTTTGTGACTTGATAAAACCCACTGTGTGGGCGAGACGTAGTCAATAAAAGATCGCATTATTATGCATTTGTATTTAATTTTTCCATCGCATCGGTATTTTATACCTTTTTGCTCCATTTCAAAAGATGTCAATAGCTTGATTTTGCGTCATATATGGATAGTTAGAAACAGAACAGCTGATAGTTTATTCTAATCTAACAACAACCTCTTCCTAGGGCGAAACATAACTTGATAAAGATCTATCCAGGGTGAAACGTAGTTTAGAGGTGTACCCTTCAAGGGTCTTTTAGCCACTTAGAGATAACAACAGGTGGGGGATAACAGGTGAGGGATAACACAGGTAGAAATAACAACAGGTAGTGATACTAACATGTGGGGATAACCTGGAGTTTACCTGGAGAGGGTTTCGGGGGTCAACGCCTCCGCTGCTCGGTCTGAGACCAGGCCTCATGGTGGATCAGGGTCTGATCAACCAGTTTGTTACTGCTGGCCGCACGCAAACTGGCGTACGAACCACAGCCCGGTTGGTCAGGTACTGACTTTAGGTGCCTGTCCAGTGCCTTCTTGAAGACAGCCAGGGGTCTATTGGTAATCCCCCTTATGTATTACTTTTAGACTATTTCTCTTATCTAAGGAGGTTAGAACAAGATCAGCCGCAGCCCTGTCAGCAAGTCACCATATAAACGTACATTCCAATAAAACCCCTTAATTAAAAATATTCTCATGGGAATGGTGAAGAAAAATGAATAACAAAGAAAGCCAATTAACCGTTCGCGAAGTCTCTAAGTGAGAGTCACGAGAAAGAAAAACAATTGCTCCTTCGTCAAGGAACTAGAGAGGCTCCTCCACTCAGACTCAAGCACTCACTTGTGCAAAGGTGCCTCTCAAGCCTGTTACAGTGGCGCTGCAGCTCTAAACACTGTGCTTAGGAGAGTGCTGGCACGCGTGCCAGCACCTCTGTAAATAAACAACTGATACACTGGGAGATGGGGCAGTGGAGAGCTGGCAACCCGCCCTCCAGGGGTGAAAAGACACGCAAAACAGCGCTAAGTCTTTAATCAAACGATGTTTCGCTCGAGCTCGAGCGAAACGTTGTAAAAATAGAGGATTACGCTACTTTGTGTGTCTTTTGATCCACTCTTTGGCTACCTGACTCTCGCACCAACTGCGTCAGTTTCTGCACGATCTACACAGAAACCAGAATTAAATATTAATTATTCAAGATTATGTTATGAGAGAGAAACATCGCATCCTTCAGCATTAATACCCATCGTGGCAACACCTACTCTGTAAGGTATTAAAATCTTTCTCAAGACTCCAGAGGTGGGCGACAATTTTTATGTCGTTCCTGTCGGCAAATTACCCATTCGTAAATATAGGTTCATAAACGTTAAGCTGGCATAACGTAACAGGTGACAACTAACATTAATTTTTTTCGTAGTATGTTAGATCGAGCAGAAAGCGACGAACGGAAATTCGACGGAAATTGAGCATTTTAAAAGAACAAAAAGTCACAATATAGTGACTGGAACAATACACAAATAACTCGGACATAGGAGAAAGGAACTTATGACGACGTTTCGGTCCGGCTTGTACCATCCCTGTCCCCCCCCCTCTCTTATATATACTGGCTCCCTCACCTCTGTGTGTTAGTGTGTCTTGTAAATGGTACAAGTCGAACCGAAACGTCTTCCTAACCTCTCTCCAATGTACGGATTATCTGAGCGTTCTAAGTGTAGGACATTGTATATACGCTAAAAAACATTTGACTCAAGTCAGGTCAAGCAGAGGAGCTAAGTCAAGTACGGGAGCTAAATTAACAGTGGGAGCTAAGTCAAGTGCGAGTGCCTTCTTGACAAGGATAGTTACAGAATCAGGTCTATACTGGCATTGTCTTATATTGATGTTGAGTGATGATTCAGTCACAGAAAACATTGTTTGGAAACCGTTTCTCAGTTACTAGTATGACTATGGTTTTTAACATGAAGAAAAACTAATAAATTCTTGTGCATATTCAAAGAGTTCTCTAGGATATGGCTCTAGGAAGCAACAGGAAATTTTTCGGACATGTGAAGCCTTGGATACGTTCTGTAATGGTGGTATGCATTTGTTTTATTATCAGGTGGTAATGAAATCATTATATCTTATGATGTCATTTATATTTTCTTTTACGAGGTGACCTGTAAAGCCTGTGGAAGGTCTCGTTCATATGACAAAAAAGCTCCAATAAGATAGTCGTCAAATAACCAAGATGCACGTCAGGAAAATTTACATACTTCTCCTGACATATAAAATACCACCTCCTAGACATTCACAAACGAGGAATTTCAATTGCCCTTCAGGTTCAAAGGGAAGGAGGGGGAAGATAAGAGCAATGGGAGGGGGAAGGGGTAAGGTTGATGAAGGCAAGCTCATGACTGCCGTGAGGAAGGCAAGGCAGACGTTCACACTCATGACTGCCGTGAGGAAGGCAAGGCAGACGTTCACACTCATGACTGCCGTAAGGAAGGCAAGGCAGACGTTCACACTCATGACTGCCGTAAGGAAGGCAAGGCAGACGTTCATACTCATGATTCTGTCCTCCACCACACCCAAGGTTTAGTCAGGTAAGAATAATAATCGAACGGCAGGCAGACCCATGACTCGTGTCTACCTCCTTTCTCCAAAATGAAGGCAGGGACGGAAGGCAGACCTATAACTACCCACCCCGCGAAGATAATGGCAGACGATGAGACTAAGGGAAGGACAGTCAGACCCATGTCCGCCGCCCCTAGGAACACGCAGCCGCAGCACACATAAAGGACAAACGTAATGAAATGCGTGTGTTTGCGTTAAGCTCCCGCTGTGCTTGAGGTCTTTATGCGTGACTCTACCGGACTTTGCATGCCCACGAAAGTCGCTGAAGAATTCATGTAATATCATTAATTATGGACAATAAAATATGTAAGTTAATTAAAGTTGTTCACGACATTGCTACTGTAGTGTGTGTGTGTGTGTATGTGTGTGTGTGTGTGTGTGTGTGTGTGCTTAAAACACACGTTAGCTCAGCAATCGTACACATCCTGCAAAGAAAAGAGAAGACAGACTATATTTCATAACGTCAATGTAAAGTATATTAGAATTTTAGTGTTTTTCTTCTGAGAGTTAGCAATGCATGTCGTTTAAATGAACTCACTCTGAGAGACTATTATGACGGAGGTAGCAGACAGCGGCTGTCATATACAACTCGCTATAATCTCTATGATGCTGGGCCCTACTTGGTGTTGAGCAATAACTCAGCGTGCATGAGGGTGGTCGCCTGGGCTCGATGCTAACACGATTCATCATAAGCTCTTGGCGTGGGTTAATATAAATGACTTCCCCTACGGTCTCACCGTAACGAAGGTCACAGAGAGAATATTCAACTTGCCGCACTCTATTACCTACCAGTATTCTGATTCTTGTAATATGCTTTCCAACAAACTATTATCTTAGTGTCTGTTAAGACACTAAGATAATAGTAGAAAGAAAGACTACGAAATAGTTTATCTTAGTTCTCATTGAACAAAGTCAATAACAACCTAGGCAACGTATATCAAATTTTATGTTGACGTTAAATGTAAATCTCACATTCATTGTAAAGCAAAAAACTTTTTACCTCCCTCTTCTCTCTTCATGTCTCCTCACCCTCCTTCACCCTTCTTCCTTACCCCTTCTTACCACTGTTCTGATTATCGTTCTCTGGATTAAGAGATTTGTCGTTACTCATGGCTACCGAGGTTGTCATGTAAGCGACAAAATGTTGACTTCGCGGATATTCCCTTAATGTTGTCTGTACCCACAAGGTTGTGGTTACAAAGATCAAGTGTCAGCTTAACTATTCATGCTCGGTATCACTCACTCCTGGCTACATTGGCCCTGTCATACCTTTTATTTAATGTGCGTACGGTAAGTTTGCCTCCACCGCTGCTTTACCAAGGACATGTCGTTTTGATTATATTAAAATCTATCTATCTCTCTATCTCTCTCTCTCTCTCTCTCTCTCTCTCTCTCTCTGTCTAGGTTTTCTCATTGTTTAAATACCATTTGTCAGTCAATTTTATTCAAGGCGGGACATCGGCTCTGTAATAGCAGATACACATATATTTTATCAATAAGCACAACTGCAGTGAGTGGAGGACACAGTGGAGGACACAGGAGGACACAGTGGAGGACACAGGAGGACACAGTGGAGGACACAGGAGGACACAGTGGAGGACACACATGTTCCCAATTCTCACGTTCCTTTCTTCCTCATTATTATAATTTATTGTTAATCCTTTATAAATCGTATATCATTAAACTGATCTTTTTTTCGGTAGTCTAGTTTTATAGTTTTACAAACACATCCGTGCTTTTTCTTTTTTGCTGGCCATAAAAAAAAGTGGCAGGAATAGATGAGGACTGGTGTAGGATGTAGTGAAAAAAGTTGCTATTGGAAAGGGAATTGTTGGAAAGGTTAAGACCTGACCATTGTGGGTGGATTATAGGGAAGTGACTTGGTTCATAGGGACATATGTGCATCTCTGAGTTACATTTATAAGCATTTACAGTAAGAGAGAGAGAGAGAAAGAGAGAGAGAGAGAGAGAGAGAGAGAAGAGGAGAAGAACAGAGTGTGTGTGTGTGTGTGTGTGTGTGTGTGTGTGTGTGTGTGGTGTGTGGGTGTGTGTGTGTGTGTGTGTCGTAACTCGGTTGCGAACGTACTCAGCTCACACAGTGAGGTTCGTGGTTCGATCGTCGGTACGGGTGGAAACATTAGGGCGTGTTTGCTTAAGACACCCGCTGCTAATTTTCACCTAGCAATGTTAGCCGATTAATATGGATCGCATCCTGGGGACAAAATTAGCCTAATTTTCCCGAAATGCTTTGCATAACCAGGGGCTTCTATATAGTATGTCACTGATGCCAGCTAGGTCTGTACACGTTGTACATGAAAAAAAAAATCTATGATTGAAGAAGTACTTCCTAACATCCCTGTGTGTGACCGTATGTGTTTAATACTATTAGACAGTACGAAGGTAAACATAATACACCACTTAAACTGCTCCATCGGGTATTTTAAACAGTATGGCATTTCTGAAAGAAAAGGCTTAAAGACTCTAACCTCATCCAATTCATACTATAACCCGGAATTAATGGAGGAAAAATATAAAGCAAAATTTTCGTAAAAGTCTTTAACAAAAAAAAAAAAAAACACTGGAGAAGACAAAGACAAGTAAGAGAAGAAAAGCGAAAATGCTGAAAACTTATTAATCTTCATTTAATAATAATCAGCGGAGATCGAGGAGCGAGTCATTACCCTGAGACGATGAACAATTGATAGGGAATCTCTTAAACACAGTGTGACTTTATTGTCCACTTATTGTAGAATATATTGATTGTATAACAACCTATGTGATACGTCAAGGTATCTTATTAATCAAAATAAGATACCAAACATTTTGAGAAAATGTCCTAAATTTGCTAACAAAATAAAACGGAACATGAATATTAGAGATACAATATATAGCGTTATAAGTTTGCCGATGGCACTTAAAAAGACCGTCAAATAATTTCTGTTATAGACACAGGATGACTTGGATAGGTTGACGTGGTCTGAGAAGTGGCAGATGCAATCCAGTGCAGACAAGTGTAAGATTCTAGTCCGAGGGAAAAAACTATGATATTTGTCAGCAAAACAATGTAGACATTAGTATAAGTGAATGCGAAAAAGATCTAAGTGTACTGCTCAGCAGAAATTTAAACCCAAGACAACAATGCCTAAGTCCCGTAGATCGATCATTGTTTCCATAAGACACCTGTTGTCCCTGTTCACCCATCAGTATAAAATGGGTACCTGGGTGTTAGTCGACTGGTGTGGGTCGCATCCTGGGACAAAATTGACTTAATTTGCGGGAAATGCTCAGCATAATAAGCGTCTTTCTATATAGTAGTATGTCATTGATGTCAGCTACGCCTGTATACCTTGTACATGTACTTGTAGAAAATATTATTATTATTATTATTATTATTATTATTATTATTATTATTATTATTATTATATGTGTTCGCATCGTATTCAGAAGTATAAATAATTATAATAGAAGTCCAACTAGCATTCATCTATCTAGGTATATTTATATCTAGTTGGATGTAGCAACTGGCCCAGTGGTTTACACACCGGTCTGGAGTTCTACGACTCACTCGCCATGAGTTCTAACCCCACTCGTACCCTGGTATGTTTACAATCGTGTTATTACGATTTCGTGAGTAATATATATATATATATATATATATATATATATATATATATATATATATATATATATATATATATATATATATATATATATATACATGTATATATATCAATGAAATCACGAAAGAACTGATTTTGAATCATTAACAGAACTGCGGCTTGGCCAGGACTCGATCCTGCGTTCCTATGCCCAACCCTGTGTGAACTGACCAAAGTACGCATCACACTCTCCATTGGACCACCATCCTTAAACACCCTGATGCAAGGACATTCGTGGTCATGGAGCCTCAGAGACTAATTTTAGCCTCATCTCTGAGGCTCCGTGACTAGGAATGTCCTTGCATCAGGGATAACACGCTTAGTACTGTTAGGCGCCTGGTGTTTAAGGATGGTGGTCCAGTGGAGAGAGTGATGCGTACTTTGGTCAGTCCACACAGGGTTGGGCACGGGAACGCAGGATCGAGTCCTGGCGTGCCGAATAGGTAAAACTGGTCAATTAGCAAGAACTCATTTAAAATTAATTTTTTTCTAAAAAAATCTCTTATACGTTTAAAGATATATATTTTTTCATTTATGTTAATGTAAAAATTAATAGTTTTGTTCCAAAAGAACCTTAGAAAACTTACCTAACATAATAATAATAATATATCTTTATTTCTACAAGTACATGTACAAGGTATACAAGCCTAGTTGGCATCATTGACGAAGTACTATATAGAAAGCCGCTTGTTATGCAGAGCATTTCGGGCAAATTAGGTCAGTTTTGTCGCAGGATGCGACCCACACCAGTCGACTAACACCCAGGTACCCCTTTTACTAAAGGAGAATATAGACAACCGGTGTAAGGAAACACCCCCAATGTTTCTACCCTTACCGGGAATCGAACCCAGACACTCACCGTGTGAAGCGAGAGCTTTAGGCACCAGGCCACGGGGCACCTTTATTATAACAAGCGCAATTTAATTTAGCCTAATCCAACTAAATATATTTTAGATAAGTTTTCAATAATAAACACAATGAAACATATTTTTTTTCGTTAGGTTCAGAATTATTGCATACACAAATTTTTCGCTTGCCTTAATCGGCACGAAGAGCGTTGCTATCTATTTAAGCCAAAATTGCAAGTTTTACCTATTCGGCATATATATATATATATATATATATATATATATATATATATATATATATATATATATATATATATATATATAGAAGAGAGAGAGAGAGAGAGAGAGAGAGAGAGAGAGAGAGAGAGAGAGAGAGAGAGAGAGAGAGAGATAGAGAGAGAGAGAGAGACTGTAGTGCTATGTACGGTTTTCTTCAATGAGTTGAGGTAACATCTCTTATGTTTCAAATAAAGGGAAGAACTCAGCCTAGCCATAGTATAAAAAATAACATATAAACTAAACTCTAGACAGATTAATTGATGTTAAATAGATTAACTTTGAAAAATGCTCGTGTACATAATTACGATGAATCTGACGTACATTTTGACAGATTAATGTGTAGATCCACAAATTAAAATTAATAGCTGCGTGAACTATACAAATTTAACCCATAATTTTAAAATAATAATAATAATAGCCAAACCATTAATCATAAGCATAATAATAATAATAATATTAATAATAATAATAATAATAATAATAATAATAATAATAATAATAAAGCCAAACCAGTAATCGTACATATAATAATAATAATAATAATAATAATAATAATAATAATAATAATAATAATAATAATAATAATAATAATAATAATAATAATAACAGCCAAACCAGTTATCGTAGGCAGGATAAATAATTAAATTTGTCATATCTATTTCTCAATATTATTTTTGTAAATTACAGCAATATTCTGTATTTCGAAAACGCTCAATAATGAAAATCAGCAATCTTAAAAAAACAGTTTTTGTCAGTATTTGTAAAACAGGACTGACTCAAGTTATCGCCGGGGGTTAGCAAGTTGCCATTTTTTAGAACAAAATTGTCCCTTTCACATTCAGATTTTTCTAAGAAGCATACATTTTTTGTTTTATTTATTTAAAACTTTATATACATAATAAATACATAGGTATGTCAAACATAACTAAAACCTGACAATATTATTGCTAACCATTACTAATACGCTAACAGGTAACACATTTACAATAGCACTGAACGCAATCCTAGTACCTTTCATTCAACACAAAATATACTCAGTTCTAAACATTATCCTAAAACTTTATAAACATTAGACTATCAAAAATACAGTAATTTCACATTAGATATGAAAGTATTGTTAATACTTTCGTAATAAAATTAGTATTCAGAATCTGAAGTAAATCAGAAGAGGATTCCTGAAGTTATTACAGAAATCGCTTCATTATTTGCATGCTTTAAACTGAACCTCCCTATTCCTCACCACATCAGGAAGTTTAAAACTGATCTCAAGAGTTGTTCTTAAGTTATAGCACTTTCTGCGGGTACCTACTAAATATATTTATAATTGTATACATGAAAACTTTGGTTAATGATTTTTTTTTAGCCTGTCGGCTACACGAGGTTTTAAGGCGACACGTAACCTTTTCACCGCTCATACAAAGGGACTTAAAGTAGCCTCTCAGCGCATATACACAGTGATGTATACACCTCTTAGTGTATATACATTAACTATTTACACGAGTTTTATATGACAATTGAGACGTTTTAAGGTGTGCTTGTCCACAGAACATGCATACACGCACAGAAAAATCATAGTACACGCTCTATGTACTGTGAGTTTTCTGAGAGTGTGACTGTATAAATATTTTCACCACTAGAGTGGGTGGAATTTCAATACCTTGGGTCTTGTAAAGAGTGTCGATCTACAGGTCCTGTACCTTTTGAGGGTGTTAAGATCACTTGTGATGATGAGCCTAACAAGATAGTGATTAATGTCACCTATAATAAGTGCAACAAGATGGTGATTAATGTCACCTATAATAAGTGCAACAAGATGGTGATTAATGTCACCTTAAGTGAAAGATTGTAAGTACCATAATAGTGAACAAGATGGTGATTAATGTCACCTAATAAGTGAACAAGATGGTGATTAATGTCACCTATAATAAGTGCAACAAGATGGTGATTAATGTCACCTATAATAAGTGCAACAAGATGGTGATTAATGTCACCTATAATAAGTGCAACAAGATGGTGATTAATGTCACCTATAATAAGTGCAACAAGATGGTGATTATTGTCACCTATAATAAGTGAACAAGATGGTGATTAATGTCACCTATAATAAGTGCAACAAGATGGTGATTAATGTCACCTATAATAAGTGCAACAAGATGGTGATTATGTCACCTATAATTGTCAACAAGATGGTGATTAAGGTCACCTATAATAAGTGCAACAAGATGGTGATTAATGTCACCTATAATAAGTGTAACAAGATGGTGATTATTGTCACCTATAATAAGTGTAACAAGATGGTGATTATGTCACCTTTAAGTAACAAAGTGTATTGCCTATAATAAGTGTAACAAGATGGTGATTTCACCTATAATAAGGTACAAGATGGTGTTCACCTATAATAAGTGTAACAAGATGGTGATTAATGTCACTAGCCTTATACATTAAGTGTAACAAGATGGTGATTAATGTCACCTATAATAAGTGCAACAAGATGGTGATTATTGTCACCTATAATAAGTGTAACAAGATGGTGATTAATGTCACCTATAATAAGTGTAACAAGATGGTGATTAATGTCACCTGTTATGGTGTAACAAAGTGACTTTGCTATATATGTGATGAGTGTAACAAGGTGGTGACGTAGTTACACCTGTGATAACAATGTGATCTTGTTAAACCTAAGAACGTAACGAAGTCAAAGTGTTACACCTATGAGTGTAGCAAATTCATGATTAGGGGCACTTAGCCCAATTCCTTGAACCAAGAGCCCTTCACCAGCATGAAGCGTCTCACAATAAATGATATACATAAAATTAGCAATAATAAAAAAACAAGTTTCTTTGCTTTACTTATAATATTTCGTTAATAAAGTATATTTGAGAAACTCATTAAATCTATAAGATTAATCCCTTTTTCTCTAAATAAATTTTTTTTAACCCAAAATATGTTTCAACCTGAGTTAATATAGAATAGTCCATGTTATGGACAATATTGGTATTTTGAGCGATTAACTCTGGATATATGCTCACCGAGAGGTGCATATCTCTCAATGTATATATGCAGAGAGTATACTTTAGTTCCTATTTTAGGGATTTAAGTATTCCTTAACCAACCAATGGCAAAAATTTCCAAGTTAAGGTTGCCAGGTGCTACATACATTTGATATTACGAGTTGAAAAAATCCTAAATCCTTAACTTATGATCCGAAAAAATCCTAAATCCTTGTATTATTCCCCCCCCCTCCTCCCAAGTAAGTCACTTTAAAGTGTACATGCTGCAATTAGGTACTATAAAGGTCTGCATGACATAATGCAGCAGGTGCTAATGGGCACCTAAAGTCTGCTTTACACACACATAACGATGACTTCTACCATTAACACTCCATCAAGACGCATTCACCTAATTCCACAGGTGTAGTAAAACTGTTGAACTATAATTATATTTAGCGAAGTGAGTACAGTAGCAGAGAGGGAGGGAGGTAATTTGGGAGTGTGAGACAGGGAAGGAAAGGAGCAAGAAGTGGGAGCAGAAGACAGAGAAAAATAGATAGTGGGAAGTGAAGTAGGGATGGAATGAGGAAGGTGCAAAGGGAGAATGGATGTAAGGAGGGTGAAGATGGAACGATGGGAGGGTTAGCGGTAGGGAGTGATGAAGGGAGGGAGAAAGGAGAAGGGAGGGAAGGAGGAAGAAGGAACAATTACTTGTCCTCGCAGGAGGGAGTCCCAGGACGTTGTCAAGACATTCTTAGAAAGCCTTCTAAGCCGCCTTTGAAGTTTGAGTAGAGTGGAATGCAGTGAAGGTATTAAATCAAGAGAGTAGATGACGTTAATGCCACGAAACACAGATAAAAGAATATTGATGATGACTGGTTAGTCAGGCACTTATCATGACTGGTGAGTCAGACACTCGTGATGATGACTGGTGAATCAGGCACTCGTGATGATGACTGGTGAATCAGGCACTCGTGATGATGACTGGTGAATCAGGCACTCGTGATGATGACTGGTGAGTCAGGCACTCGTGATGATGACTGGTGAGTCAGGCACTCGTGATGATGACTGGTGAGTCAGGCACTCGTGATGATGACTGGTGAGTCAGGCACTCGTGATGATGACTGGTGAGTCAGGCACTCGTGATGATGACTAGTGAGTCAGACACTCGTGATGATGACTGGTGAGTCAGGCACTCGTGATGATGACTGGTGAGTCAGGCACTCGTGATGATGACTGGTGAGTCAGGCACTCGTGATTTTGACTGGTGAGTCAGACACTCGTGATGATGACTGGTGAGTCAGGCACTCGTGATGATGACTGGTGAGTCAGGCACTCGTGATGATGACTAGTGAGTCAGACACTCGTGATGATGACTGGTGAGTCAGGCACTCGTGATGATGACTGGTGAGTCAGGCACTCGTGATGATGACTGGTGAGTCAGGCACTCGTGATGATGACTAGTGAGTCAGACACTCGTGAGGATGACTAGTGAGTCAGACACTCGTGATGATGACTGGTGAGTCAGGCACTCGTGATGATACTTTATATAAAGTAGCATTGATAGTTACAATTATGATCTTAATTTATAAAGGGTTGGACCGGTAAGCCAGTGGAAGGTCTCGGTCAGATGACCAAACGCTCCAGTTGCTGGTTCATCATATGACTAAGACCCGCGTCAGGAAACACTTGTCCTGTTTGTTAACGAATCTTACCTAACCTAACCTATACAGAGCATTTTCGCAGCCTTAAGATTAACTTATAACTACAGATACTTATAAAATTTCGTTAGTTTACTTAAATGCTAAAGTTAACAGTCTCTGACATTAACTCTGAGCAATCTGGTGTGTGATTATGACATTTTTTGGATTTGTTTTATAAGATAATTTGCTCTAATGTTTGTCGTGACTTAGGTGGAAATATATTAGTGATAATGAGGACAACAATATTATGATTGCTAATATGATTTAGGTTAATAGGTATAGTGTTGATAAATTGTACTGTAGCTTCTTACTGCATTCCTTTTACCTAAAACATTGTTTCATTATTTTTTCTCTCCTAATATTCCTAATGCTAGACATAGAGATAAAAAAGTTATATTCCACAATTTTCTTCAGGGTACTTTCTAACTTATCAACTTTATCAAGGAGTAATTCATTGTGTGATGTAAATCATAAAAATATTTATTCCTTATTCTCAGATTTTTATTTTATATATCTGATTTCTCCAAAGAACATGTTGTTTGAGTTATTATGTGAGTCAAGAGCCTTCAAGGATGACATAGAATCAATAATAATCATAGAGTCGAGATCAGTGCCATAACTTTACTTTAGCTCCATTAAGATTCCAAACAATTTAGTTTGTAGTGAAGACGCCCAGTTGTTAATTCTTATGCCTAACGCAACATAGTACTTATCGTTGTTATCTGAGGTGGTAACAAGAGCAGATGCAGCACTGCCAGTACAGTCCAGCTTAGATACATCAGTGTATATAATTTGTGATACATTATTACTAACAGTCAAGCGAGAAATTTCTTCTTGAGCAGTTGCCTTTGCAAGTGATTTAATTAAGGAAGGGATTATTACTGATGAGCGTCTTGGGAGGAGCTTGTAGGTATGTGATAGTAAATAAACACATCTTCCATGGAGGGGTGAAAAACTCTTGTATGTTTTCATAATCCATTTAAATCTATGTTTATTTATTTCTAAACATTTTGTAAGATGGGTAGTGACAGTGTCTAGTTCATTTCTTAACATTCTAATAACAAGTAGCGTTAATCTCAATTGTCCTATCACTGATAGTGAGAACACCAAGCTCCTTTCCTCGTATTAAGAACTTCGGTAAATTTGGAACAGCCAAGAATATTTCTGAGGCCTTCATTTTGCGCTAGCTCTAAGGGACAAAGAGAATTTTTCTTGGCTAATATTAACTTGGGGAGCAGCATAATTAAGGATCTGATCTATGCTATGAACATCATTCTCACTATTCTCACATTAGCACCATAGTTGGGGTTTAGCCAATCTTTGCATTTCATATTTAGTTGTGGTGTGACGGATTTATTGAAGGATAATCTAGACCAAGATATCTAAGATTAAACGCAGCTGATGTTTTCACCCTGCAAACAGATGGGTGGGGGATGTCGTTTGCTTGTCAATTGCATTTGCTAGTCGATTAAAAATTACTTTAACCTCGTTAACAATGGTACTCATCTTCTTATGCCCTGTTGTATGGATCATGATGTTATCAGCATACCTTATATGTTTAGGTGAGGTAGGTAGGTAGGTAGGGCATTTCCTCATGTACATAGCTTGAAAGGAAACCTTAGACGGTGTTGAGGTTTGCCTACAGTTCCCTCTCACAAATGTGGGTTTGTTTTGATTAGTTCCAGCCACACTACTATTACTAAGAAATCTTTCTTACCCCTTCAACAATCTGTTCTACACTTCATATTATTTTCTTTGGTCTCTGTGAGTCTAGATTTACTTTTTTTCACAATAGAAATTTCATCGATGAAATATTTTCGAAAAAAACTGCGGTCTTTCCAAAGTTCCCAACTTTGTACTTCGCTATTCAGCGTCTCAAGAATCTTTGTCAAGTTTTAGTTCAGAGAGAAATTCAAATGAAATCCTTGAAGGCGCGATAAGTAAGAATAATGCAATTGCTTCGGAGAAGTCTCAATTTCTCTCAATCAGTTAGTCAGTCACTCACTTTCACTCTCTCACTCTCTCTCTCTCTCCTTAATATTTTTTTCTGAAGGCCAATGGGCACCTATTGTTTTTATTTAGGAATCTCCTATTTTTAACGGGCTAGTTGAAGAGTAGTTTTGTATTTTAATAATACTATATTTGGCATGATAGCAACACTGGTTCCCCAACAAGCCCTCCTAAACAAAAGCCGATATTTCACTATAACTCAAGATTATCAGTAAAGCGACCGCGAACTAAAATGTGAAATGTTAGGATTTTTCGCTTGCTTCTTCAGTCTTCTTGGTAGTTTCCCCGTTTTCTATCCTGCATAGAAAAAAATAATCCCGTTCATTTATATTATTTCACTTATTGGTACTAATGAATTCTGCAACTGGTTAAGTTTGGTTAGTGGAAGTTAATACCTAACAGTACACATTGAAAAATGGCTTTAAGTAAAAGAAACATTAGCATTAGAAAGAGATTTTGTTTTTCAAAAGGCAGGAGCTCTCCACCGACTATAACCATGCGAATCCTCACTCATTCATAAGTCTTGGACCAGCATTCATTGCTATTGAAAGCCCTGGACGTTCTCAGAACCTATATATACTTTCTGGAGCTTGGACTTCTGTTGAAGTTTAGGACATATCTAAAAGCTTTTTTTTTTATCAGCATCGTGGCAGCTTCTGCAGATGTGGTTGTTTCTATCATCCTCGCTACCTTCTGGGGTGGAGGCGCCTTGATACAGGAGGGCTCTTGATTCTTAGCAGTTCCTCTGACCAAGTCTAATTACTCTCCGTTCCCCAGGAGCTGTATGACCCTTAAGGGTTTAGTGCATCCCCGTGAATACTACACTCTCCTGGCATGGACACGCACACGTAATCTAGTCGTTTGGTAGGCTAGTGTGCTTCCCCAAACACTACACCCGGTGCTGCTTCTCAAGGCTCAAACCTGGTTTCTTCACAGTGTGTTCATGACTCTGGTCTAAAGCTTTAATCCTCTAAAAAGCAAAAAGGCTCAATACTGTGAATAGTTAATGATGCAAGTCGGACCGAAACGTCCTCGTAAGTTTCTATGTACGGGTTATTTGTGTATTGCTTTATTATTCTGCATATATGGTCCACAACCACGGTTCATATCTTAGTTTTTATACTTGTAGAGTTCACAGCCATGGTCCATATGTCTTGCCGAATAGGTAAAACTTGCGATTTTGGCTTAAATAGCAACGCTTTTCTTGCCGATTAAGGCAAGCGAAAATTTGTGAATGCAATAATTTCGCAAAAATTATTCTGAACCTCACGAAAAAAAATATATTTCATTGTGTTTTTTTTATTAAATTATTGCAAAACTTATCTAAAATATATTTAGTTGGATTAGGCTAAATTAAATTGCACTTGTTATAATAAGGTTAGGTAAGTTTTCTAAGGTTCCTTTGGTACAAAATAATTAATTTTTACATTAACATAAATGAAAAAAATATATCTTTAAAAGTATAGAGAAATTTTTAGAAATGACTTAATTTTAATGAGTTCTTGCTAATTGACCAGTTTTACCTATTCGGCACGACATATATATACCATATATTCTTGTACATATATGGTTCACAGCCATGGTCGAAACCAGGACTCTTCCACACACATGACATTCGCTGTGAAAGTGTCAGCACTGGTTCGAGCTGACAAACACCTCCAAGATCATGCAGACTTATACAAGCTTTATTTCTTATACAAGTTTTAGTGTAGCAATAAGATTAGCTCAGCTCTTCTGCAACTTGAAATAGTTTCTCAGGTTTTGTATAACATTATTCGTTGTTTTTTTTAACAATTATACATGCAGGCTAAGAGTTGGTATCCTTCGTCAGCTTATTTCAACGTACCAATTCCCATTCTTCAGAAGCTGTATGACAGGTTTACCACAGAAGAAGAAGAAGAAGAAGAAGAAGAAGAAGAAGAAGAAGAAGAAGAAGAAGAAGAAGAAGAAGAAGAAGAAGAAGAAGAAGAAAGAAGAAGAAGAAGAAGAAGAAGAAGAAGAAGAAGAAGAAGAAGAAGAAGAAGAAGAAGAAGAAGAAGAAGAAGAAGAAGAAGAAGAAGAAGAAGAAGAAGAAGAAGAAGAAGAAGAAGAAGAAGAAGAAGAAGAAGAAGAAGAAGAGAAGAAGAAGAAGAAGAAGAAGAAGAAGAAGAAGAAGAAAGAAGAAGAAGAAGAAGAAGAAGAAGAAGAAGAAGAAGAAGAAGAAGAAGAAGAAGAAGAAGAAGAAGAAGAAGAAGAAGAAGAAGAAGAAGAAGAAGAAGAAGAAAAGGTAACCTGCCATTCCCCTTCAAGATACGACGGACAATAATAAACTAACGATCGCCTGCCCCCAAGAAGAAGAAAGGGCCAACAGGTGCAAGGAGACTAGTGGTCCAATCGTCTCTCCCAGCACCGGCAACTAACCGAGGTGCTTTTGATTGTGAGCTTCATTTTACTTCTTTATTGACGCTTCGCTTTTTTCAAAAGTTTTTCATCTTGTTTAGCTAAGCTCTCCTTCAATCCATGTTGCTGTTGTTGTTACTGTTGCTGCTGTTCTTGTTACTGTTGCTGCTACTCTTGTTACTGTTGCTGCCGTTGCTTCTGCTACCGCTGCAGCTGCTATTGATACTGTTGGCTGTGCTGGTGGTGTTGTTGGTACTGTTAATGTTATTGGTCCTTCTGTTTTCTCTGCTCCTGCTGCTACTTTTGCTGCGCCTGCTACTGGTGTTGCTTATATTCTATTATTATTGGTACTGCTGCTGCTGCCGCTACTACTACTAGTAATACCTCTTCGCGTCCTGAGTCTGCAATACCGCCTAGCACTCCTTCCTTAGTCTGGATCCTCCTCCCTCAAGTCTAAATCCTCCTTCTTTAGTCTAGATTATCTAGATCATTAGAACATTCTCCCCCCACATTCAAGAATCGCTAGAAGGTTCGTCCCACAACCATGGATTACTAGAAGGTTTGCTCTACTACCAAGTACTAACCCATCTGTAACCCAACAGTCTGTTGGGTTACAGATGGGTATGTGTCTGATGCCAGCAGACATACCAGGGAACTCCTAGAACTGTGAAAATATTGCATTACCCTGGTATTTGAGCATCCTAGAAATAAAAATAGACAAGATTTGACTTTTACGAGTAACGAAGAACTAATCAGAGACAAAAATCAAGTAATGCACTCTGATCACAACTTCACAAAGGTATAACCACTCGTAAATTTGTCAGATCACCGGCGGAGTAATGGGTTAAGACAGCGAGGCTACCGTCTCACCTCAATATTAGGGGACTTTACTCGATTCCACTTTAAAAGCCGCAGCCTGTAATTCGCCAGCTGTAATTCTATGGGCTCGGTGTCTACATCCTGACTGACTATGCCTGCGAGTGGTGCCGGGGGTGAAGGTTGAATTCGGGGTTTGACACTAGCTGTCACATTTCTATGCCGTGACACTAGTAACGGACCCCTGTCTACATCGTAACATTCCATTGACACAGTGAGGATACCATCTCACCTCACTGCTCACTATTAGAGAACTTTACTCGATTCCACTTTAAAGCCTCAACGGGTGCTGTGACGGCAACGAGGCCAGTGGTCGGAGAGATCCGTATGTAAGAAGGCCTGGGAGGGGAGAGGACAGGACAGGGCAGCTTGTCGGAAACCAAGCAAAGCACTCAACCTCTCCCATCTATCAGTTTTGAACACGCTCCACCAATAGTTCTTATACAGAATAACAAATTAAAGATAGGGAAAGTGAGCGCTATCTTCCACATTATTAGTTTATTTATAGTTATTTACCTGTTGCACTAGTATACTTTGTTAATGAGAAAGCAGTCTGATACTAAGATATCTAGAAGGATATAGCAAAGTGAGATATTTGGTAATGGATAATATAATTAGCTGATACAACTGAATATTCACTTCCACTGTAACATAGTTTGCCTTCCACAGAGAGAATAAACCAGAGGCCAGCTCCCACAGGAAAGTGCCACCTCTCCAACACAGAGAGACTAGACTCCTGCTCACAGCTGTAGCTAGCCACAAAGTCTCTAGCTATGTCATCCCGGCAAAGTCTGGCACCGAACCTCAGAGTCTCTATCTCAGTGCCCAACCAAGACTCCTCACCAAGTCTCCCTTAGGTAATTTCTCTCAGCTTTTAATAGTCTCCACAGCAGGGTGCCGTGAATACAATAAGAGATAACATAAGTGTCAGGGGCCCAAGACTCGTCAACTGCCACCTAGCATACATAAGGAGGATTACCAATAGGCCCCTAGCTGTCAAGAGGGAAGTGTACAGATGCCTAAAGTCAGTGTCTGACCAGCTGTGGTTCGTACGTTGGACTGCGTGCCTCAGGGTACGAAAGAAACTTAGTGGTTCTATATTTAAGTCTTCAAGATGCAGAGGAGCTGCAGCTTAACTTTTTTAATAGAACTCGGAGCTACACCCCAATCCTTCCAAGAATTCCAGGAGCTGTAGATCAACACTATCAAAGCACCCAGGAGCTATATATCAGCACTATCAAAAGGCCCAGGAGTTGCAGATCAACGTCTTCAAAAACAACACAGGGGCTGTTGATCAATAACCTCAAAAAAAGGCCCAGGAGCTGCAGGTCAACGTCTTCAAAAACAACACAGGGGCTGTTGATAAAAAAAATGACCCAAGAGCTGCAGGTAAACGCCCTCCAAAAGGCCCAGGAGCACTTGATCAACACACTCAAGAGACGACATACTGCATAACTCACTTAATCACATATTTTTGGGGCATGCTGAGCTTAAATTATGGTACTCATACCAGGTATGTTGTGAGCATAAATTGCTCTACCCATCTCTAGGGCATCTTGAGAGATGGTGATGACCAGGTAGAGATACTGCTGCAGCAGTATAAATATATTATTAATTATTATTATTCATGGGGAGACTCCCTGAAGAATAAGAGACAACACAAGGAAGGAAATGGTAGCTCCAATTCCTTGGATCATGAGCCCTCTAGTAGTAATTAAGGCGCCTCACTGGAGGAGGTGCTAAATTCCTAACAAATAGATTTAAACACGAAGCTTTGCATGAACCAGGATTACCACAGGACTTCCCATTCAGGGAGGCGCCTTGGTGCTGGTGAAGAGCTCTTCTCTTTCTCTTTTTTTTCAGGTGTTGTTAAACCACTGTGTATTAATCCTTTTCAAATAATAATAATAATAATAATAATAATAATAATAATAATAATAATAATAATAATAATAATAAAATAATAAAACATTAATAATAACCTACCCTATGCTTCGTTTGTTATTTAGATTGTTTATTTAATTATAACTCCTATAACTCAGGGTACAAGCAGGGCTTGAACCCATGGCCAGCCGGTCCTAAAACCAATGCAATGCACGAAAAATCTTAACATATATAACGAATGTAAAGTCAAAAAAACATACCATGCTGTAATTTGCGTTTTCGCCTGGTACAAGTAATAAACTTGTATTAAAACTGAAGTGGAGGTGGCAAATTCGCGTCTCTTTTCATGGGTCGTTGTGAAATGATGACTTCAGAGACGAAATTAGGCATCAGCTGGCATCAGCTGCCATTAAAAAAAATAGGATCTCTACCTAGAGGTATCTAAATAAAAGGATTTCTTCTTGAGTATACAAAACAAAATAGTTTTTTTTTTTTAATCAAAATAGATTTTGCCCGTACGAGCAAAACATCACCACTACCTTATTTAAGTTAACCTTGCTCGCTGTTACATTGGCAATATACTTACACCATGATATGCTAATCATGTAAATATATGATTTTGTGGGCAGGCAGTAGCCTATTGAACATTCTGATGGTAATTACAGTAAAACCACATCACGAGCGTATTTTAAAAATACGGTCATCTTAAAAATTGCCTGAGAAATCATTAAATAATGATTTTGTCCAAGACATTGTTGGCAGGCGAAGACAGAGTTGTGGTAAACTCTACTACTATAAGACCACCAACTAGGGAGGGTTATAGGGTGTTTAGCAAACATAGCTATTCCTTTCATATTATACTTTTTCTATGCAAGAAAGCTGAAAACGTTCTGAAACGTCGAAATATGCAATAAAAATAGTCTTTTTCTATCTTAACTGCATTTTAAAGAAAAAATGAGCAAAATCTTAAAAAAAATTGAAGCTAAAAACGCTGTTTTTGTTTTTTTTATTTTACTTGCTTTAGTTCTTCCAGCGTTTTATTTAATGGCCAGTGACCATTATAGAGTTTATCACACCAGAGGTGTCCATGTTATTGTTGTGACGGTGTTTTTCTTGTGAATAAAATAGTAATCAATAAACACAAGGCCTCCAGTAGCCTATACAAGGGTCATTAGGCTAGAGGCCTGTGACCTATATGAGGGTTATTAGGTCAGGAGCGCCTTCGTTCGGGAATTTTCAGGTTGGGTAGGGAGACTATCCAGGATAGAAGACTTTTTCCTGGGTTTGCTAAGAAATCTGCTGACATCCACATCCACACATCGCTAAAGCTGAGCACCAAAACAATGATGAAACCGAGATTCCTTAAGAGAAATGTTCACTTTGCTGATAGTGATACTAACAATGTTTTGTTTTCTGTCATGTTAGAGACCATTATCAACTTTTAAAACCGGTCTTCTGTAACCTTCACAGACGCCTAGTTTTTAAGCTATATTTTTATTAAAAAATAGACTGAAATAAAAGAGCAAAAAAGAGCTATGACTTATAAGTTTATTAAGTCAAATATTTGTAGTTCACTATGGTATATATGTTACATATATACCATAATCAAGAATACCTTAATATCTAATTATGAAATGAGAGACTAAGGGAAATATGGGAAAGACTTAGGAGAATATGGTTAAGAGATATATTAAATTGAGAAGATATGAAAAGAAATGAAGGAATAGGATTGTTACAAGTGGATAAGGAAATACGAAAAGAGAAAGAGTTGAGGGAAAGGAAAATTGTGTAGACACTTTAGGGCAGTGACTCTGAACCCCTGAGAATCGACCTAAAATCGATACAGCATCTTGTTTACAAGGAGCTACTCCATACAGCATTTTGTTTACAAGTAGCTACTCAATACAGCATCATGTTTACAAGTAGCTACTCCATACAGCATCATGTTTACAAGTAGCTACTCCATACAGCATCATGTTTACAAGTAGCTACTCCATACAGCATCTTGTTTACAAGTAGCTACTCCATACAGCATCCTGTTAATCCCATCTAGGAAAGAAAAAAAGCTTTTGGAAGCCTTCATTACCCCATGGACCTTTAACTTCTCTGTATTTATTATAATTTCCTATGAAATTAGATAAAAAAAACTCTGCCAATTTTGAGAATTTGAATATGCATGAACTTTTAGTGGGAGTGTGTAGTAACGATTTCTACACCAATTATAAGATTTATTTTAGGCGAGGCTCAAATAGGGTGTACTGTGGAAATATTCTAGTGTTTGTCCGTTATGTTCAAGCTCAATCAAGGACAGGGAAGGGATGGCATTCAGGTATATTGACTTACTGTACTAATAGAGTTACAGGAGGAGAAATAAGATGGTCGCTTGTAGTGTCTCACTTTACCAGGAGGAAGAGGAGGATTAAGAAGAAAATGAAAATTAGTAGGGGAAGGACAGCTGCTCAGTTGTATTATCTGATTGTGGCAGAAAAGGAGGAAAAGATGACGAAGAGGAAGAGGAATAAGAGGAGGAGGGGAAGATGGTGAGGACTGCCAACTCAATTGTTAATGGATCGACTGAACAACCCAGTGAATGATTTCATGTCTTCAGTGTGATCTGTGACTTTGCAATGTTGCATGGCACTAAATGGGGGCTAACGTAATTGCTTATTTATTCTAATAGATCTGCCCAAGTGTTGAAAGATGAGGCTTAGTTTTACCAATATACATAGCATTACAGCTATGACAATTATGTTAGGTAAATAGGTATTGTGACATTTTATTGTGGCAACGTTTCGCTCTCCATGAGCTTCGTCAAAACGTTACCTACAAGGACACAGAGGTACAATGTGAGGTGAAAGATGGGTAGTAGTAGTAGTAGTAGTAGTCTTAATTACTACTACTACCTAGCATTATGTAGGTAATTCTACCATTATTACTACAACACTTATATTTGTAGACTACAGAAGACTGTAATTCAACAGGTACAACATCTCTGAAGTTATAGAAACGATGTATAGTTTATTTAGGATTATATATAACTCTCACTTGGGGATAAATTTCTTGTAACAGCTTTATCTTTTTTTTTTTTACAAAGAAAAGCTACTTTTGTTTACGAAAGTTGTGTCTTTTGACACGAAGTGGAATTAAGTAGAGTAATTAATAACACAGAATCTCCCTGGCAGGGCCATGCTGGCCATGCTTAGATAAATTACATCAAAGTCGATTACCATTACGATTTCAATCACTCTTCCAGCTTCTCAATTACAATTATAATTGATCAGAATTTTCCTGATCAATTACCAATAGAATTTATAAAAAAATAAACTACAATTATTTGATATCTTGTAACAAATTATTTTCTTTAATTACTTCCACTTCGAATTTTGTATTTAAATTTAAGTACTTGAATAATGCACAAGAATACCATTAGTTACATTCTAGAGGCAGAAGGAGAATATAATATTTGTTACACTAAATCATCCAAAGATCCAGCAAGATTACAGATAATTAGACCAATAAGAATAAAAAGGCACAATACCGTGACTGGAATAATACATGTAGATGAATGGTTCAGAGAACCGACAAGTTATAAATTAGACACATATGCAACACTTGGGTATCTTTATTGAGGAATAAGATAAAGATACCCAAGTGTTGCATATGTGTCTAATTTGGAATAATACATAAATAACCCACAGAAAGAAACTTATGACCATTAACTAGTCACACACACAAGATAAACATGTCATATAATTCACTGTGTTAGATCTAAGATATAATGTTTAATGTTTTTTTTCATTAAATACAATTTAAAACAAGGAAACTGAACATAGAAACTGGACAAAATCAGGAGAACTGTTGCAATAAATTGTTGCATAAAGTTGCAAATGAGTTATTTCACAACGTTAAATAATTGAAAATAATATTGAATTTACTGGTGCACAACAACTTTCATAAGTTACGTTCATTTTCACATATTACAGTTCATTAAGATTCAAGCATGGAAGGTACTCATAAATTTCTTATAATCAGAAGTTCGAGGAAGCCTCATGGTCTTGCTGCGCTCTACTGAAAGTAAACAAAGATTTCCTGCTACGCTCGCTACTCCCTCTGGCGACGCTGAAGTGGCTGTACAACCTATCATTTCTCATACTTAATTCTTCAGAGGCAGCACTTTTGGAGGATGTTTTGTTTAATTCATGTTAAGCTCTATACCCATGTGGGTCATTCATATATATATATATATATATATATATATATATATATATATATATATATATATATATATATAAATTTGTTCAGGTTCATGAACTTGAACAAATTAACAATGAGGCCTAGCTTGATGTAATTTTAACAGGTATAAGCTTGACAACAATCGGTTACAATTAAAATTACGTTTTAATCCAAAAGTTCAATTAGAATTATTAAAAAATGTAATTAATTTCATTCAGATTCAATTACTCCAAGACTGATGCGGGCACCCACACAGATGCTAGATAATACAGAACACAAAACGGACCTCAATTACGGATTTAAGAGGAAAATTTGTTGGGATTATTAACCGGGAAGGTTAGTAACCCAAGATAACCCAGTAAAGTCAGGATGTTACGTCTTATTACCAATAAAGTTCTTTAATACTCTTCCCCAGGATGCGACCTAAACCAGTCGCCTGACACCCAGGTACCTACCGACTCCTAGGTGAGCAGTGGCAGCAAGTGTAACGAAACCTGCCCAACGCTTCCACTCGTGCCAGGCATCGAACCGTGACTCTCAGTCTATGAGCTAAGACCGCTACCAACTGAAGTCATCATCAGCAGAATGTACACCAAAATAATGGTGTTAACGGGGAGGGGAGGACCTAGCCACCTAGGGATGACGGGGAGTAATTTACAGTGTAAGGACGTGAACCCAGAACAAAAATAATGAATATTTTGTCTGCGGTTTGCTCAGACTTTTGAATAGTTAAAAGTAATAAAGTTAAATACGAGAACTAGTTTCTCAATTTTCGTATCTTAATAAAGAGGATTTTTTTTTTTTAATTTTACACTGAAAATTTTATACGAGGGAATAAAGAGGATTTTTTAAATTTTTACATTTAGAATCTTATATGAAGAAAGGAGGGAGCGTGGAGATGACCAACTGTGACAAGGTGCGCGACCCAAAATAGGGTTAACATAACTGCAATATATACTGCATATAAGGGTGTCAGGTCAGTTTGGCCTCCTGCTAACTTACATTCTGCTGATGAGGACTTCATCTTGGAGTTGAACTATAGAGTCTCACTGCCACTGCTGTTTTCCTGTCCACATGTGAGATACCATTCAGCATCGACTAGTATTTATCACATTTTTATTATCACAGGATAAAAGGATAGCATAAAATAAAGAATATCTTTCCCAGTTGTTGGGAGCACTCAGAAATTGATCTTAATAAAGCATCCTGTGTACAGTAAAGACAGGTTGACTGACAGGCTTGGACACGGAGCTTGCCTAAGGTCATGTGTAAGAATCCCACAAGAGGCTATGTGCCAGGGACGTAAACAAAACAAAAAACTGTGTTTAGCATGCAGTTGAATACAGTTCTGCTCGTTTGACTGTTGAGCATATCGTTTGAGCCGTGTAAATTCTGGTGTGTGCAGAATATGCTCGTTTCTAGCACCATCACCAACATTACAATCTCCATCACAGCCGCCACCAAAACTAGAACCTCTACCATCACAATCACCACCTACACCACAATCTTCTCTAGCACAATCAACACTATAACCTCTACCACAACCACCACAATCACTACAACCTCAAGCAACACTACAATCTCTGCCACAACTACCACCAACAATAAGACCTTCCCTGTCGCCCTCACTACAACTGCCACCATCGCCAACCACCATCATAACAACCAAAGCTAGCACTACCACCAGTACTAATACCTACAATCACCACTTTCAGTGCCTAAAATCACCAGTACCTACAACCACTACCAGTGCCTATAACTACCAGTACCTACAACCACCACTAAAACCACCAATACCTACAATCACTACCAGTGCCTATAACCACCAGTACCTACACCCACTACCAGTGCCTAAAATCACCAGTACCTACAACCACCACTAAAATCACCAGTACCTACAATCACTACCAGTGCCTATAACCACCAGTACCTACAACAACTACCAGTGCCTAAAACCACCAGTACCTACAATCACTACCAGTGCCTATAACCACCAGTACCTACAACCACTACCAGTGCCTAAAACCACCAGTACCTACAATCACTACCAGTGCCTATAATCACCAGTACCTACAACCACTACCAGTGCCTAAAACCACCGATACCTACAACAAACACTACCACCCTTACCAGTAATTCCAACTAGGATGCAGCTCAGGTGGTAACTTAAGACAGAGTTCAATACCTAATGTGTTTAAAAACCTCATGTTCAACCTTTCTGAAGTATATACCTGGAGATAAATCTATTCAAAGAATGTACCTTGATGCTAATAAAAGCCTTTTGATCCGAGGAACTGGAGATTCCTCACTCTTCCATTAATTAAACCTGATTACCATTCGTTACCCAGGCTCTTAGTGCATGTAAATATAAAGGAATATAAATATTGAACAAAATATATACTTGAGTACAGGAAGGTGTAACAATGTAACATAGAGAGAGAGAGAGAGAGAGAGAGAGAGAGAGAGAGAGAGAGAGAGAGAGAGAGAGAGAGAGAGAGAGAGAGAGAGAGAGAATGGGGGTAAAAAATAGCCTATACTGTCTTGGTGGCGTTTTTATTTCTTGCTCAAAGGTAGAAAAAGTAAGTTTTTCCTAAGCCACTGCTTGACAACACCAGCAGCGCCACGAGGGTCACTGTCGAGTGCCTGAGGCCTCATAGCATGAATACTCACGAGTATTTAACTATACAGAAAAGAAAGATGTGATAATAGTAGTAGTAGTATCAGTAGAGGTTATGGTAGTAATAGTGTTCAATTAAAATAAAAATGTAAATCAATGATCTATACGGAAGAAAATATGTGAAGAAACAAAAGAATATCAGGGTACAAACTACATGCTCCAGTATTACTGGAAATTCTATTTTATATCACATATGGAATCTCTAGACAAGACACGCAAGACCTCAGTAACTAGAGTAAATCCAGTTTTTATAAGAGTGCGTACCACTCTTAACACACACTGCTCTACACATGAGCCTGGGTACGTCTCACGAGCCTGGGTACGTCCCACACGAGCCTGGGTACGTCCCACACGAGCCTGGGTACGTCTCACACGAGCCTGGGTACGTCCCACACGAGCCTGGGTACGTCCCACACGAGCCTGGGTACGTCTCACACGAGCCTGGGTACGTCTCACACGAGCCTGGGTACGTCTCACACGAGCCTGGGTACGTCTCACACGAGCCTGGGTACGTCTCACACGAGCCTGGGTACGTCTCACACGAGCCTGGGTACGTCTCACACGAGCCTGGGTACGTCTCACACGAGCCTGGGTACGTCTCACACGAGCCTGGGTACGTCTCACACGAGCCGGGTACGTCTCACACGAGCCTGGGTACGTCCACACGAGCCTGGGTACGTCTCACACGAGCCTGGGTACGTCTCACACGAGCCTGGGTACGTCTCACACGAGCCGGGTACGTCTCACACGAGCCTGGGTACGTCTCACACGAGCCCGGGTACGTCTCACACGAGCCTGGGTACGTCTCACACGAGCCCGGGTACGTCTCACACGAGCCCGGGTACGTCTCACACGAGCCCGGGTACGTCTCACACGAGCCCGGGTACGTCTCACACGAGCCGGGTACGTCTCACACGAGCCCGGGTACGTCTCACACGAGCCCGGGTACGTCTCACACGAGCCCGGGTACGTCTCACACGAGCCCGGGTACGTCTCACACGAGCCCGGGTGTGCCTCTCAATTCATCAAGAATGTGATACGATTCTCAAAGATTAATGATTCCTTGCAAACATACACATTTCGTATCTTTTAATATATCTAAATGAGAAAAATTGAATTGGAGTAAGACCTGCCAAGAATGGTCCAATAAACCTGCCGCGGTGTTCCTTCATTCTTAAATTCTTATATATGGTATTAGCGCTATCTCTTAGATATTTTGAATAGGCAGAAGTGGTAGATTACACTGGTAGAATGATACAGCAATAGTCTTGAAGCTCTATGGGACTTATTTTATATTGAAGATCACGTTTTCATACTATAAAGATAGTGGAACTAATACGAAAATATTTTTACAGTGTCAAGTAAAAAATTTCGTCTAGTACCGAGCTACTACACCGTGAAGATCTACGTAGGAGCGAGATCTCAAACATATTGTGTAATCTGAAAGATTAATATAGCCAACTGGGACTCAATGCAGGTTTACCCATGTATTTTATATCACTCCACAACAAGACAGTAATCTGAGTTGTTGGTTCATCTCAGACTCAGTGAGACGAGAAAAGTATACTGATCGTGCCTTTATTTAAACAATATTCTACTCTAAGTGGAGCTTATCCTAGATTAAATCTACATATTGTATTTATATTGTCTGGGAAGTACAGTGCCTGCACTATGATGCAGTTTTTGAGTTGTAGTGTAGGCGCGCCTCTGGCAAGACAGTGATGGAATGAGTGATGGTGAAAGTGTTTCTTCTTTTTCGGGTCACCCTGCCTTGGTGGGAAACGGCAGATGTGTCAAAAAAAATTGCCTGTTTCAGAAATAGAGTCACGGAAACAAATCGGAGATTTTTTGTTTCCTTACTGTGTTCGCAACACCTGTGTGCCCTCAACACCTGTGTGCCCTCAAGATCACTGTACAAAATATTTGTATGCTAGGTAGATAAAATATACATAAAGAAATAATGACGAAAATGCAAGTATCATGTTACCAAAAGTTCAATTACAATATTTCACTTAGTGGTTTTCTATGTCAAGATGTATTGAAAGAAACCTACACACAAACAAACACACACACACACACACACAAACACCCACACCCCTACATAGTAACCACCAGCGAAGAAACAGGGGCAGGAGCTGTGAATCGACCCCTGTAACCACATATAGGTGACTACATACCAAAACAGGGCAAGTGTCAATCGACAAGTGCCTTTGACAACTAATAGAATGAAAAGGGAAAAGAGAGAGAGAGAGAGAGAGAGAGAGAGAGAGAGAGAGAGAGAGAGAGAGAGAGAGAGAGTGTCATGTGTCTATCGACAAGTGCCTTTGACAACCGGCAACTAACACTAGCCAGTTCTGGAGTTCCAGTTTCACTCTTTCTGTTTTTGTTTTACGTTAAATTTCATGAAACTTAATCTAACCTAGCCTAATTATGCCTAGCCTAATCCACAAAACTATAACTAAAACTAGTTTAACGTAAAGAAATCTTACCTATCCTAATCTAATTTTCTTCCCTTTTCTTGTCCTTAGACTTACTCCACTACTACTATTACTAGTACTACTAAAACTACTACTACTACTAATCTAATCTAAAAAACTAAAAATAGCGTACACAGAAACTCAATGTACAGTATCAACAACTTTGACCTAGGAGGCCAGGTTGGAAAAGCAGGTTTATTCACCAGTTATACCGTTATACAGTGTTCAGTGGTACACACGTATATAGCGGTCGGTAGTATACACGTATATAGTGCATAATGGTATACATGCTTAATGATAACCCATGTGGAGACAAACTAGGAAAATTATACGTGTATATACAGTGTGTGTGTGTTAGTAAACGTGTGTGTACAGTGCCTGGTGGTACAAGATCACACGCTACTGGTTCATACACCTACATAAGCACATTAAAAAAGACAGGATGCCATAATTTTTGAAGCGGAAACTTTTGTTTCGTTCACTTGTTTCGGAAAAGCCTCGTGGATTTGTGAAAAGTACTCATCACCACTGACCTTTATTGTACAAAAAACAACTTTCTCTCCCCCGTGTTGCGGAAAAACGCAGTACAAATTCTTGTTGATTAAAATAAAACTAGACGTAAGCTGGCTCTAATTTACACTTAGTTTTACTACTATGATGGTTTCTTTCATATAGAAATTTTTCAAAATAAGGTTAATTAACTAGCTGTATTGCATATATTTTTCCCGCTGGACTCGTAGTGTAAAACTAAAACTCGCATTGTTTTCCACTTAAGAGGACAATCCATATAACACGCAAAACAAACAGTACACAACACATAGTCACATTATATATGGTAAATAATACTTAGAGTAAACAATTCACATAGCGTACAATGCATATTGTGTACAAAAGCAACAGATAGAGACCAAACTACAAGTAGAAAATAGGAAATTGGTGAGGAACACATTTGTAAATTTTGCTTTCAAACGTAGATGGAATGAACGAAAAACTAAATAACTAAGGGACATCAATTTTTCATACGAACGTAGATGGAATGAACGAAAAAAATATAGTAACTAGGGGACTTAAATGAGAGAAGAAACCTGATATAGTTTAGTTGAGGCTAAAATCATATATTAAATGAGGGTAACTACTGATCGTGGAGAAGAGAAAGTGAGCGAGAGGTAGAGCAAGCGATAAAGCCAGAGAAATCGAACGTTTAAAAGAAAGCAAGGGAAAAAGTGTGTGAGAGAGATAGCGAGAGAGAGAAACAAAAGAGAAAGGGCTAGCGAGAAACAAAACGAGAAAAATGAGTGAGATACAGAGATAGAGAAAACCAGCGAGGAGGAGAGTAGGGGATGAAACACGGAGAAAGAACAAGGAAGAAAGCACAGAAGAGAACGAGATGGTAAGACTGAAAGGGGAAAGAGAAAGAAGGGAAAAGACTGAAGAGAGAGAGAGAGCTCCTGAGGAATATGAACGGGCGCCCACTGAACAAACCCGTGACGCTTACAACCTCTCGGCCAAAAATAATCACGTAAATACACACTAAATAACGCATTTTTTCCTCCTCCCAATTCTACACAGACCAAAATATCTTCGTGTCGCAATATTCATCTTTCTTCACAATGGCTCTAGTTCTCGTCATTCTATAAATACTTTCCATAAATGTCGACCATTACAAGATACAGCCAGAGATGTGAAGGTGCTGGCAGACCGAGAATAAAATGGATTTTACGAGGCATGTTCTTCGATACAAGTCAGAGATTAAAGTTTTTTTTTATACTCTTAGAAGGCTTACACAAGGAGGAGGGGGTAGGGTCTGTGTTGTTATTGTGTTAGTTGAAGAGTTAGACACTTTCTATTTTCTAAGTAGCTCATTTGCATGATTGTGTTAATTGCCAGAATGAGCTGTTTGGTGTTAGGTATTAGTTACTAGAAGTGGCTATCTTAATTTCAGGGGTTTCAAAAAATCAATCATTTCACTTGAAGAAGCGGGACATAGCGAAGACAAAATTGATGAAAAAGACACATTTGCAACATGAATCTTTTTCCGACCCATTAACGATTGGCCGGTGGGGAAAAAAAATATAAATTATTTGTCGAAATAAAACTTGAGAGTGGCTTCTTGAGGGACTGGAGATCAAAGGTGTGAGGGAAGACACAGGCGGTAGTTTGTGTCACACACTGACTCTGGTCTGGAAGAATGAGGCAGCAAAATGTTCTATTTTGGGAGTGACAACATACATACACACTCAACATACTTAAGAAAAGAGAGCAATGACAATTACCTCACCATATATATTGAAGGATGTTATATATATATATATATAATAACAAATGGATTTGACAGTTAAAAATAGGAGAGGAGAGTTATTAAATGGAGAGTTAGAGGTATCGGGAAGATGGAGAGAATATTTTGAGGATTTGTTAAATGTTGATGAAGACAGGGAAGCTGTGATTTCGTGTGTAGGGCAAGGAGGAATAACATCTTGTAGGAGTGTGGAAGAGCCAGTTGTGGGTGTAGGGGAAGTTCGTGAGGCAGTGGGTAGAATGAAAGGGGGTAAGGCAGTTGGTCTAAAAGATAAAGAAGCAAATACAAAGTGGGAGTTGTCACAGTTGCTTTTTGCTGATGACACTGTGCTTTTGGGAGATTCTGAAGAGAAGCTGCAGAGGTTGGTGGATGAATTTGGTAGGGTGTGTAAAAGAAGAAAATTGAAAGTGAATATAGGAAAGAGTAAGGTGATGAGGATAACAAAAAGAATAGGTGACGAAAGATTGGATATCAGATTGGAGGGAGAGAGTATGGAGGAGGTGAATGTATTCAGATATTTGGGAGTGGACATGTCGGCGGATGGGTCTATGAAGGATGAGGTGAATCATAGAATTGATGAGGGAAAAGGGTGAGTGGAGCACTTCGAGTCTGTGGAGACAAAGAACCTTGTCCATGGAAGTAAAGAGGGAATGTATGAGAGTATAGTTATACCAACGCTCTTATATGGGTGTGAAGCATGGGTGATGAATGTTGCAACGAGGAGAAGGCTGGAGGCAGTGGAGATGTCATGTCTGAGGTCAATGTGTGGTGTGAATATAATGCAGAGAATTCGGAGTTTGGAAATTAGGAGGAGGTGCGGGATTACCAAAACGATTGTCCAGAGAGCTGAGGAGGGGGTTTTTGAGGTGGTTTGGACATGTAGAGAGAATGGAACGAGACAGAGTGACTTCGAGAGTGTATAAATCTGTAGTGGAGGGAAGGCGGGGTAGGGTCGGCCTAGGAAAGGTTGGAGGGAGGGTAAAGGAAGTTTTGTGTGCGAGGGCTTGGACTTCCAGCAAGCATGTGTGAGCGTATTTGATAGGAGTGAATGGAGGCATATGGTTTTAATACTTGACGTGCTGTTGGAGTGTGAGCAAAGTAACATTTATGAAGGGATTCAGGAAACCGGCAGGCCGGACTTGAGTTCTGGAGATGGGAAGTACAGTGCCGGCACTCTGAAGGAGGGGTGTTAATGTTGCAGTTTTATAACTGTAGTGTAAAGCACCCTTCTGGCAAGACAGTGATGGAGTGAATGATGATGAAAGTTTTTCTTTTTCGGGCCACCCTGCCTTGGTGGGAATCGGCCGATGTGTTAATAAAAAAATATATATATATATATATATATATATATATATATATATATATATATATATATATCATATATATACAGTGGTCCCTCGGTTTTCGCCGAAAATTAGTTCCAGAATGCTGCTCAAGTGCCATTACCGAACGAATTTACTTCCTTAAGAAATAATGTCACGCAGGTTAGTCTATTTCAGTCCCCAAAAAATACACTTGCAACAGCACTTACGAAAATACACTTACATAAATGTTCGAGTTTGGAGATGCACGAAAACCGAGGGACCACTGTATATATATAGGGAGGTACTACCTCAAGAACTTGACTGGGGACCCTCATCCTCAGAGAAGACAATAAACGTACCTCAGGGAAAACTCGAGGTTCTCCCCGGAGCTGTTTGAATATTTTATTCTCCTACCACTCCTTATATATATTATATAAGTGCTTTATTAATAGACAGTATACATTGACAGAAAACACAAACTTGAACATGAATACATGAATATATATATATAAAGATGGCATATACAGTACAAGAGGTGTGAGAGATACATGTCTAGTACATATTGTTACATGTTTGTCACTGATTGTAAAGCGAAAATCTCATCCAGCTCCTCAGAGCTGGGGCGCGTGCCCAAAATACAGCATGCATTACCCCTCTGAATAGCAGCGCTGAGTCGCTGGAACAGAAAACTAACTGCCCTGGGATCCCTAGTTACCCTGTTGAGTCTTTTGCCCAGCTCCTTGAGGAACTTAGATGCACTCTTTCCCCATGAGCCAAGGGTCTCTGAGCCTATGGGAACAAACATATAATGATGGGAAAGTTCTCCATATTTTCTCGACTTTTGGGACTCCCTGAAGGTGGCAGCTGCCCCTCCTTCCGCCCTGGTGTATTGGAGATAGGTATCAGCCAAGGTAGATGCACATGTGTAATCCCACACCACCTGCTTGCCGTCTGTCCAGGCTTGAAGGGTGATACCATCTGGACGCTTTTGGCTGCCATCAGATCTGCATAGTTGGGGTGGCTCCCTTACTGCTGGGCATCCGGCTGTTGTGAGGCTCCTCTTGATAATGTTATTAACCTCCTCAGGTCTTGCAATCTTTCTCTCGGATTTACGACACACAAGAAATGGTACCCGAATCGGTCTGCTGCTTCACTGCCACAAATACACGTGTGTTCGGCGAGAATAGGGGCGGCAAGGCGAAGGGCAACACCAATGCGGATGGGCTGTGAGTCGTGGCGTGTGCCAAGGCTGGAGTTGGGAAAAGCCAACAAAGTCCCCTGCATGAGGAGCTCTCACTGCCAGGAGGCGGGCTCTATCCTTCCCTGACACACTCTGAAGCATTGCTGAGGCTATATTCTCTACTATTGGGCCATTCCAAGGCGACTGTTTGTAGTTGTTGGGGAGGGAGCAGGCCTGGTTTCAGAGCCCGTTAGATTATCCCAGATCCTGGCTCCGTCAACGAACTTTTGGTCATGGATTCCAATCATATATATATTTGAAATATTTGTTGCTGGCATGGCAAGACGTGTGGTGGGCTAGCTGCGGGATTTTCAATTATAACTCCCGATCAAGCTGACCAGGTTTAGACTGAACAGGACTCAGTGTGAATACTCTGGGAAGATTCCAGTGCAGCGAGAAGACATTTCAGTGCACCGTTTCAATGTAAATAGTGGAAGTGTTGTGCAGTTTGTGAAGGTTGGTGAGTGGTGGTAGTGATCGAAGATGCCCAGTGGGGGTGGGGGAAAATAGGGCCTACACTGTGTGCGAGTGCCGGCCAAGATTATCGTATATACAAATCTCGAAAAGCTCTCATAAAAACATCTATCTCCAGTACCATGCGCCATGCTTCCAGTTAACTTAGAAATGATTACGTGTCGATGCATGGAATAATTAGAGACATATTTTATGGAAAAATCAATGTGGGATTAATGTTAACGAGGGAGTGACCAATCAGTTCCGCCTCCCCCACACCACGGGGGAGGGGGAAGAGGCTCCGTGTGTAGGTGGTAAGGGAACAAACACACTGGGGTTCAGCAGTGCCCATACCCACATCGTTCATGATGTACATGGGAAACAAATGATGTTGTGTATTGTAAGACAGTGTTAACAATATATAGTGTGCAAGTCCATGTGTATTGTACTTCCCTCACCCCTCTCCCCGGGCTACCCCACCCAACAACCTGCGCCTCCCCCACCCAATTCCCAGCAGCAGTTTTCCTCTCCCAGCTCCTCACCAGCCCCTCAACCCCCACCACGGTCAAGTTCACTACCTTCCACGCACCATACCCACCCAGCATGTCATACTCAACTCCTACAGTCTAGTCTAGCCAGATGGATGCCAATCAGGAGGAAGCGAGCAGCCAGGAAAATGGCATGGCTGGCAGTGGTCACGTGTGGTTATACCTGT
>WNWK01000913.1:187500-356494 GCA_009830355.1 Cherax destructor | reverse complement strand
GACACTAGACACCTACCTAGGCTATGACACTAGACACTCACCTAGGCTATGACACTAGACACTCACCTAGGCTATGACACTAGACACTCCCCCAGGCTATGACACTAGTACACTCACCTAGGCTATGACACAAGACACTCACCTGGGCTATGACACTAGACACTCACCTAGGCTATGACACAGACACTCACCTGGCTATGACACTAACACCACCTAGGCTATGACACTAGATACACTCACCTAGGCTATGACACTAGACACTCACCTAGGCTATGACACTAGATACACTCACCTAGGCTATGACACTAGACACTCACCTAGGCTATGACACTAGATACACTCACCCAGGCTATGACACTAGATACACTCACCTAGGCTATGACACTAGACACTCACCTAGGCTATGACACTAGACACTCACCTAGGCTATGACACAGACACTCCCCCTAGGCTATGACACTAGACCTCACCTAGGCTATGACACTAGATACACTCACCTAGGCTATGACACTAGATACACTCACCCAGGCTATGACACTAGACACTCACCTAGGCTATGACACTAGATACACTCACCTAGGCTATGACACTAGACACTCACCTAGGCTATGACACTAGACACTCACCTAGGCTATGACACTAGATACACTCACCCAGGCTATGACACTAGACACTCACCTAGGCTATGACACTAGACACTCACCTAGGCTATGACACTAGATACACTCACCTAGGCTATGACACTAGACACTCACCTAGGCTATGACACTAGATACACTCACCTAGGCTATGACACTAGACACTCACCTAGGCTATGACACTAGACACTCACCCAGGCTATGACACTAGATACACTCACCTAGGCTATGACACTAGACACTCACCTAGGCTATGACACTAGACACTCACCTAGGCTATGACACTAGACACTCACCTAGGCTATGACACTAGACACTCACCTAGGCTATGACACTAGACACTCCCCCTAGGCTATGACACTAGACACTCACCTAGGCTATGACACTAGACACTCACCTAGGCTATGACACTAGACACTCACCTAGGCTATGACACTAAAACACTCACCTAGGCTATGACACTAGACACTCCCCCTAGGCTATGACACTAGACACTCACCTAGGCTATGACACTAGACACTCACCTAGGCTATGACACTAGAACACTCACCTAGGCTATGACACTAGACACTCACCTAGGCTATGACACTAGACACTCACCTAGGCTATGACACTAGACCCCTCACCTAGGCTATGACACTAGACACTCACCCAGGCTATGACACTAGAACACTCACCTAGGCTATGACACTAGACACTCACCTAGGCTATGACACTAGACACTCACCTAGGCTATGACAGACCTAGGCTATGACACTGAACACCTAGGCTATGACACTAGACACTCACCCAGGCTATGACACTAGATACACTCACCTAGGCTATGACACTAGACACTCACCTAGGCTATGACACTAGACACTCACCTAGGCTATGACACTAGACACACTCACCTAGGCTATGACACTAGACACTCACCTAGGCTATGACACTAGATACACTCACCTAGGCTATGACACTAGACACACTCACCTAGGCTATGACACTAGACACTCACCTAGGCTATGACACTAAAACACTCACCTAGGCTATGACACTAGACACTCACTAGGCTATGACACTAGAACCTCACCTAGGCTATGACACTAGATACACTCACCTAGGCTCATGACACTAGATACACTCACCTAGGCTATGCACTAAGGGATACACTCACCTAGGCTATGACACTAGATACACTCACCTAGGCTATGACACTAGCAGTTGGGTGTCTTTATTGTTGAAACGTTTCGCGCAGGCAGTAGGCTTCTTCAGTGGAATACAGGGGCAGTAGGTGTAGTAGTGGAGTGAAGGTGATGTGATCAGTCCATCAACGTTGGATAAATAGTATTTAAGGTGTTGAGTCCCTCAGCCTGGAGAAGAGCTCAGCTCCATGATTCTAACTCCGGGGAGTTAGGTTGCTTCCTCTTCTCTTTTGTTGCTTTTCTTCTTCTTCCTCATAATTATCATTATTATTTTTTTTTACTTGGTCTTCTCTTTCTTCTTTCTCATAATTATTCTTTTTCTTAAGAACATACGAAAGAAGGAACACTGCAGAAGGCCAACTGGCCCATGCGAGGCAGGTCCTTTCTGACCATAATTTTTAAAGGGGTGGACCGGTAAGCCAGCGGAAGGCCTCGGTCAGGTGACCAAAGCTCCAACGGCGGGTCATCATCTGACTAAGACCCGCGTCAGGAAACACTTGTCCGGTGTCCTGAGGAACCTTACCTAACCTAACCTCCTCTTCTTTCTGTTTCGTCATTATTATTGTTCTTGTTCTACTTGTTCCTCTCCTCCTCCTTATTCTCCTTCTTTTTAATGTATTACGTCGCTTAGAGGTTCACATTTCCTCTTGTCATCTGTCTGATGTAGAGGTCCATCTTACGGTTCTGTCTTCTCTTCCTCACGCTTCCCACCATCATGAACACTTCCCACCTCTTCTATCAGCTCTTCCCTGTCTTCTCCGCGCCTCTCGCACCCTTTATCAACACTTCCCACCTCTTCTTTCAGATATTTTTTGTGGTGCCACTTTCTTGAGATCTCCCACCACCACCACCACCACCACTACCACCACCACACTCCTCGGCTTCCTACCCTCCTTCAGCGTCCGCCAGGGATCATTCCAAAACAAAATTTCATCCCAGTCCACGGCGCCAGGAGGAAACAGCGACAGGATCAACACAAGTAATAGCAGCAACACGTGCTGCAGTAACAACAGCTGCAGGAAACAGCAACAGGATCAAGCAGTAGCAACACCAACAGCAGCTGCAACAATAACAGCAGGAGTAAAATATCTGGAGGAAGCAACAACTTAGATAAGTTAGCCTGAGTAAGATCGTCATCTTCTGACATTCTTGGCTGTGCAGCGAGACTTTCAGGTCAGGAGCTACAACGGTGCCTATAAACAGATACAACGGTGCCTATAAACAGATACAACGGTGCCTATAAACAGATACAACGGTGCCTATAAACAGATACAACGGTGCCTATAAACAGATACAACGGTGCCTATAAACAGATACAACGGTGCCTATAAACAGCTACAACGGTGCCTATAAACAGATACAACGGTGCGTATAAACAGATACAACGGTGCATATAAACAGATACAACGGTGCGTATAAACAGATACAACGGTGCGTATAAACAGATACAACGGTGCCTATAAACAGATACAACGGTGCCTATAAACAGCTACAACGGTGCCTATAAACAGATACAACGGTGCCTATAAACAGATACAACGGTGCTATAAACAGCTACAACGGTGCTATAAACAGATACAACGGTGCGTATAAACAGATACAACGGTGCGTATAAACAGATACAACGGTGCGTATAAACAGATACAACGGTGCGTATAAACAGATACAACGGTGCATATAAACAGATACAACGGTGCGTATAAACAGATACAACGGTGCATATAAACAGATACAACGGTGCCTATAAACAGATACAACGGTGCCTATAAACAGATACAACGGTGCATATAAACAGATACAACGGTGCATATAAACAGATACAACGGTGCATATAAACAGATACAACGGTGCATATAAACAGATACAACGGTGCATATAAACAGATACAACGGTGCCTATAAACAGATACAACGGTGCTATAAACAGATACAACGGTGCATATAAACAGATACAACGGTGCATATAAACAGATACAACGGTGCATATAAACAGATACAACGGTGCATATAAACAGATACAACGGTGCATATAAACAGATACAACGGTGCATATAAACAGATACAACGGTGCATATAAACAGATACAACGGTGCATATAAACAGATACAACGGTGCATATAAACAGATACAACGGTGCATATAAACAAGTCAGAATTGGAATAAAAAACAAAGATCAAAATAGAAAATTAAAGATGTGAACTAAGGAGGCTTAAGGAAGAATTTTTTTTTTAAATTGTGGACTTAAATAGATTTTTAATAGAGATATGTGAAAATAAACCATTTAATAACCATATAATAATCTCCGAGATCAGTAATAAAGTTGAATAAGAGAGATAAAAAAGTAATAGAAGGCAAAGAGCCATATCTATTAGTGAATCAGTTCTAATTTCAAATTATTTGGTAAAGCTGAGTATTCACCATGACACTACAGCTGAGACTTCGTATTATATTGCTAATTAGATCTTTAATATATATATAAAAATATAAGTCAATATAACCTCAATGGGTGAGTGGTCAAGTGAGGTTGTGTGGACCTGTCCAGACCTGTGGGATTTTCCCAGAGAATCTAGAGTGAAGTGTTTGCTAACAATTTTGAAGCAGTAGTGAGTTCTAAAGGATAAGGTTTTATTTTTCATGGATGAGGTGTTCTAGTTCTCAAGGTGAGGTTCTAGTTCTCAAGGTGAGGTTCTAGTTCTTAAGGTGAGATTCTAGTTCTCAAGGTGAGGTTCTAGTTCTCAAGGTGAGGTTCTAGTTCTCAAGGTGAGGTTCTAGTTCTCAAGATAAGGTTTTAGCTCCTCAGGAAGAGAACGAGAAATTAAAATTTCACATGGATAAGAATGAGTGGCTTCACTGCAATAAAGAATACGAAGTGGTTCTTCTGACACAACAGATCACATGAATCTAGAACTTGAAGCCAGAGATCTGCCCTGGTCCACCACCACACTCTCTCCTGTCCCAGTTGAATTAACATTTTCTTAGGCACACCATCTTATGTAGTCCCACCATAATGTAGGCACCATGAGGGGGTCATTAACGAGGGGCTCATCTTATGATGAAGTCCCACGTCAGGGGATTTTTTCCCCTACTAATGAACAAACAGTAAGAGTTTCACGTAGCAGATATCTGAAGCCTAGCCACCAGTGCGCGTATGTTCGGAATAGAGGCAGTAGCGTATTTGGCTTCATACAGAAATAAATAAAAATAACAGAAATCCAAACACTATATATACTCCTGTCATGTTTCTTACAATCTATCAAACAACTCAGCATTGTTGCCTTTCGTTGGAAAAACCTCATTTAGATTACGAGGCTAATTTTTTCTTTTCATATATCGTAATGGTCATAAATTCGCTGGAAAATATACAGAGGAGGATGACAAAGCTAATCATCTATATTAGATATCTTCTATCAAAGAAAAGAGATTAAGATCAAGGAACTCATCTGTAAAGACAAAGAGCCGCATCCATAGAGGCAAGATAAGGGTAATATACTTGAGTATAGTACCACCAACACTCTTGTATGGGTGAGAAGCATGGGTTTTAAACGTTGTAGCGCAGTTTAGAGATTAGAAGGTGTGGGGTTACTAAAAGTATTATTCAGAGGGCTCAAGAGGGGTTGTTGAGGTGGTTGAGGATCACTGGGAAGGCATATAAATCTGGGATGGAAGGAAGGTGGAGTAGGGGTCGTCCTAGAAAAGGTTGGAGGGAATCGGTAAGGTTTTCAACGCTAGGGGCTTGGACATTCAAAAGGCTTGTATGAGCGTGTTAGAGATGAATGAGTGGAGGCAAGTGGTTTTTTATGACGTGACGTGCTGTCAGAGTGTAAGCAAGGAAACAAAAAGGGGTTCAGGAAAGCCGGTTAGCCAGACTTGATTCCTGGAGGTGTGAAGTACAGCGCCTGCGCTCTGAAGGAGGGGTGGGGATGTTGCTAGTTCAGAGGGTCATGTGACTTGTGATGTCAGAAAGCTCCTGGCAAGACAGTGACTGAATAAATGATGGTGAAAATATTTTGTTTTCGGGTCACCCTGACCTCGGTGGTGACCTCGGTGGGAGATGACCGGTGCAAAAAAAAAAATACATTCTCTAGAAATGTATAAAATAAAATTATGGTAATATGAATTGACTCAGGACAAAACAAGGAGTTATAATAGAGAAAAAAAGGCACAATACCGTGACTCGGACAATACACTATAACCTTTCTCTCTCCCGTGAGCGGGTTATTTGTGTAGAGATATAATACTTTACTGAAAATATATAAACAAGAGAGAGGTTTCTCAAAATCAAATAAAATTGGATATACCAAGATTCCCAAACGCTTTAGAAGAGCAGAGGTTTGGCAATAGACAGCTGGACTTGGACAGCTGGACTGGACAGCTGGACTTGGACAGCTGGACTTGAACAGCTGGACTTAGACAGCTGGACTTGGACAGCTGGACTTGAACAGCTGGACTTAGACAGCTGGACTTAGACGCTGGAGTGACCTGGACTTGGACGAACAGATCTGGACTTGGACAGCTGGACTTGACAGCTGGACTTGGACAGCTAGAGTTGGAGAGCTAGACTTGGACAGCTTTAAACACAGGTTGTGCAAAGTCGTGAGTGGGCGTGATTAGTGTGTGAGTAGGCCTTCCCTGTAGGCCTATTGCAGTACTCCTCGCCTATGTTATTAATATCATTATGATAATCATGATCAGAATGAAATTATAGACTTCGCCCCATAAAGACGAAAATAATAATAATCGAAAAGCATTTGAACCTTTATAGACACTGTCCATAAAGACGAAAATATTAATAATAACTTTAGATTGAAGCTTCATCAGTGGCTGGTAAATAGCAGAAATTTTAATTAATGTTCAGAAGTGGTTTTGTTTTACAAGAACTGATGTCACCTGAACCTTGTGTTCCAGCTCTCTATCTCTCTCTCTCTCTCACATACACTCTCTCTCACATACACACTGTCTCACACACACAATCTCTCACATACACTATCTTTCACATACACACACTCTCACACATTCTCTCACATACACACTTTCTCTCACATACACACTCTCTCTCACATACACTGGCTTTTCGAGCTTAACCCTGCTAAATGCAAAGTCATAAAGATCGGGAAAGGGCAAAGAAGACCGCAGACAGAGTATAGGCTAGGTGGCCAAAGACGGCAAACTTCACTCAAGGAGAAAGATCTTGGGGTGAGTATAACACCGAGCACGTCTCCGGAAGCACACATCAACCAGATAACTGCTGCAGCATATGGACGCCTGGCAAACCTGAGAATAGCGTTCCGATACCTCAGTAAGGAATCGTTCAAGGCACTGTACACCGTGTACGTCAGGCCCATACTGGAGTATGCAGCACCAGTTTGGAACCCACACCTGGTCAAACACGTCAAGAAATTAGAGAAAGTGCAAAGGTTTGCAACAAGGTTAGTTCCAGAGCTAAGGGGATTGTCCTATGAAGAAAGGTTAAGGGAAATCGGCTTGACGATACTGAAGGACAGAAGGGTTAGGGGAGACATGATAACGACATACAAAATACTGCGAGGAATAGATAAGGTGGACAGAGACAAGATGTTCCAGAGATGGGACACAGAAACAAGGGGTCACAATTGGAAGTTGAAGACTCAGACGAGTCAAAAGGATGTTAGGAAGTATTTCTTCAGTCATAGAGTTGTCAGGAAGTGGAATAGTCTAGCAAGTAATGTAGTGGAGGCAGGAACCATACATAGCTTTAAGACGAGGTATGATAAAGCTCATGGAGCAGGGAGAGAGAAGACCTAGTAGCGGTCAGTGAAGAGGCGGGGCCAGGAACAGAGTCTCGACTCCTGCAACCACAATTAGGTGAGTACACTCTCTCACATACACACTCCCTCATACACACTCTCACATACACACTCCCTCATACACACTCACATACACACTCCCTCATACACACTCTCACATACACACTCTCTCACACATACACACACTCTCTCACATACACACTCGCACATACACTCTCTCACATACACACTCTCTCACATACACACTCTCTCACATACACTCTCTCACATACACACACTCTCTCACATACACACTCACATACACACACTCTCTCACATACACACTCACATACACACACTCTCTCACATACACACTCTCTCTCACATACACACTCTTTCTCACATACACACACTCTCTCACATACACACACACTCTCACATACACACTCGCACATACACACTCTCTCTCACATACACACACTCTCTCACATACACACACACTCTCACATACACACTCACATACACACTCTCACATACACTCTCTCACATACACACTCTCTCACATACACACTCTCACATACACTCTCTCTATCTCAAAATCGTTCTCTACCTTTTCACATTAAGTAACTTCACAGTCAATTTCCATTATTTCCATAATTCATCGTATCTGCATCCCATTGTCTTCTCTAAGAAAATGGTTTCTGTATTTTTTCTCAAAGTTCAAACCTGACTAGTGACAACAATTACTCCTGTGCCTTCACGTATTTAATTCCGCCCCCCTCCCCTCCCTCCCCCCGAAAAAAGTCCATTTATAAGTCTTTTATTCCAGTAAGTTTCTTTTGCAGTCGAGTGAATTGAATAGAAATTCTTGAAGACTCATTTTTGATGCTGGTGGTACCTGGTAACGTCTGTCACACATACACACACACACACACTCACTGGACCAGCGACCAGCGAAGAGACTGAGCCAGGAGCTATGACTCGACGCATGAAACCAAACAAATAGGTGAGTACTGGACGCTGGTTCGAGCTCTCTGCTGGTCTTCTTGTTTCCAGACCTCAAAACCGACTTGCATTTGGGGTCATAGTGGTGGCCCATCCTAACCTCCCTGTGGTGTATAAAATATACCTAGTTGGGTGACTCTTATTGTAGCCAGCTGGTCCAGTGGCTTACCCACTGGCCTGGTGTTTTACGACTCCCTCGGTGTGGGTTCAAATCCCACCCGTTCCGTGATTTGTTTGCAATCGTCTTATTTAAGAATCAATATTTATGCAATAACAGAGGTGCCTTAACGATTAGTAAAACAAAATATACAATAAAACTTGACACGGAGAGCGGAAAACAGATATTCCTGATTTTATTTTCTCCTACATACATCACAAACATTAGTAGTCGCAAATAAAAACGCAACGAGCCGTAGTCTGGCACCATCTGTTGATGTTCTTGTGAGGTGTTGTGGACGCTTGGCTGCTCATCTGACAGATATCGCTCTATCTGTCTTTATTTTAAGCTCTCACCTAAATGTCAACCTTTCGAGAACCGATAGCACTTTGTTGCCCTCTCTACCTCTATCCTTTACGATCTCTCTCCCTCCCTCCCTCTCTGTCTCTCTCTCTCTCTCTTTCTCAATGTACATCTAAGGCCATCAAAGGAAGCTACACAAAAGAGAGAGGCGTCCAAGGAGGTAGGTGACAGAGGTAACCGGGGTAAGGGGGGTCAGATGTCTTAAGTCTCCTGCGCCGTATGCACTCGCGTCCGTAAGTACTTGTCTATTTGTAGTCGCCTTTGTGGTTGCACGAGTCGATTCTCGGCACCTGGCCCTGCTTCCTAACTTGCTTCTTCTTGAAGGATGTACTCCTAGTCTCGTGGGCCCTGTCGCAGCTATTCTTAAAAAAAAAATTATATAGAGACTACTTCTATTATGTTTTTAGTCAAGATCATTCCATTACTGACCGCTCTGAGGCTGAAAAAATATTTCCTGACATCCGTGCGACACCTGGAAAATCCTAGAGGACTGGTTCTAATTCTGCACACAGAAATCACTCCCTATGAAAGCAAAATACTAGGCAGACGGTGCAACATACCCCCAGGGGTGCCGTTAGTACACTAAGAGAAAACCCAATAAATGTCCGGGGACCAAGACTATTCAACAGCCTCCCACCAAGCAGAAAGGGAATTACCAATAGACCCCTGGCTGCTTTCCAGAGGGAGCTAAAGTCAGTACCCGATCAGCCGGGCTGCGGTTCGTACATTGGACTACGTGAGGCCAGCAGTAACAGCCTGGTTAATCAGGCCTTGATCCACCGGGAGGCCTGGTCAAGGACTGGGCCGCAGGGGCGTTGATCCCCGGAACACCCTCCAGGGTAGATCTGTCTTTAATTTTCAACTGTGCCCTTGTGTACCCGTTTCTCATCTTAAACAGCCTATCCTTGTGTACCCTATCAAGTCTTCTGGTATTGGTCTCATTGCAAACCTCTGAATTACTTTCTTGATATGCTTGAACATGTGGGGGTTCGATGCGTGTGTTGCGAATACCAAGTTACTCGTATGTTGTATATAAGGTCGTAAATGACTTCGATGAAAGTCCTGAAAGCTGATTCTAGATTTGGCAAAGGAGCTTTCGCTGCAGAGGTTATTCAGTTGATGTGCAACTCTGGCAATATGCTGGGCACTATGCTCACTCCCAGGTGCTTCCCCTTGACTGAGGTTTAAAGTCTTTGTTTCTCCAGCGTATATTTAATTTCTGGTCTTTCCCTTTTCCCCAGTTTTCACAGCCTTGCATCTGCTTGGGGTGACTCTTGTCCGGTCAGTCCCGTAGTTTGTCCAGGTACGTGCGTAGCATTTTCTTGTCTACATCATCTGTAAACAGATACATATCTGACTGCAACTCTTATACTATATTATTTACATGTGCAGAAACAGTATGGGTTCCAGTATTGATCCTTGTGTAGCCTCGCTTACTACACTTGTTCATGTTAGCATCTCTCGGACAATCACTTTGTCTCCTCTCTACCAGATACTCTTTAATCTACTGCTGTGCTTTCCTACAAACTCTACCTCTTGTGAGGTACGGTGTTGAAAGCTTTCTTGCACTCAAGAATATCTAGTCCACTAATCAGCAGGTATACGAGACAAGATTTGCCATTATCGAGCACGTGGTCTACCACCATCCTTCTGATTAGCTTCTCCATTTCCTACATAATGTACCTATTGGCCTGTAGTGTAATGCTACGTGTTTGTCTCCTTTCTTAAATATTGGAGCTGCATTTGCTGCCCTCCAGATCTCTGGTAATTGCCCCATACCCTCGACTTATTGTAGTTTTTAGCTAAAGATCTGGACAATGCCTCTGCCCCTTTTCGTAAAATCAGATCCCTTTAATGTATGCAGCTCACTCAGAAGTGCTTCAACTCCTTCCCTATTAGGCATATGAGAGTCTTACCCTTTTCTCTTGGTTCTCTGGTTCCACTGACAACACCTCAGATCGCCTGGTCAGTTCTTCATAGACTTCCTTGTTGTTTCTCATAAGCTCTCCTCCTTCCTTCTTCAGTCTTGATATCTGGTATTTTTCTTATTATCTGGTTTTCTGGGTTTACAGCACTCACTCTTCTCATTCAGTTCCCTTTCCTGCTGTAGTTCACTCAGAAATTCTTTCATTCCTACATAGTTTCCTCTTCTGAAACTGAAATGAACTACCGAGACTCACCGAAGCTTTGCTTCACTGGGATCGGAGACCCATGGGAAAGAAGAATGCCACACGCTTCCTCAAAGAACCCCACTCCAGGCTCACTGGCACCACTAGAGGCCAAAGGGCGACAGTTTTTATGTCCCAGCGTCTCAGCGTGGCCATCCAGAGGGGAATGCTTGCTTCAGAGGAGCTAGAGGATATTGATAATCTCATCTGATATGTTGTCATGTTTTTGTCTTTTAAATATTTAAACCCAGACCTAATATATATATATATATGCAAACAATGGCAGACGGGCGATCTTAACTATGCAAGACAAACCACGGGGGTGGAAATCTTTAGCTCAAGCTAAAGATTTCCACCCCCTTATACATGTGTGTGTGTGAAGAGAGAGAGAGAGAGAGAGAGAAGAGAGAGAGAGAGAGAGAGAGAGAGAGAGAAAGAGAGAACCGATCATAGATATATTTATTTTTATGTATATACACAGAGTTTCATCCCTAGTACAGATGTTGAAGTCTTCTTGATGTTAGTGTTCAGCTAAAATGCAACTTTACCCACCCTTCGTTCAGTAGATAGACTTTATACTCAACAAACATAATAAAAACAGATTTCACGTGTTCCCTGTAGATGTTAGAGTTCCCTGCAGCAGCCGGCGTTTATTTAAAGGTAGCAGAGGTAAACCAATGTTTGTTCGGGGGCAGAAGCACAAGATTCTTGTGCAAACCTTATATTTTTTTAATGTAGGGCTGGCGGGCGGGCTGGCAGGCTGGCAGGCGGGCGGTATGGCGGGCTGGCAGGCTGGATGGCGGGCGGGCTGGCAGGCTGAAGGCGGGCGGGCTGGCGGCTGAGGCGGGCTGGCTGGCGGGCGGTATGGCGGGCTGGCAGGCTGGCGGGCGGGCGGGCTGGCAGGCTGGCGGGCGGGCGGGCTGGCAGGCTGGCGGGCGGGCGGGCTGGCTGGCGGGCGATGATGGCGGCGGCGGGCGGGCGGGCTGGCAGGCTGGATGGCGGGCTGGCAGGCTGGATGGCGGGCTGGCAGGCTGGATGGCGGGCTGGCAGCTGGATGGCGGGCTGGCAGGCTGGATGGCGGGCTGGCAGGCGGGATGGCGGGCTGGCAGGCTGGATGGCGGGCTGGCAGGCTGGATGGCGGGCGGGCTGGCTAATATTTGTATTGGTCTTCCAAAATTGTTACCTTCTTAGTTTCAGTGCTGCTCTGTCTTCCCTGTTCCCAGTTTCGTTGTCTGCGTCTGTTGTGTCTGTATTCGTTTCCGTCTCTTGTATGTTCGTGTGCGTCTCACGTATGTGCTCATTTGCGTCTCTTGTGTGCGTGTATTCATGTGCGTCTCTTGTATGCGTGTATTCATGTGCGTCTCTTGTAAAGTTGTGTTCGTGTGCGTCTCTTGTATGCGTGTATTCATATGCGTCTGTACGTACTGCGTATGAATCCCATTTGCCTAACATCGACCGACTTTTCTAATCCTTTCTGAAATGCTTTTACAGTCCCTTCACTCACTTCCGTTAGTCTCACCTTACTCTTCTCGCATGAGTCAGGGAGGCTGACTCATTATATATATATATATATATATATATATATATATATATATATATATATATATATATATATATATATATATATATATATGTGTGTGTGTGTGTGTGTGTGTGTTGTGTGTGTGTGTGTGTGTGTGTGTGAAAAAATTCATGTGGTACACAATCCTCATTTTCCATAAGAATGTTGGTACTGGTTCTAAAGTTTCGTGGACTGGCACAGAATTTCCATTTATCTGGTTATTTATTTTCCGAACTGAGAAGGAAAACAAATTTCTTCCCTTTTGGTGGCCTCGCCTCTGCCCTCAGTTGAGGTGCAGCAGCAGCAGCGGCAGGAGGACTGCTACCCTTAACTCCATGGTACCATCAAGGCAGCAGAAGGACTGCTACCCTTAACTCCATGGTACCATCAAGGCAGCAGGAGGGCTGCCATTACATGACGTGACAGTCACATACCATGTCTATCACATGGTGCAAGACACCTTCGCTTCCTGACCCGCTGACAGAAATGCATTTAAACCTTGCTATTAACTGCCTCCTGCAACACCAGAGACTCACGCCTCCTGGGAGCGCCGGAGGTGTGGCGTGAGGGGTCGGAGTTAGGGGGAAGGATTGTTGAAAGGAATATATGCAGTGTTGGAGAGATGGATTGTTGGAGGGATGGATGGATGGGTGAAATGATTGGAGGCTACAACTTTAAACTTCAATTGGTCTCTGAGCTCACTACTGCCATATAACCACTACTGACTTCCCCCATGAGGGATCGAACCTCCGGCAGTAAGCTTAATACAGTGTAGCACCAAGCCATCTAAGTCACACACTGTACTCACCTAGTTGTGGTTGCAGGGGTCGATTCACAGCTCCTGGCCCCGCCTCTTCGCTGGCCGCTACTAGGTCACTTTTCCCCTCTCCATGAGCTTTATCATACCTATTCTTAAAGCTATGTATGGATCCTGCCTCCACTACATCACTTCCCAAATTATTCCACTTCCCGAAAAACTCTGTGACTGAAGAAATGCTTCCAAACATTCCTGTGATTCATTTGAGTCTTCAACTTCCAATTGTAACCCCTTGTTGCTGTGTCCCATCTCTGGAACATCCTGTCTCTGTCCACCTTGTCGATTCCTCTCAGTATTTTGTATGTCGTTATCATATCCACCCTATCTCTCCTGTCCTCCAGTATCGTCAGGTCGATTTCTCTTAACCTCTCCTCGTAGGAATACCCCTTAGCTCCGGGACCAGTCTAGTTGCAAACCTTTGCACTTTCTCTAGTATAACAATAATTATCCTCTGATCATCTCAAAACTAAAGGTGAGAGTGTAACTTAATCAGTGTTTTAGTGATTAAGTTGTACGGATACATGAGTGGGTGTGGGTGGGTGTGAACTGGACCTGCCTAACATGGGCCAGTAGGCCCGCTATACTGTTCCTTCGTTCGTGTGGTTGTAAATGGTCTAGTGATACCGACCCACTTTGGAAAAAGACACTTGAGTACATGTAATAATATTGGTAGAATTACCGACAATATGTTAAGTAAAAGGACACAAATGCAACTAATGTGACATTTTATTGTGGCAACGTTTCGCTCTCCAGGAGCTTTCTCAAGCCGTTACAAGCGTTACATGGACACAGTGGGCTATTATATCTCTCAAAGTGAGGTGAAATACTAGTGGTGGTCGGGTAGTGATAGTAGTAGATAGTAGTAGTAGTAGTAATACAATAAGGTAGAACAATCAATATGCACATGAGTAAAGGTGATAAAACAAATACTAGGGTAGTATAACCTATTGTTATAACCTATTGTTATACTACCCTAGTATTTGTTTTATCACCTTTACTCATGTGCATATTGATTGTTCTACCTATTGTATTACTACTACTACTACTACTACTCTACTACTTACCTACTGACCACCACTAGTATTTCACCTCACTTTGAAGATATAATGCCACTGTGTCCATGTATCTTGTAACGGCTTGAAGCTCCTGGAGAGCGAAACGTTGCCACAATAAAATGTCACATTAGTTGCATTTGTGTCCTTTTACTTAACACACTTGAGTACAGTTCAAGGCATTTATTAAAGGAAACGTTTCGCCACGAGTGGCGTCTTAGTACTGAAAAAGCCACCCATGGCGATACGTTTTCTTTGATAAACATCGTCAACTACACTTCTTTTCCATCTCAGTTCACATTATTCATATTGTACATCTTTTTACTGTAACTGATTTTCACACAGTCAGCTGTTTCAATTTTCAGGTTATAATCTACTGTATCCTACAGCCAGGCTTTAAATAATCTATTACAAGGACCCCAATGGAAATAAGTCCCTTTGACTTTTTTTTTTTTGGGGGGGGGGGGATTATCCTAGGTAATTTACACACGTTACTATGAATAACTAAAGCGTAAAGAACACTCGTCACTGATCGATGATAATCCACATGGATTCAGGAGAATAACCTATCTCAACATTTCGACCCCCTTCTGGGATCCCTTTCTGCTGAGTAGGATCCCAGAAGGGGGTCGAAATATACCGATCAATTAATCTTCTGAGTTTCTGAATCCATGTGGGTCATTATTGAGCATATGTTAGTATGTATGATAATTGTACTTATGTGTACCTGTACTTAAATAAACTTCCCATGCTCCCTAGCGTAGTCGACAGTCTTTAAAAAGAACAAGAATAACATTAACCAGAGAACCAGTGTTTCCTGTCGCCTCCAACATAATATGGACACCTCAAACACTCTATGGAATTGCTTTAACATAATTTTAGCCTCGCATTTCGTTGCTGAGAAACTGCTCAAGAATTTTCGTTGCCAGTTAGCTCACAGTATGTGGTGCCGGACTGGAATGACTCTGTGTATATGTCTGCTTCTTGGCCCAGGAAGGGTAACACTGCCTTACACTCCACTGCTCTCTCTTTATACTGTAAATTGTTGCAATTTTATCACGAGGCGATCAATAGATTTATTGTTGCACTCCGGCGTGCAGCCTGCACTTTATTCTCAATAAATGCAACACTAGGTATTTTTTACGATACGCTTCATGCATTTCTGATTTTGTTGTTGAATTGTAGTTATGTGTTTCCTCTTTTTTTGTGTAGTGACTTTTGCATGCGTATCAGGCTTTAAATTTGACAAAGGTGTTACTATATATGTAAAGGTATGACTATGTTAGTTAGTTACCATTTTTTTTGTGTGTACTAAACTATATGTACTCACCTATATGTGGTTGCAGGGGTCGATTCATAGCTCCTGGCCCCGCCTCTTCACTGGTAGATACTAATTCACTCTCTCCCTGCTCCATGGGCTTTATCATACCTCTTCTTAAAGCTATATATTGAAATTTGCTTCCACTACTTCACTCCCCAGATTATTTCACTCTCTGACAACTCTAAGGCTAAAGAAATACTTCCTAACATCCCTATGACTCATCTGGGTTTTCAGCTTCCAATTGTGGCCCCTTGTTCCTGTATCCCATCTCTGAAACATTCGAGCCCTGTCCACCTTGTCAATTCCTCTCAGTATTTTATACGTTGTTATCATGTCCCCCAGTCCCTCCTATCCTCTAGTGTCATCAGGTTGAGTTCCCTTAACCTCTCCTCATAAGACATACCTCTCAGTTCCGGGACTAAACGTGTTGCAACTTTTTTCACTTTCTCCAATTTCGTGACGTGTTTAACTAAGTGAGGGTTCCATACTGGTGCTGCATACTCTAGTATAGGCCTGACGTACACGGTGTACAATGTCGTGAATGACTCCTTACTCAGATATCTAAATGCTAATCTCAGGTTTGCCAATCGCCCATATGCTGCAGCAGTTACTTGATTGATGTGTGCCTCAGGAGACATGTTCGTTATAATGCTTACCCCAAGATCCTTTTCTTTAAGTGACGTTTGCAGCCTTTGATTCCCTAACCTGTATGCCGTCTGCGGTCTTCTGTGTCCTTCCCCAATCTTCATGACCTTACACTTACTGGGGTTAAACTCCAGGAGCCATTTGTTGGACCAGACTTGTAGTCTGTCCAGATCCCCTTGTAATCTTAACTGATCCTCGTCTGCTTGTATTCTCCTCATCAGTTTCACATCATCAGCGAACAGTGACACTTCTGAGTCTATTCCTTCCATCATGTCATTCACATATATAAGAAACAGCACCGGACCTAGGACTGACCCTTGTGGAACCCCACTCGACACATGCGCCCACTCTGACACTTCATCACATACCAATACTCGTTGTTTCCTTCCTGTTAGGTATTCCCTGATCCATTGCAGTACTTTCCCTATTATTCCTGCCTGCTCCTCTAATTTTTGCACCAGTCTCTTGTGTGGTACTGTGTCTAAAGCCTTCTTACAGTCCAAAAAGATGCAATCTACCCATCCCTCTCTCTCCTGTCTTACTTCTATTACCTTATCGTAGAACTCAAGTAGATTTGTGACACAGGATGTCCCATCTTTGAAGCCGTGCTGATTGTCATGTATGAGCCCAATCTTTTCAGTGTGTTCCACAACTCTTCTCCTGATGATCTTTTCCATGACTTTGCATACTACACAAGTCAGTGACACTGGTCGGTAGTTTAACGCTGTTTGTCTGTCTCCTTTCTTAAAAATCGGAACTACATTTGCTGTCTTCCACGCCTCAGGCAATTATCCAGTTTCGATAGATTTACTGAAGATTGTTGCTAGCGGCACACACAGTTCCTCTGCTCCCTCTCTCAGTATCCAAGGAGATATGTTATCTGGGCCCACCGCCTTTGAGGTATCTAGTTCACCTAGCAGTTTCTTTACCTCTACCTTGGTTATGTGTGTGTGTGTGTGTGTACTCACCTAGTTGTGGTTGCAGGGGTCGAGACTCAGCTCCTGGCCCCGCCTCTTCGCTGTCCGCTACTGGGTCTCTGCTCTCCCTGCTCCATGAGCTTTATCATACCTTGTCTTAAAACTATGTATGGTTCCTGCCTCCACTATATCGTTCGCTGGACTATTCCACTTCCTGACTGCTCTATGGCTGAAGAAATGCTTCCTAACATCCCTTTGACTCATCTGAGTCTTCAGCTTCCAGTTGTGCCCCCTTGTTTCTGTGTTCCCTCTCTGGAACATCCTGTCACTATCTACCTTGTCGATTCCCCGCAGTATTTTGTATGTCGTTATCATGTCTCCTCTAACCCTTCTGTCCTCCAGTGTTGTTAGTCCTATTTCCCTCAACCTGTGTGTGTGTGTGTGTGTGTGTGTGTGTGGTTGGAAGATGGTTCTGAACCGGGTTATTCTAAGTTTATCATCCTTTCACGAAAGAAATTAAATACTGAGAGAGAGAGGACTGTATTTTCCTTAATTCTATCATCCTTCCTGTTGCTCCATCTATAAATGATATTTGAAGCTTTTCCATCACGTTACTATTATTTTTTTATTAACACATCGGCCGTCTCCCACCAAGGCAGGGTGGTCCGAAAAAGAAAAACCTTCATCATCATTCACTCCATCACTGTCTTGCCAGAGGCGTGCTTACACTACAGTTATAAAACTGCAACATTAACATCTCTCCTCCTTCATAGTGCAGACACTATACTTCCCATCTCCAGGACTCAAGTCCGCCCTGCCAGTTTCCCTGAATTCCTTCATAAGTATTAGCCTGCTCACACTCCAACAGCACGTCAAGTCCTAAAAACCATTTGTCTTCATTCGCTCCTATCTAACACGCTCACGCATGCTTGCTGGAAGTCCAAGCCCCTCGCACACAAAACCTCCTTTACCCCCTCCCTCCAACCTATTATTATTATTATTAAAAATAATAATATTATTATTACGATGGGAGAGCTAAATTCGTACAGGGGGTCACACACCCCTGGGCAAATGGTAAGTACAGCAATTACCTTAGCCCAAAGAAGGGACGGGAGTACTAATTCCCTGGACCAAGAGCCCTTTACCGGCATCCACGCCCCTCCCCCTTAAGGGCCACACAAAATTATCTACTAAAATTATATAAAAAAAAAATCACAGTTTCGCATTCTGCTTCACTGAGTAATATTGTATGTGTTTTTAGTTTCTTCCGTAATTTATTTAGCGGGAGTAAATAGCGGCGCAAACTATCGATCCAATATCAACCAACAATACCAGGTTAACCAAGCCACCAACAATACCAGGTTAACCAAGCCACCAACAATACCATGTTAACCAAGCCACTAACAATACCAGGTTAACCAGGCCACTAACAATACCAGGTTAACCAGGCCACCAACAATACCAAGTTAACAATCCACCAACAATATCAGGTTAACCAGGCCACCAACAATACCAGGTTAATTAAACAATCCACCAACAATACCAGGTTAATTAAACAATCCACCAACAATATCAGGTTAACCAGGGCACCAACAATACCAGGTTAATTAAACAATCCACCAACAATACCAGGTTAACCAGGCCAACAACAATTCCAGGTTAACCAGGCCACTAACAATACCAGGTTAACCAGGCCACCAACAATACCAGGTTAAACAATCCACCAACAATACCAGGTTAACCAGGCCACCAATAATACCAGGTTAACCAGGCCACCAATAATACCAGGTTAACCAGGCCACCAATAATACCAGGTTAACCAGGCCACCAACAATACCAGGTTAACCAGGCCACCAACAATACCAGGTTAACCAGGTCACCAACAATATCAGTTAAACAATCCACCAATAATACCAGGTTACCAACAATATCAGTTAAACAATCCACCAATAATACCAGGTTAACCAGGCCACCAACAATATCAGTTAAACAATCCACCAATAATACCAGGTTAACCAGGCCACCAACAATACCAGATTAACTCAGGCCACTAACAATACCAGATTAACCAGGCCACCAACAATACCAGATTAACCAGGCCACCAATAATACCAGATTAACCAGGCCACCAACAATACCAGATTAACCAGGCCACTAGCGATTCCCGATCGCACTGTAATCTGATTACGAGGCTATGATTGCAGTTAGTCATAACACTATAGAGAAATTATATTATCTTCCGCACCAGAGCTGAATTATGCGGTCAATAACATGCAAATGAAGCTTGTTTTTTATCAGAGGTTATTAGGCTAGTTCATTTGTTTTCATTCTGCTTGTAGTTTACCGGAATTCTGGAAGTAATTTTTTTGTTATGAAGACTAGGCTGTGATGAGCCTACGGTTGAGTGATGTTGTGAGGATGATATTGGGTGATGTTGGGTGATGTTGGGTGATATTGGGTGATATTGGGTGATGTTGGGTGATATTGGGTGATGCTGGGTGGTGTTGGGTGGTGTGTGGATGGTGCTGGTTGATGTTGAGTGATGCTGCGTGTTGTTGGGTGATAGCGGGTGATGCTGGGTGGTGTTGGGTGATGTTGGTTGATGTTGGGTGATGTTGGGTGATAGCGGGTGATGCTGGGTGATGTTATGTGGTGTTGGGTGATGTTATGTGGTGTTGGGTGATGTTATGTGGTGTTGGGTGATGTTATGTGGTGTTGGGTGATGTTATGTGGTGTTGGGTGATGTTATGGTTGTATGCTCATGGAGCAGGGAGAGAGTGACTGAGTAGCGACCAGGAAGGTGGCATGAGCTGTGACTTGCCCGCTACCAAATAGGTGAGTACAGAAGAGCGAATCACGAAGCCGAGATAAACCAAGTGTTCCAGTGGGCCACTGACAGCAATACTATGTTCAGTGTGGACAAATATCAGTTATACGTCACCGAAGAATGGAGGAAATATAAACAAGATCAGAGTACGAGACAAACTCTAACCACTCAGTAGAATGTAAGTCGAATGTGAGAGACCTGGGAGTAATAATGTCAGATATCACGTTACAGGAGCACAACAATGTTGCTATCGCAACTGGAAGTAAAACTGATAGGCTGGATAACTAGAACCTTCAAAACAGTAGATGCCAAGCCAATAATGATGATGATACCCTTCGGGTCAAGCGTTCTCTTTAGGCTGGATTAGTACTGTGTACTAACGGCCACCTTCAAGGCAGGCAAAATTGCCGAACCAGAAAATGTACAGAGAACCTTCACAACTTGTACACACTCAGTCAAGTACCTTAATTACTGGGAATGCTTGAAGCCTCTAGCACTGTACTCCTTAGAACGTAGGCGAGAAAGATGCATCATAATCTACACCTGGAAGATACTGGAGGGATTGGTACCATACCTGCACGCTGAAATTACTACTTATGAATACAAGAGGCTTGGCAGACGGTGCAGGATACTTCTAATGAAAAACAGAAGAGTGATGAGTACCCTGAGAGAGAGCTCAATAAGCGTAAAGGGACCACGATTCTTCTACACCCTCCCTTCATGCATAAGGTATGATCACCAACAAACCCCTGGCTGTCTTCAAAGGAACTCCACAGATTCCTCAAAACAATTCCTGATCTGCCGGTTTGTGATGTATACGTTGGACTGCGGGCGGCGTGCACTAACAGCTTGATCGATCAGGCCAACAATAAGGAGGCCTGGTCTGAGAACGGATCACGGGGGTGATGACCTCCGGAAATTACTCCAGGTAGACTCCAGGTATGTGGGCCGAGAAATATATATCGAGGTATATATACACTGTGATGTGTGCATTTCTCCTTGAAATATTCACCAAGAGGTTCGAGTCTCTCGTTATACATATATATACACCACAAAGTGTGCATCACTCGTTGTATATATACCGAGAAGTGTGTATCTTCCGTGTATATTCACCGAAAGACGTGTATATCTCGGTATATATACACCGAGAGGTGTGTATGTTTCGGTGTATGTACACCGAGATATGTGTATCGGTGTATATACACTGAGAGGTATGTATCTCTGTTTATATACATCGAGAGGTGCGTATCTTAGTGTATAAGCAGTGATCGATTACTTTAATCCCCATATTACGGATTAACGTATCCTTAATTAGTGGTGAACAGGCATCCAGCAGCCTTTAATGACCCTCGTGTAGTCGACAGCCAGTAACATGGCAGGGCAGAATGCTCCGTGAAGGGCGTTCCTTTCTAGGAAAGAGGAGGCTTATTTCCACTGAGGTCCTCTTCGAAGATGCGACCCACAGCAATCCTAACACCCAGGTACCTACTTACTGTTCGGTGAACAGGGGCAACTGGTGTAAGGAAACGTGTAAATGCATCTCGCGTGGTCCGGGGAAATGGAATCCCATGTCCTTTCGGTTGCTAGGCTAATGATTTACCACTGAGTTGCAGATCGGTGGTGGGTCTTAGTGGAAGGAAGATATAGCTACTATCATCCCTGTGCAGTAGCAAGCCACCATCGTTGTTGTAGATGGTGTATATAAGAGGTAGCATCATCAGCTTAAAACTCTCATCTCTCCTTACCCCTGCTGCCCCTTTTTACCCTCTAATAGATATCTGGATGTTTGTCGACTTGTGGGAGGTACCTGGGTGTTTGTTGACTGTTGTGGGAGGTACCTGGGTGTTTGTTGACTGTTGTGGGAGGTACCTGGGTGTTTGTTGACTGTTGTGGGAGGTACCTGGGTGTTTGTTGACTGTTGTGGGAGGTACCTGGGTGTTTGTTGACTGTTGTGGGAGGTACCTGGGTGTTTGTTGACTGTTGTGGGAGTACCTGGGTGTTTGTTGACTGTTGTGGAGGTACCTGGGTGTTTGTTGACTGTTGTGGGAGGTACCTGGGTGTTTGTTGACTGTTGTGGGAGGTACCTGGGTGTTTGTGACTGTTGTGGGAGATACCTGGGTGTTTGTTGACTGTTGTGGGAGATACCTGGGTGTTTGTTGACTGTTGTGGGAGGTACCTGGGTGTTTGTTGACTGTTGTGGGAGGTACCTGGGTGTTTGTTGACTGTTGTGGGAGGTACCTGGGTGTTTGTTGACTGTTGTGGGAGATATCCTGGAGGAAGATAGACCTTTGAAATGAGCTGGCGTGGATAACAGCTATTAAATTTATAAATTCATCGATATAAAAACGATAGCTCTGTCTGATATCTTGACTAAAAAAAAAACAATTATAGAATATAGTGAACAGATAGCAGCCCAGTCAAAAAATAAACAAGAACATAAATGTATTTGAAACACTGGTAGCGCTATTTTTGAACTTTTAAATGGTCGTTGAGCATAAATCAACTGCCTTTAAACATTTATCGGTCGTATATTATTCACATGGCAGAATTTTCTGTGAGAAAATGGCCGTCGATCAGCCTCTGCAGGGGTAAACTGGTCAGCTGTGACGCAAGTTCCTTCTTTGCAGGTGCCTCTGAATAAGTGGAGAGGACCCTCATCTAACAACAGTATTGTTAGAGGATTGTTTAACCTGGTATTGTTGGTGGATTGTAAACACCGGAAAAAAATAGGGTTGTGTCTACAATAGCGAAGACAAGAGAGAGAGGTTAGTATTGATACCTTTCACTCTGTGTAGAGCATTATCAAGTCACGACTTGATAAAGCTCTACAGAGAACGAAACAATTGTTCTGCAGCGAGTGTCTTTATTGCAGTAAATAAACCGTCCTACTTATAGACAATCAAACAAGAAAAAAAACGAATACCGGATAAATCAAGAAAAAAACGAGTACCGTATTTTTTCGGTGTCACACTGAGACCGTCTTTAGCACGCTGCTGAAGTACATCTGTGTTCTCCATAAGACTAGATGAACAAACGAATGCAGACTGCCTCATTGACCCTTGCGAGGAAGATCCTGTTAGCATCCTCACTCATGCGTATGTACTCAGCGATTTGTGTTTGCGGCGAAGGACAGGAAGGGGGTCGAGACACTGTTCCTGACCTCTGACTCGAGTTGGTTTGAGCGACATCTACCGGATTCTGGGGTTTTGTTACCTACTCTTAAAGCTCTCTCTCTCTCTCTCTCTCTCTCTCTCTCTGTATGTGTGCTCACCTATTTGTGGTTGCTTCTTCGCTGGTCGTTATTAGGTTCACTCTCTCCCTGCTCCAGGGAGCAGGGTGTGTGTGTGTGTGTGTGTTTGTTTGGTCGTCTAGAACAATAACTCAGGAGACAAGTGAGCACATAACTCCCAGACGAGCGATGCTGCCTGAGTTACGTCTTCCTTCTGGCTGTGTTCAACTCTGCTAACACACATCACTCTGTTATTGCCATGTTCTGTCCTATCATTGTGTTGTTCTCCCTTAAATCTGTTACTGTTGTGTTCTTCACCTCCCTGTTGTGCTCTCTCGTGATTTATTATTGTCTCTCACTGTCGTCTGGTGTTCTTCCTCACCTCCCTGTCATTGTTGCATTCCTCAACACACTGTTGCAGATGCGCTTTTCGTCACCAAAGTACTTCAATACTGCAACACCCGAGTCGTCGTAGCAGCCAGCACGTCTATCGTAACCCCTCACTGGTTATGCCGTAGCAAGGTATACATCGGGCAATAGTTACGAACCTTGAGACGCATCTACACGAATGCAACTACACGTTCCTCAGATGTTATAATCGGATCAGTGCATGTGTACAATACCTGAACACCAGCAGCCATTGGAAGAAATTGAATGACGCCTGCTATATTATTAAGGAACCAGATACACGCAGGTGGAAATGCCTTGAAGCAGCATCAATCTCTTCTTTCAGATAATGCTACACAGAACAACGACAACTTTGTCGTCTCTGGAATATTAGCATGAATTCTCCTTACAAAATGATAGATCTCATCGTCATGTGACAAAATCAAATCTCTTCTATCTCTACGACTACCACCTCTCCTATATTAATACTTCTATCTCTCTACTACTACTACTACTGCTGCTATATTTACTATTATCTCTCCTTACCTCAACTTCTACTACTACTACCTCTCCTCTACTACTACGTGATATGCCTCGCCTCCTACACATTATTCTCCTTATATTCCCTCCCTGTCGCGTCTGGTCAGAGGCGCGGGGATCAATTCTCAAGTGAGTACAGTAACGGACGTTTGTACTTGTTATATTGGCTTAATGAATATCCTGGAAAGCGACACTTGGCAGTAATAGATGTATCATTGGTTGATCTTTACACAAATAACCCACACATAGAAGAGAGGAGCTTACGACGACGTTTCAGTCCGACTTGAACCATTTACAAAGTCACACTGTATGACTTTGTAAATGGTCCAAGTCGGACCATTTGCAAGTCGTAAGCCTCTCTTTCCTATGTGCTGGTTATTTGTGTATTGTTTCAGCCATGGTATTGTGCCTTTTCGTTCTTTAGATAATATTCATTCGTTTACCCAACATATCGTCAATAAGTTTACCGCTAATTATATAGCCTAACAAGCTGTTTTGAGGGGGTTCTAAAGTCATGTAAAGAGAACCTTTCAAAGCCATTATCAAGCCTCCTCCATAAATCACTACAAACTGGCATTGTGGGGGACGTGCAGAAAATGGCAAAGGATGTCCCTATTTACAAACTGGGAGACAGGTCCTCAGTTGTTAATTAGCCTGATTTCGATTCTGGAAGAGTTGATAGAATCAATAACTGCGAATGCAATTCGTAGTTACCTTGAATCTCAGCACGGTTTAACAGAGGAGGTTTTCTTGCCTCACGAATTTTCTAATTTCTTTCACTAAGGTATTTGAGGCAGTGGATCGTGATAAAGAATACGACACTGTATATACGGGTTTCAGTAAGGCCTCTGATAGGGTTCTACACAGGAGACTGAGGAAGAAGCAACTTCACAAGGTACTAGATGTTCATCCTGGGTCAGGGCTGGTTAGCAACTTACACCTGTTGTCCCCGTTCACCAATCAAGTAGGTACACCTGGGTGTTAGCCGACTGGTGTGGGTCCCCAATGGAAATAAGACAAGACAGTCCTCGATGACGCACTGACTTTCTTGGGTTATCCTGGGTGGCTAACCCTCCGGGGTTAAAATTCCGAACAAAATCTTATCTTAACAGATGCACAGACGGAAGACTTGTCGATAATGAACCAAGAGCAGAGCAGTTGTATATCGCTCTACCGCACCACTCGTTCCGAACCCCATACTTCACAACTAACAAGTCACTAAAAAAGCCATTAACAAAAGTCACTAACAAGTCACTAAAAAGCCATTAACAAAATTCACTAACAAAAGCCATTAACAAGTCAATAAAAAAGACATTAACAAAAGCCACTATCAAAAAGTCACTAATAAAACTCACTAAAAAAGCCACTAACAAAAATCACTAAAAAAGCCACTAACAAAAGTGACTATCAAAAAGTCACTAACAAAAGTAACTAAAAAAACATTAACAAAAGTCTTTAACAAAAGTGACTATCAAAAAGTCACTAACAAAAGCCACTAACAAACCAACTCTGTTCCACCCACCAGGCAGTTCTAATAATTTTGTTGATAATCATAATTTCAGTCACAACTGAGTATAACTGCTGCCACTATCATTCTAACAATTACAGCATAAGGTAATCACTGTGATAATTGCTGTCATTAGTCAGTACTAAAAGTAGAGCCGCTTCTACTCATTATGATAATTGCGGCCCAGTTTAAATAGTGCCAGAATTTGTGTTGCAACATTTTTAACTATGATAATTTTGGAAAAGACCGTATTTACTTAACGCATATGGAGCAATGTGTCTGTATTATTAACTAATAATGTACAATATGGGGCCAGATTTTTTCATTTTACTCTCTCTCGCTCTGTTTACCCTCGTCTCTTGCTTTGTTGTTGCCAATGACTGCGTCCGAGCACCTCAAGGCGGCATCATCTTCGGACAACTTTGATTTCCCTGCCAGACACGGAAAACGAAGACGAAGTCACTGACAGCACCCGGCGAACAACCGCCAGGAGAGATAGGATCTAGCCAGAACGTGAATTATCTGAAGGAAGGAAAATTAGTAATCTCTACAAACTAATATTGGCCTTATTACCTCATCACGACAACGAATGCGCCATTACTTAACCATTATTGATCAAGCGACTCCTGTAAACATGGGTAATAAGTGTGTCTGTGCTTATTATTACCCATTTGTAATGACCTATTTGTAGTTGAAGGAGCAGAGCTATGCTGGTGGTGGTCTGTCTTCAGTGTTGGAACTAGGCCTTTAACAGTTTCACCACACACACTATGATATATATATATATATATATATATATATATATATATATATATATATATATATATATATATATGTAGTGTGTAAATATATAACAGAATTTTCCTACTACACAATATATATATATATATATATATATATATATATATATATATATATATATATATATATATATATAGGTATATATAATTTCTCATAAGTATAAAAAGTATTATATTCTCTAGAAGCACATTTCAGTTATATCTGACTTATTTTGTATTATACTGTCGTCTGAGGCTCACTGTCTGACATTATTTATATCCTCTTGAAGATTCGCTGTGTCTTCGAATTTGGAGGTGACTGAATATGAAGACAGCAGAAGTAATGGAAAGATAAAGATGATGTATCGCTTCACCAGCTTTGAAGTAGTTCTGAGGTGATCAGTCCCACAGCATTGAAGTGTTCTGTTTCGAAATCTGACAGAAAACAGATCATAAACCAGCTTTAGCGAAGTAAGAAAGCTCAAGTTAGCTTAGTACACCAAGGGACAGTCTTGGTGCCGTTGCTGTTTTTATCCTCGTAGCAGACATAGATAAAACACATTCGCCTCAGTTTTTATTATCATCTCATAAGAAGGCAGAAAATTTGCAAGTTAGTATATGAAAAGTTTCCCAGTGGGCAGTGGAGAATAATATGACATTCAACGGGGAAGCTACAGCTGGTTAGATAGGGAAAGAGTGAAGTCAAAACGAGAGAATAGTGACAATGGTGATGCTATTCAAATCGCTTGTGCTCCCTCCTTTAGAGTATTGTTCAGTATTGACAGCTCCGTTCAGGACAGGGGAGATACCAATAGCAATAACGTGGTTGACCAGACAAGCCTGGCACATGGCCGGGCTCTAGGAGTAAGAAAGCTCGAAACTCATCACGGGTATATCAAAGGGATCTTTCCCTAAATCACAAAAAAACAGAAACCAGAAATAAATATGATAGTATTTACAATAAGATCACAGTAAACAGGTGATATCACAATATACAAAACAACCACTGTGAAAAAAATTGTGAAACTGCAAGCGTTTCGTGATTTCTCACATTATCAAGGACCTTGATAATGTGAGAAATCACGAAAGAGCTTGGAATTTCACTATTTTTACACAGTGGTTGTTTTGTACTGGACAAATACATGGTAATAATGGCATTATTGCCTAAAGAAGAACATTCACCAGAGTGGTGGAAAAGAAAATGCGATGGTTCTTCCATCTCTGGCAATCTAGCAAGTAAATATTTGAGTTAACCTTCCTCTTCACTAGAGAGAAATATACTGCAGCATCCCAGGTACATCTACTCATCTACTTTCATAGGAACATCTACTCATCTACTTTCATAGGAACATCTACTCATCTACTTTCATAGGACAGATGAACTTCCGAAAATGTGGGGATGTTGAATGTTCCTCAACTTCAGTTTGAGAATACTACATGCATTTAGGTGTACCCGAAGGGGAAACTTTAATATTTAGGTGTACCCGAAGGGGGAACTTTAATATTTAGGTGTACCCGAAGGGGAACTTTAATATTTAGGTGTACCCGAAGGGGGAACTTTAATATTTAGGTGTACCCGAAGGGGGAACTTTAATATTTAGGTGTACCCGAAGGGGAACTTTAATATTTAGGTGTACCCGAAGGGGAACTTTAATATTTAGGTGTACCCGAAGGGGGAACTTTAATATTTAGGTGTACCCGAAGTTAATTTGGTTACGAGGGAACTTTAATATTTAGGTGTACCTGAAAGGGGAACTTTAATATTTAGGTGTACCCGAAGGGGGAACTTTAATATTTAGGTGTACCCGAAGGGGGAACTTTAATATTTAGGTGTACCCGAAGGGGGAACTTTAATATTTAGGTGTACCCGAAGGTGAACTTTAAGAGATCACCTGAATTTTTTTTTTTTTTCCTCTTACTTTTCGATTTAATTTTGTCCATAACTCGAGAATGCATCATCCAATCGGCTTCAAATTTTCAACATTTGTGCATAGCAACGGAAACGAAATTCTAGGAGCAACAAGCATGTTTACGTGCCGTGTGAAAAAGTTATTGAACTCATTCCTAGCATCCTGAAATGGCTGGGATGACTCCCAAAATCCTCAGTGGCGGAGCTTCAAACCTTCACCAAAGGTGCCAAAAAATACGACAGCGGTGGAGAGTGAAATTCAAAGGTGCAGGTGCAAATTTAACGATTTTATGTGTAGAAATAATTTGAAATTTTTATTCCCGTTAAATTCTGTCGAGTAAATTCAGTTACTTCTCAACTTCTTCAATATTTAGCGACTGACACAACTTAGGGCCAGGATAGTGCAGATTAAGTTTCGTTTGTGTGCTGGTAAATGTGTTGACGTAGTGGCTTCCTCAACGCAAGGTTTATGCTGTTGTTGGGTGGCTTAAGTCCCACTTTGATAATTTTATTGAATACTAATGATATTTCTTCAAATTGGCTTCAAATGTTATTGACGATGGATTCTATAAGGGTGATAATCCATAGTTTAATAAGTAGGAGGAAGAGGTGTTGATTCACCGGGAATTCTCCCGGCCCGGGTCTTTACCAGATGGCGACCCGGCTCCGGCTCCCTGGCGTGGGAGTAGCAGAGACCTGTCTCCCATGGGAGGGGGTACCCCTCAGCGGCGGGACCAACTGGTCCCAGGCCTAGCCACATTCCCCACCAGCACGAGGCATGGAGGTAGATAGATGCTAGGCCCCTTTGGTCTGCCACCTTCCTCGCTCCAAGGAGGCTGACGGGAAGGGCAGGGTTGCGAGCCGCAGATGGTAGCAAGCTCCAGCCTTGGCACCTACCCTGCCCTAGAAGGGCTGGGCATGGTTATCGACCATATTTTAATAAGTATAGTTGCAAATTTGAAATTTTACTGAAATAGTTAAAAAAATTGGAATTGTTGGAAGTTGGATAAATTACTCGATAACGCCTTTTCTGATCGACTTCAAACTTTTACCATGGATTATTTTTGAAACACAGTTTGTTACTCACCCTGAGGTATGTAAATTTCAATTTGCCAATTTTATTTAGAAAATTGTTTCCTATATTAGAGCTAGTGAATGATTCTTTTGATGGCTTCAAATTTAAATGCTGCATTCTATATGTAGATATGCCTGGCGAGGTTATCAAGTAGGGGTAACGCCCGGGCCCTCTTCTTGTTGATTCGCCGGATCTCCCGGCCCGGGCCTTGTCCAATGGTGGCCCGGCCTTGGTTCCCTTTCTCGGGAGTATCTCAGACCTGTCTGCCATGGGAGAGGTGGGACCCCTCATCTGGGGACCAACGGTCCCAGGCCTAGCCACATTCCCCCCACACAGGGCTCGTAGGAAGAGCTAGGCCCATCTTTGGTCTGCCATCTTCCCCGCCCCAGGGAGCTGAAGGGAAAGCAGTCTTGTGAGCCGCAGGTGAAAGCAAGCTCGCTCAGGCACCTACCCTGCCCTAGAAGGGCTGGCATGGTGTCGATCGGCCATCTGAGACCTCTTTATAAGTTAGTATGCTATTAATTTGGGTTATGTGATGTCAATGCAATTTATCAAACTGGGTTTTCAAAAAAAAAAAAAATCAGAATAAAATGTTTTTCCTACAGGATTGTAGGGAATTTTAAGTAGAATGTAAATGTGAAAAAAAAAACCTGAAATAATAAAAATCTGCGGATTTATGGCGTTTTTAAGTTTAACGATGGGGAGACTTTCCTATTTTTCGCAACATTTCTCTGCAACATTTTCGTTTCTTATATCACAAATTTTCGTTTATTACTCGAGAACGCCTTATTCGATAGGCTTCAAAATTTCAACGCCTGTGTAATATGTACCCTGGGCAAGATTCATGGGACAATTTGCATGGGTGGGTGCACCATGCACAATGCAACATAAGCCATTCCAAGATTTTTGTATCCGTGTCATTACTAATAAAATACTCCTCTGGTTGGTCATTTTGCCTTTTTTAACCTCGAAATAGTAAAGTATTATTTTACCTTATTTCATTATTTTTCCCTTGATGCTGGTGAGAGGCTCTTGTTCCATGGAACTGGAATTACCTTCCCCTTTCCTGAACCGACTTTGAATGCCTCCCACTCCACAGGCGCCATGTGACCCCTACGGATTTAGCGTTTTTGTCTGATTAAAATATAACAATAGTGATCAGCATCAGTGTTCAATGGCTGACGCCTCGTATCAAATGGATGGAAATTTAATGGGTTCAAGCTGAGTAGGCACAAATTTTCTTGGATTCTTTGCAATAACTCTAAAATGGTTCTTCTGGTCGGCTTTAAACTTACAGTACTGATTTGTTTACAATCTCTTGATGTTAGGTTGTGTAATTTATCATTTGCCAATTTTACAAATCAAATTAGTTTCCGTCAATAACTGGAGACTGTCTTTAATGATCGGTAATAAGTCAGTGTTTGGCTTTATATGGTTATCCTGGCTTAAATCAACTTGGTAAATTAGACACATATGCAACACTTGGGTATCTTTATTGAGGAAACCTTTCGCCACACAGTGGCTTCATCAGTCCATACAAAGGAGAATCGTGAAGAACAGAGGAGTTTGAGGTGGTCAGTCCCTCATCTTGAGTCGATGTTGTCAGTCCATCAATCTTGAATAGAATACAGCATATGTGCGTAGAGGAAGCACGAGGCAGGTAGGTAGATAGATGCTAGGCCACTCTGGTCTGCCACCTTCCCCACCCCAAGGAGGCTGACGGGAAGGGCAGGCTTGCGAGCCGCAGATGGTAGCAAGCTCCAGCCTTGGCACCTACCCTGCCCTAGAAGGGCTGGGCATGGTGATCGACATATCATCCGCTGTCCAAGCATTTAATTTAAACTGATTAATCTTGAACTGTGACATTATTGTGCCCCACATTATTATATGTAATAGCTTTTAAATTTTGCACTGAACTGATGCAACTGCTACACTAAACTCATTACATTTAAATATTTCCAAATACTATATGCATAATGTCAACCCTATTATTTAGTATATTGACATTAAAATAGTTATCGTTTTCACGTCTATTTGATTGACTACAGAGGTAAATATGTCACTCTCCATGATTCAGCTATCTCGGGAAGCACAAATAAAGGCATTTTTATCGAACTACGGACACTCAGTGTGTGAGGCGAGTGCGCTATCAGCTGAGCCACGGGCACCATAATAAGTACGTACCTATATCCTGTCAGATGAACACAGTTGTAGCAGGTGTCGGGAGACTTGCGGGGCCAGGAGCTGTGACTCGACCCCTACAACCACAACTAGGTGAGTACACACAGCAATGTTGATTATCAGCCACAGTATTAATGGCGAGAGGCTATGACCGTTAAACACTCACATGAAGTGGTTGGTGGAACATAGGTGTTACCCTCCTCCACGCTGGGCCTGTATATTCGCTTCTGTGGCCAAATGAACCAAGGTCGAGTCGGCCCGCTTGAACAATCATCGACGCCTACCTGCCCGTCCTCAGTATTTCCTGTAGCGCCGACCCAACCCACTTATCCAGGATAGCTCTCCTCTGCAATGGCTATGTTAGTCCACAAGATTTTTCCTTTCTGTTTTTGATGCGCCACATTAATACACGTCCGAGTACAGCACACATAACAACAGCAGCTACAACATAAGAACATGAGAATGTTCCTATCCCGCTTAAACTAGGACTGTTGGCCCAAGATAGATAGGTCTAACTCACTCCTAACCACAGCCACTCATGTAGCTGAACAACCTATTTTAAAAGCTACCCAAACCTCTCGCTTTTAATTATTCTACTTGTGAATTTGTTCTAGTCAACACAACTCTATTGCCAAACCACTACTTCTCTAAATCCATTCTAAATCTAAATTTCTCCAACTTGAAATCCATTGATTTGAGTCCTGTCTTAGTTTCAGCACGTTATTAATACCCCCTTTATTTTTTGGTTTTCAATCATATCTTCGCTAATTCTAAGTCTTTCCAGAGTGTAAATTCAGTGTCTTCAGCCTATCTCTGTAGGGAGATTTCTGATACACGGAATCAACTTCGTCAACTTTGTGTTTTTCAATGCATGTGTGAATGTAGTTGCCATCGTGTTTTGTATCAAATTCCTGTAATAATTCTTCACAATATTTTTTTTTTTTTGCTGTCAATCCTTGAAGCTACGCCTGATAAAATCTACAACATAAATATGGACTATAGAAAATCTACCCAGCACACACACACATACATACATACATACATATATATATATATATATATATACTTACAGGTAGTAGGTTGGTAGACAGCAACCACCCAGGGAGGTACTACCGTCTTGCCAAATGTGTGTGAAACAGAAACCTGTAATTGTTTTACACAATGGTAATATTGCTGGTGCCTTTTTTCTGTCTCATTAACACTCAAGTTAACAGGTACATCGTGCTACTTCTACTTATACTTAGGTCACACTAAACATGTATGCACACTTGTATGTATACACACACATCTGAGTTTTCTTCTATTTTCTTAATAGTTCTTGTTCTTCCTTATTTTTTCATCTCAACGGGGAAGTGGAAAAGAATCCTTCCTCCGTAAGCCATTGTGTCGTAAAAGGCGACTAAAGTGCCGGGAGCAAAGAGCATCTAAAAACAAATATTTATGTTTTTCTTTTTAGATCACTTCCTCTGTGGGAGACAGACCATGAGTTGAATATATATATTTATATTAAAGATATATTTTTTTCATTTATGTTAATGTAATAATTAATAATTTTGTACCAAAAGAACCTTAGAAAACTTACCTAACCTTATTATAACAAGCGCAATTGGAGAGGAAACGTCAGACGACGTTTCGGTCCGTCCTGGATCATTATAAAGTCATCAAAGCAGGAACGAAACTCTGAAAGTGATAGTGAAAATGAACATGACGCACAAGAGACTGAAGAAAGCAACAGGCTGCAACTGTTAATGAAAGCAAAGACGAACATGTAGGTACAAGCTTCAGGGAACCAACAAGACTGAGGGACTGATTACCTCAAACTCCTTCTGATCATCAATCAGTCTTCTCGTATTGGACCGAGGAAGCCACTGTATGGCGAAACGTTGTCACAATAAAGATGTTGATTGCACATGTGTCTAATTTATCAAAGACGAACATGACACAAAAGAAACTCATGAACATGACTGGAGAGTGACTGAGTAAGGTCATCAGATAACAATTGAAAGTGAAGGTGAACATGACAAAGAACAGACTGGAAAACCTTACAAAACGACAAGACATGACATAGAGATGATGGACACCTTAATTAAGAAAGTGCTGCAGCTCTATAGATTGTCTGTGTCGAGGAGAGACAGCGAGAGAAATAAAGTTTAGATTTTGCTACCGACGAGGCTAGTTTATTGTGCCCCCCCATATCCATCATCCCCTGGACGGAAGCACAAAAAAAAACTGTGTATACAAGAAAGGCTTAGGAACTAGGCCTTAAAAGGGTTAGCAGGAGTACATCTGGATTTATAACTACAGTTGACTTATGAGAGTAATAAAGCCTAGCGATATTTACCCCCCAAAATTAAGATATCAATAAGAAAAAGGTTACACTATCATGACTAAAACAATTCACAATTTACAAAGATCTGATGATTTTCTCTCATTACCCAAGACACTGGAAGATCCTTACAGGTTTACCCCTTCTCCATGAATTATATTATAATCCACACAAGTAAATACACCAAGGCTAAAAACAAATCACGTTTAAGTTTTTCCTATTCGACGAACAAAAATAATAAAAAAAATTTTTTTTATAGATGTATCTGGATAAAAAAAGACTAAAGCTTAATTTCTTTGTTATATACATGTGCAGAAACTAATTCGACATGGACCCTCCCCCTTGTGTAATGTTTTACTCCCAAAAAAATTGATGTGAAATATAAATGCAATGGAAAAAAAATATATGAAAACATTATCGAGGCGTGAACACTGCATGCTGCTCACCCGCTATGGCATACACATACAGGATATATATATATATATATATATATATATATATATATATATATATGATGAAACTGTCCGCCGCCGAATAGGTAAAACTGGTCAATTAGCAAGAACTCATTTAAAATTAAGTCCTTTCTAAAATTTCTCTTATAAAGATATATGTTTTTCATTTATTTTAATGTAAAACAATAATACTTTTGTACAAAAGAACTTTAGAAAACTTACCTAACCTTATTATAACAAGCGCAATTTAATTTAGCCTCATCCAACTAAATATATTTTAGTTAAGTTTATAATAATTTAATAATAAACAAACACAATGAAATATATATTTTTTCGTTATGTTCAGAATGATTTTTGCGAAATTATTGCATACACAAATTTTCACTTGCCTTATTCGGCAAGAAGAGCGTTGCTATTTAAGCCAAAATCGCAAGTTTTACCTATTCGACACGATATATATATATATATATATATATATATATATATATATATATATATATATATATATATATATATATATATATATATATATATATATATATGGGAAGGATATAAAAGTGGGCACATAGGAAATATATAAAATTGACATATATAGGAAAGATATATAAACATACAAATACAGGAAATATATAAAAAAATATATACAAAGCAGAAGCGGATACTGGCGGGGGTAAATATTGTTGATGTTGCATCCACGGTGTTAGTAATAGTACCAGCCATTAGTCTTTTCTATCACACCCGATATTTAAATTGGGAAGCGGTTAATTTATATATTTTTGGGAAGGAACGAACGAAAGGAAATAACAGGAAAAAATATATTCCTTTATGTCTCACATATAACAAATTATTTGAAAAATTTGGATCAAATACAACACCCAGACACATGGTTCCTCTTTCTATTTTATTTATTCTATTTAAGGGGACACCATTATGATGGTAAATGGCTCCTTACCCTTGGAACTGGAACTGCCATCCCCTTCCTCACATCATTACTCATTACCTTCCATTTACCAGATGCTGTATCACCTTAATAATTAATTTAGCACCTACCTATGTAAATAAAAACTGTAATGGTATAAAAAGAATAAGTCACAATACCTGGGTTGCAACAATTCACAAATAACTCACACTTCTGGTGAAAGTTTTCATCGGTTCAGTTGTCCAAGATGATGGTTTAAAATTTACCGAAACATCGCCTAATGTTTCCTCTCCAAGTGTGGGTTATATGTTACTATATGTCAGCTCATTACTTCATTATAATATGGCTATTATGAGTCACTGGGTGCCTTGCCAGCCAGTGACTCATGTGATTAAATTGGATTCATTAATTTTAAGAGCTACCTAAAAAAATATAGTATTTAAAGAGTTACCCATATAAATATATGACATCTGAGCCCATATATTGCAACACTATATAAACCATAAGTCTATAGGTGCCTTAATTATAGCAAGCATGATGGCCTTACGTGTTTTTAGAATTATGAGAAATTAAAGCATATGGACTTTATATCATATAAAGAGTCACTCCTCTCCTCTCCAGGTCAACTCCTCCATTGAAAATAGAGAAACATAGTACCGAAGTTCTTAGATAAGTTAAGTCAACTGTTATTATAAACTGCATCAATTTTGAGCAAGGATGGGGTCAAGTAAAGTTAGGTTAGCTTAGGTTACAGTTCAAAATAGCATAGAAAATACATATATCACTGTTTTCCTGTGGGAGGAGGGTCTAATCTTGACTTAATCCAATCTGTACAATCTCCATAAGTACATGTACAAGGTATACAGGCCTAGCTGACATCAATGACATACTACTATATATTATTATTATTATTATAATCAAGGTGAAGCGCTAAACCCGTAGGATTATACAGCGCCTGTGGGGGATGTGGAAGGTATTCAGGTTTAATTCAGGGAACTGGAGTGCAGATCCAATTCCCTAGATCAAGAGCCCCTCACCAGCATCAAGGAACCTTCCTTGAGGGGATACTACTATATAGAAAGCCGCTTGTTATGCAGAGCATTTCGGTCAAATTAGGTCAATTTTGTCCCCAGGATGCGACCCACACCAATCGACTAACACCCAAGTACCTGTTTTACAGATGGGTGAACATTGACAGCAGGTATCTGACGGAAACACGTCCTAATGTTTCCACCCGTACCAGGGATCGACCCCCGGACCTCAGTGTGTGAGCTGAGTGCGTTAGCCTCGAGGTACGGGCCTCATTCGAGTGTGGTTAGCCTACTGGGGTAAAATCATTTTAGTTGAATTTCCCTTCGTTACAAAGTAAATAGCGCTTCTCAACTGCACATAAGGCCGACTAACGCTGAAAGTTTGAAGCCTATACGAAAAAGCATTCTTCATCAATTGATCAGATTCCCCTGGGCTCCATCAGCGTTAATATTTTGAAGACGAACCGAAGAGATATTCACTAGCTATTGAACGGAAATTAATATTACTATTTAATAGAACACTGGTAAATTGGGACTTATACGGCTGAATAACAACGCGAATCCTGCTTATGGGACACACATCAGGGGGTGAAAACTTGAATCCGAACAGAAGAGGCATTCTGCAGTTATCACAATGAGTCCAGTGATTCCATGTTTTTTTAATATAGAGAGAATTAATAATAATAATAAAAGAAATAATAAAAATAATAATATTTTGAACATTTCTGGATATGCGGTGAAATTCTGTTCACATATGCATAGAAGCACTTCCCTCTTAAGTTTACAATATCAGTTTGCGGAGGCGCAGCATCCGGTTACCTTCTGCAGGATCCCATTAGTGTGTGTTGTTGTTGTGGTGGGACGAGGAATGTAGCCGCGCTCAAGACCAAGTCAATAAGCACCGGGGCACACACTTTATATATTATATACTTCAGGGGTATCCTCGGGGTGCTAGATTAACCCTAGCATCGAGCAACATGAAGAATGATATTACCTCGAATATACTCAGAAGCCTATATGTTTTTATTTCTTTTATTTTCCTCCCCCCAGAATACTTGTGTAGTATATTTTTGGAACGCTGATGAAATTTTTTGATGTTTCGAGTCAGCATATAAAGAGGAAAATTAAATGTAATGTTTTGGTTTCTTGCAGACTTAACATGCAAAAATAAAGTCCTATGGTTATATTAAAAAATTACGGCTATGGATATAATTATAAATAAAGAGTTACGGTTTTAATTAAAAAAAACGTTCAGCTTTCAATGGAGTTCGGCCTATTAGGTACATTATATATATATATATATATATATATATATATATATATATATATATATATATATATATATATGTGTGTGTGTGTGTGTGTGTGTGTGATAGAGTGGATAGGGGAGCAATGTTGCAAGTGTATGGAATAGGTAGTAAGTTACTGAAGGCTGTAAAGAGTTTTTATGAGGATAGTGAGGCTCAGGTTAGGGTGTGTAGGAGAGAGGGAGATTACTTCCCGGTAAAAGTAGGTCTTAGACAGGGATGTGTAATGTCACCATGGTTGTTTAATATATTTATAGATGGGGTTGTAAAAGAAGTAAATGCTAGGGTGTTGGGGAGAGGGGTGGGATTAAATTATGGGGAATTAAATGCAAAATGGGAGTTGACACAGTTACTTTTTGCTGATGATACTGTGCTTATGGGAGATTCTAAATAAAAGCGTCAAAGGTTAGTGGACGAGTTTGGGAGAGTGTGTAAAGGTAGAAAGTTAAAAGTGAACATAGATAAGAGTAAGGTGATGAGGATATCAAACGATTTAAATAAAGAAAATTGGATATCACATTGAGAGAGGGATTATGGAAGAAGTAAATGTTTTCAGATATTTGGGAGTTAACGTGTCAGCGGATGGGTTTATGAAGGATGAGGTTAACCATAGAATTGATGAAGGAAAAAGGTGAGTGGTGCGTTGAGGTATCTGTGGAGACAAAAAACGTTATCCATGGAGGCAAAGAAGGGAATATACGAAAGTATAATGGTACCAACACTCTTATATGGGTGTGAAGCATGGGTTGCAAATGCTGCAGCGAGGAGGAGGCTGGAGGCAGTGGAGATGTCCTGTCTAAGGGCAATGTGTGGTGTAAATATTATTCAGCTTTTCATCTCATCCCCTGCATGCATCGACACAACTAGAGATTTTTACAATGCTAGGAATTCGCAAGAGCAGGCGAAATATTCACAAACACTGATCTCTGGCCGACGGAGACTCGAACCTACGAACCTCATGACAAGGTACGCAGTGCTTTGCCGACCGTACCTAGCATTGTAAAAATCTCTAGTTGTGTCGATGCATGCAGGGGATGAGATGAAAAGCTGTAAGCCATCTGCCTGAAAGCTGGCTGCCTTGGAATAACGTCTAGCGAAAGCTGGATGCCAAGGTATTGGACCAGTGTGGTACGGTCGGCAAAGCACTGCGTACCTTGTCATGAGGTTCGTAGGTTCGAGTCTCCGTCGGCCAGAGATCAGTGTTTGTGAATATTTCGCCTGCTCTTGGAATTCTAGCATATATATATATATATATATATATATATATATATATATATATATATATTATTGTGACCACGAACAAGTAGTATTGATCAATAACAGCACTGTGACTAGCCAAGGATTCGAACCCATGCAGCTTTGGCCCACCAAACGGGGAGGAGAATGAAATTATCTAAGAGGCACCCACACCACCGTATGTCCTGGACCAAGAGTAACACACCTAGCTTGGCTGGGTGCTTGGTTCTTGTAGGATTGCGTGGTCCTGTGGGTTGGAGCGTCACGGGTTTTCGCTCACCATGAGGCGGGCCGAAGCAGCATGGGTTCGAATCCTTGGCTAGTCGCAGTGTTGTTATTGATATATATATATATATATATATATATATATATATATATATATATATATATATATATATATATATATATTCCCACCGAGGCAGGGTGACCCAAAATGAATGAAAGAAAAAAAATTCACTATCACTCATACATAATCACTGTCTTTGCGGAGGCGCTCAGATACGACAGTTTAAATGTCCCTCCAAACTGCCAATATCCCAAACCCCTCCTTTAAAGTGCAGGCATTGTACTTACCATTTCCAGAACTCAAGTCCGGCTAACCGGTTTCCCTGAATCCCTTCGCAAAATATTACCCTGCTCACACTCCAACAGCTCGTCAGGTCCAAAAACCATTCGTCTCCATTCACTCCTATCTAACACGCTCACGCCCGCTTGCTGGAAATCCAAACCCCTCTCCCACAAAACCTCCTTTACCCCCTCCCTCCAACCTTTTCTAGGACGACCCCTACCCCGCCTTCCTTCCCCTACAGATTTATACGCTCTCCAAGTCATTCTACTTTGATCCATTCTCTCTAAATGACCAAACCACCTCAACAGCCCCTCCTCAGCCCTCTGACTAATACTTTTAGTAACTCCACATCTCCTAATTTCCACACTACGAATTCTCTGCATAATATTTACATCACACTTTGCCCTAAGACAGCATCTCCACTGCCTCCAGCCTCCTCCTCGCTGCAGCATTTACAACCCATGCTTCACACCCATATAAGAGTGTTGGTACCACTATACTCTCGTACATTCCATTCTTTGTCTCCATGGTTAACGTTTATGTCTCTGCAGATACCTCAACGCATCACTCACCATTTTTCCTTTATCAATTCTATTCAATAATTTCGCAAAAATCATTCTACCTATCGGAAAAAATATATTTCATTGTGTTTGTTTATTATTAAATTATTGTAAACTTATCTAAAATATATTTAGTTGGATTAGGCTAAATTAAATTGCGCTTGTTATAATAAGGTTAGGTAAGTTATCTACGGTTCTTTAGGTACAAAATTATTAATTTTTACATTAACATAAATGAAAAATATATATATTTAAACGTATAAGAGAAAATTTCAGAAGGGACTTAATTTTAAATGAATGCTTGCTAATTGACCAATTAGCAAAATAGAGTTGTGGATGTGTGGAACATACTTCCAAATAGAATCATTGAAGCGAGAGCCTCGGATACCTTGAAAACTAGGTTGGATAGGTACGTGAGTGGGTGTGGGTTGGTGTGATTAAATCGGTGTCTTGTCAGAAGCTTGCTGACATAATGGTTCCGAACTGCAACATTCCCACTGTGCTTCCTACCTTCAGGACTCAGGGCCAGCTATCCAGTTTCCCTGAATCCCTGCATAAATATTCCCATGCTCACATTCCAAAAGTCCGTCAGGTCATAAAAGCCTCTTGCCTCCACTCCGGTATAACACGCTCACACAAGCTTGTTGGACGCACTAGAAGCCTCGTGTACCCCATCTCTCCAACCATTCCTGGGACGACCCCTATCTCTTCTTCCCTCTACCTCACATTCATATACTCTTCTAGTCCTCCTAATTTTCTCCATCCTAAGTACCTAAACCACCTCTACAACCCATCTTCAGCCCTCTGAATAATATTTTTTGGGTAACTCAACAACTAATCTCCATTTTCAGAATTCTCTGCATAATATTCGCACCCAACATCGCCCTCAAACACATTTACGCTGCCTCTGTCCTCTCTCTCCCTGCAACTTTTAAAATCCATGTTGCACACCCATGTAACAGTGTTGATACCACTATACTCTGGTACATTCCCATTTTGCCTCAATGGATAAAGCTTTTTCTCCATAGATGCCTCACTGTCTTAGTTGGAGCCTTTGGTCATCTGACCGAGGCCTTCCGCTAGCTTACCCCTCCACCTCTTTAAAAATTATGGTTATAATTAGAACCACTTTGTAGTGGTCAGATCACGTTGTGTGCCTGTGGTATCGTCTACGGTGATCTTGCCTGATCGTGTACAGTGAAAAAAACTGTATATAGTTCAGGATATTTATTAAAGGAAACGTTTCGCCTCGAATAGCTTTGTCCTAATGGAGCCACTGGTGTCGAAACGTTTCCTTTAATAAATGTACTTAAATATTCACAAATGTATTTTTTCCAGAGTTTTTAGTTATCACCATACCATTTATAACCTGGTCGCATGTTGATGCCATGCATCAACATGCGTTTAAACCTAAAAACAACTAGTATGCAGATAGATTACGACATTATTGACCCTTGGGAAGTACAAAGATTTTTAAACCTAGAAATTATCTGATGTGTACCGAGGGGTGTGCTGATGCCAAGAGAAAGGTAATTTCATGTTTAGAAGTTAGAGAATTACAGCAGGACTTTTTAGAAGAAAGTCCTTAGCCGAATACGGCTAAGGACTTGAGAAGAGCACAAAGAAGAGCAGGTTTGAGAAGAGCACAAACCTGCCATCAAGAAGAGAGAGCGAGAGAGACCGTGTTGAAGAGCAACCCAAGGCGCAGAAGAGAGCGATCCTTGGACAAGGGTGAGGGTGAGTATAGAGAAAGAAAATCCAGCAATAATGAAACCATATCACCTGATGCTTGAAGACGCTTGAAGGTGTACGGGGAATAGAAGTGGGAGAGGACGAGAAGGACAGACGGAAGGCCTGAGAAATAGGACAAACGGAAGAGGGAACAATCATTGTATAGGCGAAGGGCTCTTGTCACTAGGTATTGGAAAAATCCTGTTCTTCCTCGAACCAAGGTTGAATACCTCCCATTTCCCAAGAGCTGTATGACCCTTATGGGTTTTACGCTTTCCAATAAATAATAATAATTATTATAACAACAACAATAATAATAACACTTAAGAAATAAGAATGGTTAATGATATGCAAGTTGGAAGGAGATTTAGAAAGGGATTAAAGGAACGGGGGAAAAAAAACTTTCTTGACAGACGAAGTTTAAACTAGAATTGATTTGTGAAAAGCCCTAATGACCTTAAGTGACGATTTAATTTGCAATTGAAAGGAAGAGGAGGAAAGTCCGGTGGGATGGTGGGTGTTGGAGGTGGCTGGTGTAGGAAGGTGGTCCTGGAAGCTGGTGTTGGAAGATGGTCCTGGAAGCTGGTATTGGAAGATTGTCCTGGAAGCTGGTGTTGGAAGATGGTCCTGGAAGCTGGTATTGGAAGGTGGTCCTGGAAGCTGGTGTTGGAAGATGGTCCTGGAAGCTGGTATTCGAAGATGGTCCTGGAAGCTGGTATTGGAAGATGGTCTTGGAAGCTGGTGTTGGAGGCTGGTGTTACAGGAGCGAGACGAGTCTGTACTTACGTTATTAGACCCATGGGATGCACAGAGGTGCCGCCTTACGACTGGTATGCTTCCTTAATCCTTATTATTATTATTATTATTATTATTATTATTATTATTATTATTATTATTATTATTATTATTATTATTATTATTATCATCATTATCACCTCTCCCACAGGCTCTGTGAGAGAGGTGGTGGTGGGGGATGTAAGGTATTCAGGCTTAATTCTGGGAACTGGAACACAGATCCAGTTCCCTAGATCAAGAGCCCCTCACCAGCGTCAAGGAACCTCCCTTGAGGTTCCTCTTCATGAAAGTGAATGAACAGATAAAGCACATTGCTGCAGCTGACTCATAACCCTGACAGACATTCAGAGCTCCACTGCTACCTGGAAACCAAGTTAGGATTGATGTAATGAATCTTCTTCTTTTAACAAACCGGCCGTATCCCACCGAGGCAGGGTAACCCAAAAATAAAAACGAAAGTTTCTCTTTATAAATTTAGTAACGTATACAGGAGAAGGGGTTACTAGCCCCCTTGCTCAAGGCATTTTAGTCACCTCTTACAACACGCGTGGCTTACGGAGGAAGAATTCTGTTCCACTTCCCCATGGAGATAAGAGGAAATAAACAAGCATATATACAAGCATATATACACACACCCCAGAGGGGTGTGTATATATGCTTGTACATGCAAGTGTAGTGTGACCTAAGTGTAAGTAAAGTAGCAAGACGAACCTGAAATCTTGCATGCTTATGAGACAGAAAAAAAAAGACACCAGCAATCTTACCATCATGTAAAACAATTACAGGTTTCCGTTTTACATTCACTTGGCAGGACGGTAGTACCTCCCTGGGTGGTTGCTGTCTACCAACCTACTACCTAGGGTAATGAATTTTTAAGTACAAAAATTTAATTCCATGATCCAAGAATGCAGAAAATTACATTATTACTATAAGTATAGAGGTTGATTAGAAGCGAAGGTAGAATATGTGTAAAATTAAGCAGCCATTATGTAAAATGAAGCAATTATTAAGTGAAACGAAGCAGCATTATATAAATCCAATATGTCAGCCATATGCATTATCTGCGCAACCGTAAACATTGGTTTCCTGACTTTGCAAATCCCCAAAATTTACGAAGAAAATACATTACGAACCTGTCTGCACAGTAAGATAACGTCAGCAGTGGTCAGGAATAACAAAAAGGAAAGGTTGGGAACAGAGCCCACAATGGTCGGGAATAACGAGAGGAATGGTAAGACGTTATATAACGCCAGAAATGTTCGGGAATAACGAAAAAAAAATAGTCAGGCATAGCGCTTGGAACGGACGGGAATTATCAGTGGCAGAGATCGATTTTCTAGTGTCAATAGGCTATTTGAAAAAATAACGCTGAGATCGATTTTGTAGTGCCAATAGGCTATTTAAAAAAAAAAACTCAGGTGGGCCAGGACATTAACAGCATTTATTATGGTTAAATCTCGTATACGTATATCGATATATCATCCGGTATTTATCCGTATTAACCGAGTAATTAACACTGCAAAATACATCCATCAGATCAAAACTAAATTTCCAAGGTCAACAATGTACAATTCCAGTGAATCTGATCTGTCCAGTTTACAAATACAAGGGCTACCTGTAGTATACAAATACAAGGGCTATCTGTAGTATACAAATACAAGGGCTATCTGTAGTATACAAATACAAGGGCTACCTGTAGTATACAAATACAAGGGCTATCTGTAGTATATAAATACAAGGGCTATCTGTAATATACAAATACAAGGGCTATCTGTAGTATACAAATACAAGGGCTACCTGTAGTATACAAATACAAGGGCTACCTGTAGTATACAAATACAAGGGCTACCTGTAGTATACAAATACAAGGGCTATCTGTAGTATACAAATACAAGGGCTACCTGTAGTATACAAATACAAGGGCTATCTGTAGTATACAAATACAAGGGTTATCTGTAGTATACAAATACAAGGGCTATCTGTAGTATACAAATACAAGGGCTACCTGTAGTATACAAATACAAGGGCTACCTGTAGTATACAAATACAAGGGCTACCTGTAGTATACAAATACAAGGGCTATCTGTAGTATACAAATACAAGGGCTATATGTAGTATACAAATACAAGGGCTATTTGTAGTATACAAATACAAGGGCTATCTGTAGTATACAACTACAAGGGCTACCTGTAGTATACAAATACAAGGGCTATCTATAGTATACAAATACAAGGGCTACCTGTATTATACAAATACAAGGGCTACCTGTAGTATACAAATGTAAGCGAAAAATGATGTGTCCAGTTTACCAATACATCAGTTCAACATACAAATGCGGATTTAATCTCACTATTAATAAATACAGTACAATATTCTCTCCAGTTTGCAAGTACTGCAACAATTTTTTCAGCTTCAAAATACAACAGAAATCTATCCAGTCTACGAATACATCAGTAATCTATCGAGTTCATTGGTGATGCATTAATCTGCACACGATATTGCAGCTATTATTACAAATGATTAAAACCCACCATCAACAAGCATGTGAGGATATTCAGAAAATATAAATGGTACAGTAGAAGTCCAGTTTTACCGGGAAAATAAAGAAAGGGGAAAAAACGCGGACTTATCGTAGTGAACAGCGGAAAATTGTTAATGCGAAAATAACGATCGATGAAAAAGCTATACAATGGGAAGATGATGAACAGCAGAAAGAATGCTATTTGGAAAACAGTGGACAGAAGGAAAAAATAATGAAATCAATGAGAGGGAGTTCCAATTAATATAACGCCTCCTCCGCCGTCAAGATCACTGACAAGCATATATATTTTAAAAAATTAAGACACTAATTACCTATGTGAGCCAAACTTTCATGATTATATATATATATATATATATATATATATATATATATATATATATATATATATATATATATATATATATATATATATATATATACGTTTAAAGATATATTTTTTCATTTATGTTAATGTAAGAATTTATAATTTTGTACCAAGAGAAACTTTGAAAACCTACCTAACCTTATTACAACAAGCGCAATTTAATTTAGCCTAACCCAACTAAATATATTTTAGATACGTTAACATTAATTTAATAATAAACACACACAATGAAATATAATATTTTGTTAGGTTCAGAATGATTTTTGCGAAATTATTACATACACAAATTTTCGCTTGCCTTATTCGGCAAGAAGAGCATTTCTATTTAAGCCAAAATAGCAAGTTTTACCTATTCGACACAACATATATATCACAACAGCCGTCTCACCCTTACATTTTCTTCTTTATATAAGGTATGATGAAATATTTCCCTCACTAAAGCACTAGTCACTAATGGTTCATTTTCATTATTATAATTGCTTCATTATTATAAAAAAGAGCAACAATTTTACAATTGTTTTCTTTACTGGTCTATTTTTATCGTCTACTGCATGCGTAATTTTCTCATTGTTGTTATATAAGAATTTTGAATATTTTTTTTAATTTTCCACTATTTTGCGCGTTGTATTATTGTGTATTTTCGTCCCTCTGCATTATCTGTGTTCTTCATCTCGCCTTTCCTGCGCTTCTTTTGTCAGGTAATTACTCTTTGGATTTTATTTTTATCCACAATTGCTTATTCTTCATTTCTTCCCCTCGTCTCAACCAAACCTTTGTTACTTTGTCTCCTCTCCTTCCTCTTCCGTGTGTGTTATACTCTCTGAGTTGTTTTTGCGAGGGTCGATACTCAGCTCGGCTCCCCCTTTTAACTAAAAATTTGACTGACAATTACTTTTTTTTGTCATCTTGGGCCCTATCATACGACTTGACAAAACTTCTGGAGAGCGAAAAGTTGCCACAATAAAATGTGGCATTAGTTACACCTATCATACCTACTCTTGAAACTATGTATGGAGCTTGCTTCCATATACTATTACCAACCGAAGTTAAGACTAGAAATATTTCTCGCTCATCTGTTTCCCTGTGCATCGTATTTCAGCGTCTCTGTCTGCTATAACTTAACCTTTGAATATCTTGTACGTCGTTATCGTGTCTTCCCTGGACCTTCACTCTTCCAAGATTGATTTAATAATTCTTTGAGTCTCTCTTCATAGTACAATTCTCTCAGTTCTGGAACCAGTCTAGCTAGGCCTCTTACAGCTTTTCATGTGTTAGACTAGGTTGTGATAGCCTGTTGTATGATTGACTATTGTGTAATGCCTATTGTGTGAAAGTGATTGCCTATTGTGTAATTGTGATTGTGTGTTTGTGATAACCTATTGTGCCACTGAAAATTTGTGATTGCTTATTTCTGATTATCTATTTGTGATTGCTTATTTCTATTATCTATTTGTGATTCATGGTTGTGACCGCCTATATTTAGGTATCCCCGAAGGGAGACCTGTAAAGTATTATTTTACTTTATTGCATTATTTTCCTAATATTTTTCTTTCGTTCCTCCTACTTTTCGATTTAATTGCTCTCATAACTCGAGGACGCCTCGTTCAATCGGCTTCAAACTTGTCGAACCTACTCCCAGCATCCTAGAAAGGCTCGGATAACCTCCAAAAATCCTCAGGAGCGAGGCTTCAAACTCACAAAACAGGTTAAAATTCAGATGTGTATACCTGGAGTATACCTGGAGAGGGTTTCAGGGGTCAACGCCCCCGCGGCCCGGTCTGTGACCAGGCTTCATGTGTAGATGCAGATTTTATATGTAAAATAGTGTTAAATTTTTATCCCCGTTAAATCACGTTCAATAACTTTCAGTTTACCTCTTGCGACTATCTTCAGTACTATTTACTGGCTGATACACCTTAGGGCCAGGATAGTCCGTGTTTTGTTTGCGTGCAACAATTTTGTCGCTGTAGTGAAATAGTCAAATATATCGATTCGTTGGAATCCGTGCTGCCATAACTGAAGAATGACTCATGTGAGTGACTTCAATTTTCACCACTGGTATGGTACCCTGAACACAAGTCTCACACTGCCATTGGGTGGCAGTGTGAACCTAGAGTTGTGATTACTTTCACAAAGCTCTTCACTTATCTCTAGATTATTTACCAGGGTTTCTTTATTTGTCCCAGTTTGTCAGTTTTTAAATGACCAAATGGGGATATTCATTTTTTACTCATTAACTAAACAATGCTTCTTCTGAATGGCTTCAATTTATCTACGGTAAATTTATATTACTCTTATTATCCAGACAAACAAATGTCAGTACACCAACTTTTAAAAAAAAATCAAAATTCCTCACATGTATGACATTTTTGCTTAATGAATTCCGTCGCAACTCTGTTGAAAATATTTATAAATCCCTGCCATCTTTATTTTTTTTTATTTCCTGCTTGTGTCATCTGTCTACCTTCGCGAAGGTAGACTGGGAGGAGACACCATGTCCTGCCCTTCAAGGGCAGGGTAGGTGCCCGAGCCGGAGCTTGCTACCACCTGCAGCTCACAAGACTGCCATTCCAATTAGCCCCCTGGGGCGGGGGAGATGGCAGACCAGAGAGGCCTAGCTTCTCCCTACGAGCCCCGTGAGGGCGGGAAATGTGGCTAGGCCTGGGGACAGTTGGTCCCAACGATGAGGTACAAGTACCTCCTCCCATGGCAGACATTAGTCTGAGATACTCCCGAGAAAGGGAGCCAAGGCCGGGCCACCATTTGGAAAAGGCCCGGGCCGGGAGAGTCCCGGCGAATCAAGAAGAAGGTTGACCTGTATTGATACCTCGTAGCTCGGTACTAGCCCTGTCGACTCACTACCCAGCCGAACCCGGGTATTATCCGGTGTTCGGTCTTGGGCGGGAGCAAAACGAATGTTCATCTAACAGGGAAAAGTTACTGGAGTGTTCTGAGACTCTTGTGAGTTGTATCCTGGGGAAGGTGAACCAAAGAATCTGGGTGTTATACTTTTTTTCTACCCATAAATTGTTATTCCCGGTCGCTAGCGCTTCAGTTATCTTTGCTTGCTAAACCTTGAATTATCCTTGGTTACTAAACTCTGGATTATCTCTAGTAACTGTCCCCTGGGTTTTCAATGGTTACTAACCCCTGGGTTTTCCTTGGTTACTAACCCTGGGTTTATCTTCTATTACTAATCCTTAGATGGGTTATCCCTTTTTACTAATCCTTCTTTTATCCTTGGTTACTGACCCTTGAATTACCCTTAGTTACTAACCCTCCAGGTTACTAATCCATATGATGACAACAACCATGCCCAGCCCTTTTAGGGCAGGGTAGGTGCCAAAGCTGGAGCTTGCTACAATCTGCAGCTCGGAACACTGCCCTTCCCATCAGCCTCCCTGGGGGAAGATGGCAGACCAGAGAGGCCTAGCTTCTCCCTACGAGCCCCGTGAGGGCGGGGAATGTGGCTAGGCCTGGGGACAATTGGTCCCAGACGTTGAGGAGGTACTTGTACCTCCTCCCATGGGAGATATAGGTCTTAGACACTCCCACGACAGGGAGCCAAGGCCGGGTCACCATCTGGAAAAAACCCGGGCCTAGAGAGTACCGGCGAATCTACAACAACAACAAACATATGATGACCCACAGCAGGGGATTTTGGTCATGTGCTGGCTTACCTGTCCACCTCTTATAGAAATTAAAATTATATTTTAGTAATGGAACAAAGGTTAGGTTAGGTAAGGTTCGTCAGGGAACAGGACAAGTGTTTCCTGACGCGGGTCTTAGATGACGACCTGCCGTTGGGGCTTTTGGTCATCTGACCGCTGGCTTACCCCTCCACTGATGACAACAACAAAAATAAGCGAACAGGTAAAGATACACTGAATGACTTGACAGAACTTAATCAAACTTAGGAGTGACAACAGGACAAGTTGTTGGTACTGCAGCTGTATGAAGAATATTTCGTTCTGTGTAGAACTTTTTTTATTAAATCTAGCTAATCAGAAACTGACTTGATTAAAGTTTTGCACAAAACTAAAGTATATTTTAAATAAAAGTTTGTTCTACAGCTTGTGTTTTCATACTTATCAATAATACGTTGTTTCATCTTGTACGCAAGGCAATAACAGCAAGATTAATATTGTTGAGTTATAGCTAAAAATATTTATCACTGTGCACTAGATGTCAGAAGTCAACACCTGAATAATGCATTCCAGCGCTTTTGTATTTAACCTAGTCTATTTATTTTTTTTAATACGCACTCTGTTAGAGATATGCATTAAAAACAACTATTTCCACATTATTTTCGATGTGGATTCGTAGACATATTCACAATAATTACCATTTTATGCCTGTTATAGATTCAAGGAGATATTACCTTTCCTTAGGTCCGGTCCCAGATCAAATCCTCTGGTTAATAGTCCGATCACTCAGGCTGTTGGTGCAAGCATCCGATCCAATCCACTGCAGCCCGGCTGATCGGGAACTGACTCTAAGAACTTATTAAAGTTCCTCTCTTTGAAGAGAGCTAGGGATCTGTTAGTAAATCTCCTTATACATGTTTTCATTATATATATAGTATATATATATATATTATATATATATATATATATATATATATATATATATATATATATATATATATATATATATATATATATATATATATATATATATATACAGCTTATTTACCAAATCTGCCGTTGCTGAATAAAGCAAGTTAGCAAGTACTGGCTAAATGACACGTCAATTACGAAAACCAAAAAGTGCCAATAACTGTCATCAACAGTTATCACCTACGGCAATTTTTTCAGTAACTGCCAATAAGTGTCGAAAATTGTCAACAAATGTTTGGTAGAGTAGATCACTGATCGCTGGTGGTCGTGGAAACTGAACTCGTCAATCGTGGAGCAGATTCCTGGTGGATGTGGTACTCGTGAACTGTGAAGCAGCAACTTTGCAATTCAATAGCAACTTTGGATGTGCAATTGTATTCGTGAAATGTAGATGAGACCACCGATCACTGGTGATTGCAGAATTGTATTCGTGAATTGTAGAGAGATCACTGACTGGTAATAGGACACTACTTGCAGACAGAACCTTGAAAAGACAAGGTTTCCCCCACAGTGTCAACAGGCAACAGGACGATATGTATACAAAAGGTGAGGCGAAGGTAGGTGTAGCGGGGTGATGAAAGATTAGAGAGGTGTCACTCTCACCTTTCTGACTCACTTGTACTCAGTGTTAGAGAGAATTTTTCAAGACGAATTTAGCTACTTTTTGAAATGATAAATTTCTTCTTGTGTTTTTTTGATGGTATTGGATGTATATATGTGGAGCAGCGGCTAAACACCGTCTCCTTGTCTTATTTTCCTATCTGATAATGGTTAAAGTCTATCAACTACATGGTCATTAAGGTCACTTATTCCTCATTAGTCAGGAATACTTTAATCCCTAAAGTAGGGATTAAAGTAAACTCTCAGGGGTATATATATACATTAAGAAACATATACTTCATGGTACATATAATCAACCAACCAGCCTCTTCGATAATCATTACAAAGTTTGTCCAGTCTGTTAGAAGTACCCATTTTTCCCCTGTGAATGATACAAGCGTTGTTATTACGTGTCATGCAGGTGCATTAGTGTTCAGGGACTGTTGTGTGAAAGGTCCAGGCAGTCTCACCAAAGTTTGCTCTATCGCATTCGCCACAAGGAAATCTGTAGTCGCCTCCTTCAATATTGGTCAGTTAACGGTCGTGGGTCTTGTAATATCCCGAATGGTTGTCGATGTGACAACTGCAGTGTTGATGTCAGTCTTGTATTGGAAATTTGGTTGGACGCTTCTCCACTTGGAAGGACAAGTCGCTTCTTGTTTGTTGTGTTGTCAGTTTGGAGGTTTCAGAGGTGTCTCTGAGCTTTGTGTTGCGTCGAAGATATGCAGGCAATTTTAGTCTCATGGAGTTATTGTTAATTGTGTCCAACATTCCAAGCTGAGAAATTCAGGACTGCAATGAAATGGAAATATAATAGGTATATATATATATATATATATATATATATATATATATATATATATATATATATATATATATATATATATATATATATATATATATATATATATATATATATATATATATTCTCAAATATTATTCTCTTTAAAAAAACAAAATTAAAATGATTCAGATCCCAGAGAAAAATGCTAATAAAAAACAGAATTTTATTCGACAAAAATGACGACTCGCAAAACTGACATAAATAATAAGACTGCAAAAAATAGTTGCAGGAGACTGTCTGGGCAACGCTCCGAGTGGCAGGGGAAAAAATAGGAGACGAAATTCTTTTGCATGCAGAGCAACAGCCAGAGGGGAAAAGTTTGCAACAGTGACATGCAATGTTTGCACCTGGGAATGATCCCAAGGTTACTCTGACTTAACTGACTCAAATTCAAATATGTGTGCTGGAAACATTTTTGTTTCCTTAGGAGTATTTTCTCTCTCCCGTGCCTCCACTTCTTCCCTTTTCGTCCACTCTTTCACACTTCCTCTCCGCCATATATGTAGTCAAAACTCAATACACATATAATAGAGATGATCTGACGGTTCGAGTCGTCGGTAATTACCTCCAGTTGACGAGATTAAACCATTTTTTTCAACACTTCAGGAAGTTAGGCTAAGGTAAGCTTCGTCAGGAAACAGGACAAGTGTTTCCTGACGCGGGTCTTAGTCACATGATGACCCACAGCTGGAGCTTTTGGTCATCTGACAAAGGCCTTACTGGTCCACCCCTTTAAAAAAAATTTACTATTTTTATAGTTAATTATTTTAATGATAATAATAATAATAATAATAATAATAGTATATAAATTAGTTATAATATACAAATTAGTTATATTAAAATTATTTGGTTTTAAATGCTTTATTATAATTTTATTATTATTATTATTTAATCGGTTGAGGAAAATGCTAGTAGGGTTGTCATTAATTATAAAATGCGAAAATTAAGTTAATTTATCTCTAGGATAGAAAGCCGTGCTCTCAGACAAGTTAAAAGCTTGAATATGCCGTCAGCCTGCAGAGGAATGTTATTTCGCAAGTCAGAACACCAAAAATATCTCCGAACGAGTGTTAGTAACGTGATGAATAGTTCGGTGGAGTTTTTTTCGTGATTTGAGCGAAGCCTTGAGCTGGTTTCCTGTTTCTCCCTTGCTATCCAAGAGCGCTTATCAGCTTCCAGGAAGACGGGCACTGTTGGGGAAGTCAGCAAGGCAGCAAATTGGAGCCGGTGAGTGGATGTTAGGAGACTGTTGTCGCCTAGTGCTTCTCTGAGCGTGGTGACATGTGTGGTGAAGAGCTGGAGGTCATCCAACCTCCTGGAGCTAGGAGACTGGAGCAGTACTGCGGCTGTTGTGTATTATTGCTTATTTGAAGATACAGGAGCTTGTGTGTTTTGTATGTGTTTTGTGTCTGCTGGCTTTTTGTGTTGTGTCTGTTGTGTGTGTTAAATATACGTGTGTATTTTGTGTTGAATCTATGTTGGGCGTCTTGTGTGTATTGTGCGTGCTGTGTCTGAGTTGTGCATTCTCTTATTGGAGATTGCAAGGATCGTGTCTTAGCCCCTGGCCCTTAGCTGTGTGTTTATTGTGGGTTCTGGCGCTGTTGTGTGCATTGTATGTGCTGGGTCAATATTGTCTATATTTGATCAAGAGCCCTTTACCGTCATCAAGGCACTTCCCTTGAAGGGAACACTCCTACAATTCCTTTCTGAATACATCTGACTTGATAAAGCAAAATACAGAACAATCCAAAAGGTTTTTATTTACACCCGGATATCATGCTATGCAGGGTCGGTAGTGTCCAAGGCGTCTAATAAAGTGCTCTGAAAACGTTCATTCAGGCACGTCCGAAGTTTACACGAACCTTAATAAAGTGAGTCACAGGGTCTCCTGTATCACCGCATTAACATTCTGGCTGGCAACATTTAGCCCAGAGTTTTCTTGTTTTTGCTGGTCACCGATTATCTCTGATGACCTTTGCTTATGCCTGACGCTCCCTGGGAGGTCAGGCTGGGGTTCTTTGTGGCATCTTCCGACGCACTTCACAGGTATTCTTTCTCTCCTGACGACTTACGAGAGAAGATAAATATTGTATGAAATTATAGAAAACCTTATATAAATATATGTGTGTACTCACCTAATTGTGGTTGCAGGGATCGAGTCATAGCTCCTGGCCCCGCTTCTTCACTGGTCGCTACTAGGTATGTGTACTCACCTAGTTGTGGTTGTGTGTGTGTGTGTGTGTGTGTGGGGTCCACTAGTGCAGACTGTGGGACCCAGAGCCTCGGAGACGTTGATAAAAAGGCTTCAAGGAAAAACATTTGGATATCTTCCTGAAGCCATTTGAATATTCCACATCCCCTACCGCTCCATCTTTTTTTTTTACCAATAGGTATATTTTATTACATTATACATATATAATATGCATGCAATGTAACATGTACATATATATAATAATAGCACACTTACTATTTCCTCGGAAGCGCGTAGGTGTCTTTCAATACAGAGATTTTTTACAAGAACTACAGTTCGTTGCTTCTTTGGCAGTTCTAAACCAAAAAAGGTGAGTTAATCTATATTTACGTCTGGTCTAAAACACTCAGGACATATTTATTAGAAAACGTTTCGGCCCTGGCACCTTGATCACTTCTAACACGGAGGTTAGGTTAGGTAAGATTTGTCAGGAAACAGGACAAGTGTTTCCTGATGAGGGTTTTAAGTCATATGATGACCCGCAGCTGGAGCTTTTAGTCATCTGACCGAGGCCTTCCACTGGCTTACCGGTCCACCCCTTCAAAAATTATGGTTATGATTATAACTATATCATTCAGTAATCACACACAATTAAAATGACAGTACATATAGTCGGAGAGTGGGATGTGAGTGACATAAGGTGACGTTTTATAATAACTACGTCCTAGTGTTTGCTCAAGTGTCTTGTTAAACCTGTTTGTTGGTATCAATTACCAAGGTTTATACAATGTTTACGTCTAAAAGACGGAAACGAAATCACATAATAAACGCTTTACTTTAGCCCCGTGCTGGCGAGTGGAGTCTTGAGAGCCAGCACCTGACTGCAGAGTTCTCAAGGACTCTAACCTAAGAGGACTTGGGACTATTTTTTCGCTTTCTTTGATTATGGTAGAATCCATTTTCTATTCATTAAAATTCACATGATTAAGCACTTTTAATCTAAATGCCTATTTTTTTTTTTAACAAAAACAAATTATTCTCAGCGGAAAATTTAAAAAAATGCACATGATTAAGCACTTTTAATCTAAATGCCTTTTTTTTTAACCAAAACAAATATCTACATTGCAAATTTTTTTTAAAACATTTAAGAATTACTGAAAAATGAAGAGTAAAAATGTTAGATATCAAGGTGCAGTGTGACCATATCAAGGCGCATTATGACTACATCAAGGCACAGTATGACCACATCAAGGCGCAGTATGACTGTGAGAAATTATGTACATGAGGTTCAAAGGTTATGACCTGAATTTTTTCATATACATAATTTGGGGTAGATACAAAAAAAAAAATTTACACTTACTGATGTAAATTGTACCTCGGAGATAGATGGGACTTTAACTACAATGGGTCACAGCACTATACTTACTTCGATGCCCGCCCATTCACTCCCACACTCACAAAAATTGGACCGATAAACAATTATTGATTAATCATTTTAAACAAGTAACACTGGTAATTTATAGTTGTGGACTGTATGTAAATTTGAGGACTTGATCTCCAGAAATGGTTAACTGGAGCATTATTTATTATAGGCTAGTATATAGAGACTGGGTAAGATCATCTGACATTAAACATTATAAATATCTAGGTTAAGGGAAATACCTACTTCATACATTATTCAGTTAGAGAACTACACTGGCCAGCTAGAAATCTACTGAGAAGCGTAGTAGGCGTGTATACTGACGGTGGCCTGCACAGACGATTCATCTATATTCTGTTTGACATCCTCTTGTAATTCGCTAATATCGAAGCTCTTGACGTTTATTTATTACCCAGTTCACCATTTACGCTGATCCACACATTTTCGGCGTCGATGACACTCGAGACGTCTCTCTTTCACACAACCAGTGTTTACTTCGCCATTAAGGATCAGTATGACATCCCCCTCCTGCTTGTCCTGTTTCCTGACAAACCTTACCAACCGTCCAACATCCCCTGGTTTAACGCTTACCCTCTTGAATAATAATAATAATCCAGAAGATGACTGCGTATTGTGGATCCTGAGGCAGAAATTCTCACCTTAAAAGTGAATTAGGCTTCCCTAGGGTGTCTTGCTAAAATTCTTACCATGAATTATTTTTTTTTAATCACAACAGAAAGTATGGGACGAGGAAGTTAATCTGAAAGTTGTGTGAGATTATGTAAATCGAGACAAAATGAAATGAGTGTTAAACGAATGGAGATACAATTCTTGGTAAGAAACGTTTAATCAGAAGGAAATTAGAAAGGAGAGACGTAAACGAGGATAAGTAAACTCATGAGGAGAGAGAGAAGAATTAAGAGAGAATCAGAGAGAGAGAGAGAGAGAGCCCGTCCCCACCACTATAAAGTTAAGGCGGCATCACATAGAAAATCTTACAAGAGAGATGCAACAATACTTGCTGCTGGAGCAACAACCGCTACTTCAAAGCGTGTGACCAACGACGGAGTTAACATCTTCAGAACCAAGGTACACAAATTTAACGTCTCAGAACGATGATACGGAATATTTTTTGGCATTAATTTGAGACGTTTACCAGGAGTTGTCAGGAAGATTTAGAAGCGGTAACTTTGTCTGTTGCTGAGGCATCAGTTTTACGACTTGAACGCCAGCAGGCTCCAAGATCAAGCGAATAACTGACACATAAGGATGTTATCATCTTTCAGAAACAAAATGGTTTATGCTCAAATTTCGAAGCTAGGCTTTCTCATCAGAGACGATATTACCTTTTGTCTTCCTTGGAGCGGTGCAAAGTGAAGCTGCGTTGCTAAATATTACAGAAACTTAACCATTGTTGTCTTCGAAGATACATTAAAAAAAATGATTTCGTCATTCTCTACTTTTAAAAACAATAAATATTTCAGAGTTCATGTTGGGTTAAAGGGCTGCATGTTGAACAACAGAGAGATACCAATATACGGTTATAATTATAACCATAATTTTTAAAGAGGTGGAGTGGTAAGCCAGCGGAAGGCCTCGGTCAGATTACCAAAAGCTCCAGCTGTGGGTCATCACATGACTTAAGGCCCGCGTCACGAAACGCTTGTCCTGTTTCCTGACGAATCTTACCTAACCTTATGAGAGGTATATTTCGTCCGGTAAATATATTTATGTAATATATAGATTTTGAGTCACCCTGCCTCGGTGGGAAACGGCCGATGTTTTAATATATATATATATATATATATATATATATATATATATATATATATATATATATATATATATATATATATATATATATATATATTTATAGGCTGTAAAGAGTTTTTATGAGGACAGTGAGGCTCAGGTTAAGGTGTGTAGGAGAGAGGGAGATTACTTCCCGGTAAAAGTAGGTCTTAGACAGGGATGTGTAATGTCACCATGGTTGTTTAATATATTTATAGATGGGGTTGTAAAAGAAGTAAATGCTAGGGTGTTGGGGAGAGGAGGGATTAAATTATGGAGAATTAAATGCAAATGGGAGTTGACACAGTTACTTTTTGCTGATGATACTGTGCTTATGGGAGATTCTAAAGAAAAGTTGCAAAGGTTAGTGGACGATTTTGGGAGAGTGTGTAAAGGTAGAAAGTTAAAAGTGAACATAGATAAGAGTAAGGTGATGAGGGTATCAAACGATTTAAATAAAGAAAAATTGGATATCACATTGGAGAGAGGGATTATGGAAGAAGTAAATGTTTTCAGATATTTGGGAGTTGACGTGTCAGCGGATGGGTTTATGAAGGATGAGGTTAACCATAGAATTGATGAAGGAAAAAGGTGAGTGGTGCGTTGAGGTATCTGTGGAGACAAAAAACGTTATCCATGGAGGCAAAGAAGGGAATGTACGAAAGTATAGTGGCACCAACACTCTTATATGGGTGTGAAGCATGGGTTGCAAATGCTGCAGCGAGGAGGAGGCTGGAGGCAGTGGAGATGTCCTGTCTAAGGGCAATGTGTGGTGTAAATATTATGCAGAAAATTCGGAATGTGGAAATTAGGAGAAGGTGTGGAGTTACTAAAAGTATTTGTCAGAGGGCTGAAGAGGGGTTGTTGAGGTGGTTTGGTCATTTAGAGAGAATGGATCAAAGTAGAATGACTTGGAGAGCGTATAAATCTGTAGGGGAAGGAAGGCGGGGTAGGGGTCGTCCTAGAAAAGGTTGGAGGGAAGGGGTAAAGGAGGTATTGTGGGCAAGGGGCTTGGACTTCCAGCAAGCATGTGTGAGCGTGTTAGATAGGAGTGAATGGAGACGAATGGTTTTTGGGACATGACGATCTGTTGGAGTGTGAGCAGGGTAACATTTTGTGAAGGGATTCAGGAAACCAGTTAATTGATTTAATTGGACTTGAGTCCTGGAAATGGGAAGTACAATGCCTGCACTTTAAAAGAGGGGTCTGAGATAGTGACAGCTGGGAGGGACTATTCTCAGCTGTCGTATCTGAGCTCCTCTGCAAAGACAGTGATTATGTATGAGTGTGGTGAAAGTGTTGAATGATGATGAAAGTATTTTCTTTTGTGGATTTTCTTTCTTTTGGGTCACCCTGCCTCGGTGGGAGACGGCCGACTTGTTGAAAAAAAAAAAAAATATATATATATATATATATATATATATATATATATATATATATATATATATATATATATATATATATATGCTCCCCAGCCTTCAGCAGCCTGAAACTCGAGGAATACGACTCTCTCCTCAAGACCATGCTAGAGAGTGTATTGAATCTTTCCCTCGATGATGGACAGTGGTTGCAAGCCTCACTTCCAGTCAGACTTGGGGGGCTGGGAGTACGCAAATCCTCCCAGATTGCCCTACCAGCCTTCTTATCCTCTTCCATAGCATCAAATGAGCTAATAAAACAAATCCTTCCAGACAACCTCAGTGATTCAGCAGGAATACAGGACCCTAGCTACACCAGTGCCATCACTGAATGGGAGACTCTTGCTGCTCCAACACCAAAACCTAGTGAAGAACTGGCCTACAAACAGTCAAGCTGGGACAGCCCCATTGTTGAAAAGATACTTGCCAATATGCTCAGGCCGAACATCAGACAGGAGACTGCCCGTCTCCTAGCCGTGAGTGCACCTCACTCTGGGGACTTCCTCCAAACAGTTCCCATTTCGGCCATGGGAACACGCCTGGACCCTAAGACCCTTCGTATTGAGTGGCTCTGCGCCTTGCTGCCCCCATTCACACGGAATATACGTGTATTTGCGGCAATGCGCAAGCCGACCAATATGGTCTACATGGTCTTAACTGTTCTAAAACCAAAGGTTGGCATGCAAGACACAATGAGGTCAACGACATCATAAAGAGAACCTCGCTACAGCTGGATGCCCAGCCGAGAGAGAGCCTCGATCACTAGCAGCCAACAACGCCCACAACCCAGCAAACCGCCCCGACGGGATCACCATCTATCCTTGGAAGAATGGCAAGCTCTTTGCATGGGATTATACCTGCGTGTCGACACTGGCTGACACCTACATCCATCACAGTGTTGGGCGACAGGGAGGAGCTGCTGACCACAGAGAGGAGTACAAGATTGGCAAGTACAGGGACATAAGCCAACAGTATAAATTTGTCCCAGTGGGATCAGAGACCTTGGGAGCGTGGGGAAAATGCAACACGTTTCCTTAAAGAGCTGGGTTCCAGACTCATCGACACCACCAGGGACCCAAGGGCAGCCACGTTCATGTTCCAGCGTCTCAGCGTGGCCATCCAGAGGGCAAACGCATGCTGCATACTCGGCTCGCGTCCGGCTTCGGAGGAGCTGGAGGAGATTCATAATCTTTGACATATTGTACCATTGTATTCATGTTCATGTTTGTGTTTTATAAATGTATTCTGTCTATTAATAAAGCATTTATATGTATGTATGTGTGTATATAGGATGGGGTGGTAGGAGAAGTGGAATATTCAAACGGCTTCAGGAAGAAATCCAAATATTCTTCCTTGATGCCTTTTTATCCACTTCTCCGAGGCTATGGGCCCCACAATTTGCACTAGAGGTGGACCCCATCCTATATATATATATATATATATATATATATATATATATATATGTAAAGAAAAGTTCGCGATTTTTCGAACAGGAAAAATGCTTTAATGTTGAATGAAAAAAAAAATGCCCTAGAGTGTTTCCACTAAAAGAGAAAGGAAGGAGAGAGAGAAAGGAAGGAGAGAGAGAGAGATAACGACGTCAAAAAACTTGCAACGTTCACTTTATTTTTCGGATGAACTATTCGTGAGAGGATCCGCAACTCTCCTCACGAATGAGCTTTTTGAAGATAAAAACATCACACGAAATTCGTGTACCTAATGTTCCTTACACACACATACAAACACACACACATACACACACACACACACACACGCATGCACGCACACACGCACACAGGGGTAAGCATTATAACGAACATGTCTCCTGAGGCACACATCAATCAAATAACTGCTGCAGCATATGGGCGATTGGCAAACCTGAGATTAGCGTTTAGATATCTGAGTAAGGAGTCATTCACGACATTGTACACCGTGTACGTCAGGGCTATACTAGAGTATGCAGCACCAGTATGGAACCCCCACTTAGTTAAACACGTCACGAAATTGGAGAAAGTGAAAAAATTTGCAACACGTTTAGTCCCGGAACTGAGAGGTATGTCTTATGAGGAGAGGTTAAGGGAACTCAACTGATGACACTAGAGGATAGGAGGGACAGGGGGAACATGATAACAACGTATAAAATACTGAAAGGAATTGACAAGGTGGACAGGGCTCGAATGTTTCAGAGATGGGATACAGGAACAAGGGGCCACAATTGGAAGCTGAAAACCCAGATGAGTCATAGGGATGTTAGGAAGTATTTCTTTAGCCTTAGAGTCGTCAGAAAGTGGAATAATCTGGAGAGTGAAGTAGTGGAAGCAAGTTCCATACATAGCTTTAAGAAGAGGTATGAAAAAGCTCATGGAGCAGGGAGAGTGAATTAGTATCGACCAGTGAAGAGGCAACCACATATAGGTGAGTACACACACACACACACCACACGCATGCACGCACTAGGGGGGACCTCTTTCCTATTCGCATCATCATGCAGAATGAATATATCAAGCATATTAAATATGCATATCTGCTCACGTATACATTAATATACATGCATGTGTTGGTGTATTCATTACCGGCTGGCTAATGATTTTCAACCTTTTATGAATATCATCAACCGGAAATAAAAACAAATAATTGCTAGTAACTTATAATAATTGCTAGTAACTTATAATAATTGCTAGTAACTTATAATAATTGCTAGTAACTTATAATAATTGTTATTAACTTACAATAATTGTTAACTTATAATAATTGCTAGCAACTTATAATTTATAGTAACTTATGATAATTGCTAGTAACTTATATTAATTTTATTAACTTACAATAATTGTTAACTTATAATAATTGCTAGCAACTTATAACACTTGCTAGTAACTTATAATAATTGCTAGTAACTTATAATTGCTAGTAACTTATAATAATTGCTAGTAACTTATAATAATTGCTAATGATGATAAATACTAGTAACTTATAATAATTGCAATGATAATAATTACTAAAAATGGCAATAATTGCTAAATAATAATAATGATATTCAGGTAAGGCTTTAAAAAATTACTACAAAAATCACAAAATAATCATACACAAAAATACAACAAATTTAAACAAACTAAAACAAGTCAAAGTAAATTACAACAAACTGCATCGATGAACTGCAACAAATTTTGATAAAACAAACAAAAATAATTATAAACTGTCAAAAGGTTTTTGCAAATATTTTCGACACAAACTAGTTGATTTTAGAGGAAGGAATATATGATACCATGGTGACGGTCAGCTGGTCTGGGTTACCATGGTGACGGTCAGCTGATCTGGGTTACCATGGTGACGGTCAGCTGGTCTGGGTTACCATGGTGTCGGTCAGCTGGTCTGGGTTACCATGGTGACGGTCAGCTGGTCTGGGTTACCATGGTGACGGTCAGCTGGTCTGGGTTACCATGGTGACGGTCAGCTGGTCTGTTACCATGGTGACGGTCAGCTGGTCTGGGTTACCATGGTGACGGTCAGCTGGTCTGGGTTACCATGGTGACGGTCAGCTGGTCTGGGTTACCATGGTGACGGTCAGCTGGTCTGGGTTACCATGGTGACGGTCAGCTGGTCTGGGTTACCATGGTGACGGTCAGCTGGTCTGGGTTACCATGGTGACGGTCAGCTGGTCTGGGTTACCATGGTGACGGTCAGCTGGTCTGGGTTACCATGGTGACGGTCAGCTGGTCTGGGTTACCATGGTGACGGTCAGCTGGTCTGGGTTACCATGGTGACGGTCAGCTGGTCTGGGTTACCATGGTGACGGTCAGCTGGTCTGGGTTACCATGGTGACGGTCAGCTGGTCTGTTACCATGGTGACGGTCAGCTGGTCTGGGTTACCATGGTGACGGTCAGCTGATCTGGGTTACCATGGTGACTGACGGTCAGCTGGTCTGGGTTACCATGGTGACGGTCAGCTGGTCTGGGTTACCATGGTGACGGTCAGCTGGTCTGGGTTACCATGGTGACGGTCAGCTGGTCTGTTACCATGGTGACGGTCCGCTGGTCTGGTTACCATGGTGACGGTCAGCTGGTCTGGTTACCATGGTGACGGTCAGCTGGTCTGGTTACCATGGTGACGGTCAGCTGTTGTTACCATGGTGACGGTCAGCTGGTCTGGGTACCATGGTGACGGTCAGCTGGTCTGGGTTACCATGGTGACGGTCGCTGTCTGGGTACCATGGTGACGGTCAGCTGGTCTTTCCATGGTGACGGTCAGCTGGTCTGTTACCATGGTGACGGTCAGCTGGTCTGGTTACCATGGTGACGGTCCGCTAGTCTGTTACCATGGTGACGGTGAGCTGGTCTGTTACCATGGTGACGGTCAGCTGGTCTAGTCTACCATGGTGACGGTCCGCTAGTCTGTTACCATGATTACGGTCAGCTAGTCTGTTACCATGGTGACGGTGAGCTGGTCTGTTATCATGGTGACGGTCAGCTGGTCTACCATGGTGACGGTCAGCTGGTCTACCATGGTGACGGTCAGCTGGTCTAGGCTACCATGGTGACGGTCCGCTAGTGTTACCATGATTACGGTCAGCAAGTCTGTTACCATGGTGACGGTCAGCTGGTCTGTTACCATGGTGACGGTCAGCTGGTCTAGGTTACCATAGTGAGGGTCAACTGGTCTAGGTTACCATGGTGATGGTCAGCTGGTCTGTTACCATGGTGACGGTCAGCTTGTCTGTTACCATGGTGACGGTCAGCTGGTCTAGGTTACCATAGTGAGGGTCAACTGGTCTAGGTTACCATGGTGATGGTCAGCTGGTCTGTTACCATGGTGACGGTCAGCTGGTCTGTGTTACCATAGTGACGGTCCGCTGGTCTGTGTTACCATAGTGACGGTCCGCTGGTCTGTGTTACCATGGTGATGGTCTGGTATTGATCAAAGTCCTTACTGAAGTCCACACACACAATATCATATTGTTTATCATGGTGTACTGCCTGGCCTACCCTAGTGAAGGTTAGTAAATTCGTATGGCAAGAACACCCCTTTGTAAAATCGTGTTGAGATTCATTGATCAAATTATTTCTTTCAAGGTGGCTTCAAATTTCATCAGCAATTATTGATTCCACCAAGTTTCCCACACTTGACGTTAGGCTGACTGGTCTGTAACTAGAAGCTAAGGACCTATCTCCCTCACTGTAAATGGGTATCACATTTGCCATTTTTAATGTATTCGGTACTATACCTGCTTGTAGTGATGTGTTGAAGATACTAGCTGAGGGTTTGCTAAGGTCCTCCTAACATCCTTTTAGAACCCTTGAAAGCAGTTCATAAGGGTCTGGTCACTTCTTTGGCTTCATGAAGTTTTATTCTAACTTATGAACGAATGTAACAAATATGTGATTCTATGTCCATGAAAAATGTATAAACGTGAAAAATATTTCTTGTTTGGCTTCAGTCTATCTAGTTGTTAAAGGATCATCTCACTAGTGACTTAGATACTGCATAAGTTATTTTCCCCCTAACCAGTAACATTATTAATTTCTGGGATTTCGTTTATATCATCTTGTGTAAAAACAGAAAGGAAATAAGTGTAGAAAATGATACACATTTCACTAACAGTAATCTGACCTGAATTACATTTAAGTGGACCTATCATTCCTTAACCTTATGTCTACATACCTGAAGGAAACTCCTATGATTGCTCTTTGATTCCCTCACAACCTTAAATTCATATTCTCTTTTGGCTTATCTAATACCTTTTTAAACCTCTATAACATTGAATATATTACTCAAGGTGACCCCCCTTCTCCTTATTTTGATTTGCCTCTAAATACTGAATAAAACATTTTTTAGCGCCGTATACGCCGAGAGGTGTATACTGCTATACCTCTCGGTGTATATAGAGGTATACGGTATATAGAGCTATACCCCTCGGTGTATATAGAGAGTTTAATCCTTGTTTTCATGACCAGAGTATTCTTGACTGGTGGTGAGCAGGTTACATTCATCCTTAATGACCTTAGTGTGGCTGATAGGCTTAAACCCTCATTAACCAGCCTAACCGCATTTCCTCAACTTTGGATCATAAGTTTGATAAGTTCAAAGAACTTAATTACAAGAGGTTCACACATTCTTAGGACTTGCGTCGTAAAATCTTTGAGAATTTCTCCCTCGTCGCTGTTGTTGCATTTATGGGTTGGTGGAGAGAGCGCTGCTGAATTTCTTGAAAATACAGGAACTCAAAAAATAACAAAATCCTGATTATTATTATTATTACAATTATTATTATTATAATTATTATTATTATATTCCTCATACATAATATTCACATTCTTACGACTCTTGTCATTCTCCCTAACACATGACGTTCGTATATTTACATCTCGGGCCATTCTTACCTAGTAAGACATTCCCACTTTCTTACGACTGACGTCATTCCTCCTTCACATGAGACGTTCACAGGTGCTTATGTTTCGTATGATAAAAAAAACAGAAGAAAGATTTCCTTCCTAATGGCTCATATATACGACTAAGTAAAAAAAGCCTCTTTCCTCTTTGTTGTTTCTCGCTACCTGGTTCTTCCCACCACCTTTACTCCCCCTTACATCTCACTTCCTACTTCTCCCATCATTATTCTACATCCTAATGCTTCATTTAGTTCATACTTCCTCTTATCTTCCCCCCTTTTTTTTGCTTCTTCTACTTTCTCTCTTAGTTTCGACCTTTCCTATTTTCTCCACCTTCTCTTTTCTCCCTCTTCTCCAGCTCCTCATCCAGGCGTCTTGTGCTTCACGTAATCTTCAAAAAATCTCTCTGCTCCCAGCCTCACTTACCCCTGACTCTGGGCAAACTCGCCAGCGTCTCCTCTTATCTCTCATCTTTAAGAAGCCACTCATCTTTCTCTCAACTTTTTTCCCTCACCTTCTTCCTCTTCCATAAACCTTTCCTCACTTCGTAAACAAAATGAGCCCTCTCCATGGGACCATTCTGGTGCAGGGTAGACTCTGTACTCACCTATTTGTGGTTGCTGGGGTCGATTCACAGCTCCTGTTGTGCGTGTACTCACCTAGTTATGGTTGCAGGGTTCGATTCACAGCTCCTGGCCCCGCTTCTTCACTGGTCGCTACTAGGTCACTCTGCTCCATGAGCTTGTGCGTGTTTTTAGTAACTTATTTCTTTCATTACGCATGTTCATCGATTAACTGGCATTGAAATCTGCTATCACAAGAATAATAATAATATTTCTTTATTTACTACAAGTACATGGTATACAGGCCTAGCTGACATCAATGACATACTACTATATACAAAGCCCCTTGTTATGCAGAGCATTTCGGGCAAATTAGGTCCTTGTCCCAGGATGCGACCCACACCAGTCGACTAACTCCAAGGTATCCATTTTACTGATGGGTTAACATAGACAATCGGTGTAAACACGCCCAATGTTTCTACCCTGGCTGGGAATCGAACGCCGTGTGAAGAGGAAAGTTGGTTTGGAACATTAGTTTATATCATATCTATTACACGAGGGACATTAAGGATGGATGTAACGTGTACAACATCAATCAAAGGATATGTTAAACTATAAAATTGGGTTTAAAATAGAGTTTCCGTGTATGCACCCTCGTGTAGTCGGTTTACACGAGGGTCATAAAGGCTGCACTGCACATAACCTTTCCACCGCCACAAAAATACTTTAATCTCTAGGATACGGATTAAAGGAAACTCTCAGCATATATACACTGGGAGAAATACACCATTCGTGTATATAACCTGTGTTACAGACCTCTGGATGTTTATAACCTTGGATGCAAAAAGTTTTGAAGACTTTGTCTCTTCTTAAAGTCGTATTCCGAGAATGTTTTTCATTGCAGTGTAGTGTAGTTACCCATAATTTCCCTTCTCGTCATTTAGAATTTTTGAAGAATTAACAATAGTTTTTTCATTATAGTATATGAAGACAATGAAATGACTTGAAAGCATTATCATATTCGTTTGTGGGGTAACTTAAGGAAATGTTGAATACTCTTCTACTGCTATACTGAGAGTACCACAATGCTGGAGGTACTACTATACTGGGAGTACCACAATGCTGGAGGTACTGCTATACTGAGAGTACCACTGTGTTGGAGGTACTGCTATACTGAGAGTACCACTATTTTGGAGGTACTATTATACTGAGAGTACCACTACGCTAGAGGTATCATTGGTGGAATCGTTGTAATGAAAGGTGCCACTGTACTAGAGGGGTGACACATGTGGGTCGTCTGGCGTCACTTCACGGCCAACATAAGTACCGTCATTTATCAACAGCTCCAATAACCTGGGAAACAAATCGTCGCAGAGCTATTTGTCAGCTGAGATTTTCTGCCTCCGAGTAAAGATTTTCGGATGAGACGAAATGAAACTGTTTTCCAACACACACACACACACAATCAGCGGAGAGATTTAGACTAGCGTAATTAAATTACGAAGGAAAAACAACATAAAGAGAAATGTGTTTAGTATGCAGTAACAGACGGGGATAATGTCCAAGAAAATCGAGTAGAGGGACATTTCGAGCAAGGGAAAAAATATAGAGTGAAACCCATCTACTGGAATCAGTTTTCCATGAGGCAGCATTTTGGGGCAAACTACTAGGTGTGTAAAAGAGAAAATGGCTGTAAAAAAAAATGTTGATTTGCAATACTGGTAAAAAGAAACAAGAATTAAAATACAAAGGAGAGAAAAGTCGAAATTTTGGTGTCAGAAATACAAAATAAAAACGAAAAACTTATATCTGTAAAATGCATGAAAGCATTCATAGAATGTGTCTATTCTCGCATCGAGACAGACTCTCAATTTTAAACGTTTCCCATTTTTCCTTGGCCACTTTGTTTGCCAGACGTGTCACAGCCAGTTTTTCTAATTGTTTTTGGTTAATAATTAACAGACCTATGCAACAATTAGGTATATATTTATTATTGAAAGGTTTTGCCTACACAGTAGGCTTCTTCAGTTAAATACAGAGGCAACAAGTACAGAAGTGATATGAAAATGAAGTGTTCCATGAACTTGTCGTTATTTTATACCATTTTCAACATGTTTTTGGTTACTTAAAGGTTTTCATTTAAGTAATGTAAGTTGACCCAACCTAACCTAAATTACAATAAGGAGACCAGGATTTTTTTTTACAAAAATGAAGACGTTTGAAAATTAACGTTGAGCAAAACGACAATAACTTGATTTTTTTAAAGTGAGAATGGCTTGAAATTTGACAAGATTTATGAGGTACTGCGTAATATTTTAATGGAACTATTAACAAATTCCGGTGAAAAGTGACCGCGAAAACGACCAAAAAATGAAAAAATAAAAAACAAGTTACGCTGATTTCTGATATAAGACAGGAACGATATATAAATGATTATCCAGACTCCTAAAATGGAATGGTGTTTTTTTTTTTATGCATCAGCACATTGAAGAAGCGACCCGAGTGAGAGAAGGCAACCCACCTTCAATACCAGACTTGATAGAGACAAGAAAAGAGGAAGTATATCAATGGTGCTTAATACCAACAAGATGATGGTACATATGTGCCAAATTCATCATTAAGGAAAGACAAAAAATTCTGTGTATAAATTATCTGAACTCTCTTGGGAAAAAAGTGATCATCTCTTATTGAGAAATAATAACAGGTTCCAATGTATGACTCAATCAACATCGACTATACACAAATAACCCACACACGGGAGAGAGGAGCTCACGACGACGTTTCGGTCCGACAAGTCAGACCGAAACGTCGTCGTAAACACCTTTCTTACCATGTACAGCTTATTTGTGTATTGTTCCAGTCACGGTATTGTGTCTATTTGTTATTTAACATGGACTAGACAGTTAAAGAGGAAAATATAATAAAACTTAGTACCCGAGAGAAACACGAGGGAATACAATCATGTACTTCAATTATCAACTGAAAACAAATTACTCAAGATTTCTGGAACGTATGAAAATAGAGTAAAAATGGAAAATGGCACACATCTATTTCTTATTCTGAACCGAACACATTACTAAATAGTTTGTGGATAGGGACATGACGCATGTTATTAAGTTTCATGAGTATTGTGAATAAATGTTTATTATTATTATTTACCTGTTTATCGCGTCAAAACTACTGCCACCACATACCCTTGGAAGTGTGTTTGCTGGCTGCAATGTATTGTAATGGGCGAGTGTATTGCACGCTAGTGCTCACAGGGGGATAGTGTCCCGGCATGTACTGGGTACCATACTGCAATATTCCGGACCCAACTCAGATCCCTACCTCACTCACTCAGTCTCCTCCCTCACTTTCTCCTCTTTCCTCCTTCACCACAAAAAACGAATGGCTACTATTAGAATAATGAATTAAAGAGGAGTGACTTTAACTGAGTCAGATTGATGAAGATATCTGGCGGTGGCCATGAAAGATTGCTTAAAGTCAAATCCTCTGTGTAATCCAAAAGGATTTAGCGTTTCCCCATCTAAATAATAATAAGTTACAGGTATCTGTGCGCTGTAGTCAATGAAACAGTATCCCTGTTATCTTGTTGTTTAGGAAAATAAATTATTACCTTCAGCGTGTGTTAAGATATAATGTTTCTCTGAGCGTCCTAGAAACTTGTCTTAGCCTTTTCTTAGTTGTTCTGCCTTATCCTAGGAAGCGGTGTGAGCCTTTTCTTAGCACTTGTCCTCAGTGGCCTCCCAGTACGTAGCCTTAGTCGTTTTTCAGAAAGTGTCCTCAGCAGTCTCCCAAAAAGTGTCCTCAGCCGTCTCCCAGAACATGTTCTCAGCTATCTTCCAGCTGTCTTAAAATGTGTCCCCAGCTGTCTCCCAGGAGGCGACCTGAGCCACTTAAGGTATTACCTCCGTCTGAAATTTTCCGATAGTTGAATTTTCGCTTGTTTATTTTTCTCCACTTCTGACCAAGCCTCGTGTGTGTGTGTGTGTGTGTGTGTGTGTGTGTGTGTGTGTGTGTGTGTGTACTCACCTACTCACCTATTTGTGGTTGCAGGGGTCGAGTCATAGCTCCTGGCCCCGCCTCTTCACTGATTGCTACTAGGTCCTCTCTCTCCCTGCTCCATGAGCTTTATCAAACCTAGTCTTAAAACTATGTATGGTTCCTGCCTCCACTATGTCGCTTTCCAAGCTATTCCACTTCCTGACAACTCTATGACTGAAGAAATACTTCCTAACATCCCTTTGACTCATAGGAGTCTTCAACTTCCAATTGTGACCCCTTGTTTCTGTGTCCCCTCTCTGGAACATCCTGTCTTTGTCCACCTTATCTATTCCACGCAGTATTTTATATGTCGTTATCATGTCTCCCCTAACCCTCCTGTCCTCTAGTGTCGTCAGGCCGATTTCCCTTAACCTTTCTTCGTAGGACAATCCCCTTAGCTCTGGGACTAGTCTTGTTGCAAACCTTTGCACTTTCTCTAATTTCTTGACGTGCTTGATCAGGTGTGGGTTCCAAACTGGTGCTGCATACTCCAGTATGGGCCTGACGTATATGGTATACAGAGTCTTGAATGATTCCTTGGTGAGGTATTGGAACGCTATTCTTAGGTTTGCCAGCCGCCCGTATGCTGCAGCAGTTATCTGATTGATGTGTGCCTCAGGAGATGTGCTCGGTATTATACTCACCCCAAGATCTTTTTCTTTGAGTGAGGTTTGCAGTCTTTGGCCACCTAGACTATACTCTGTCTGCGGTCTTCTTTGCCCTTCCCCGATATTCATGACTTTACATTTGGCAGGGTTAAATTCAAGGGCCAGTTACTGGACCAGGCTTGCAGCCTGTCCAGGTCTCTTTGTATTCCTGCCTGCTCCTCGACTGATTTGATTCTTCTCATTAACTTCACATCATCTGCAAACAGGGACACTTCTGAGTCTATCCCTTCCGTTATGTCATTCACATATACCAAAAACAGTACAGGTCCTAGGACTGACCCTTGTGGAACTCCACTCGTCACAGGTGCCCACTCTGACATCTCGTCACGTACCATGACTCGTTGTTGCCTCCCTGTCAGATATTCTCTGATCCATTGCAGTGCTTTTCCTGTTACGTGTGCCTGATCCTCTAGCTTTTGCATTAATCTCTTGTGAGGAACTGTGTCGAACGCCTTCTTGCAGTCCAAAAAATGCAGTCTATCCACCCCTCTCTCTCGTGTCTTACTTCTGTTACCTTGTCATAAAACTGCAGTAGGTTTGTGACACAGGATTTCCTTCCCTGAAACCGTGCTGGTTGTCGTTTATAAGCTTGTGTCTTTCTAGGTGCTCCACCATTCTCCTCCTGATGATCTTCTCCATGACTTTGCATACTATACACGTCAGTGACACAGGTCTGTAGTTTAATGCCTCGTGTCTGTCTCCTTTCTTAAAAATTGGGACTACATTTGCCATCTTCCACGCCTCAGGTAGTTGCCCAGTTTCAATGGATGTGTTGAAGATTTGTGTTAGTGGCACACACAACATCTCTGCTCCCTCTCTAAGGACCCACGGAGAAATGTTGTCCGGTCCCACCGCTTTTGAGGTATCGAGTTCACATAGCAGCTTCTTCACCTCCTCCTCGGTTGTGTGTATTTCATCCAGCACTTGTTGGTATACCTCCCTATTCTGAATTCCTGGAGTCCTTCCTGTCTCCTGTGTAAATACTTCTTTAAATCTCATGTTGAGCTCCTCACATACCTCTTGGTCGTTTATTGTGAACTCCCCACCTTCCTGTGTGTGTGTGTGTGTGTGTGTGTGTGTGTGTGTGTGTGTGTGTGCGTGTGTGTGCATGTATGAATATAAGGTAAAAAAAAATATTGCCTAAAATGTACTCAGTAATTTCCCTGATGTTTGGTGTCTGAAGTGCCAAGTTTACAACTCGGGTTGTGAGGAGTAACTTGCACTTTGACAATCATCACTTTTATGTATCAGTTCCCGCACCCGCAGGAAAAATAAATAAATTCTTTCCTTCTCTCCCTCTCCCCTAAACTCATATGGACTGTTGGGCACAAATATTACACGAGGGAGAGAGGGGGAGACAGAGAGGAAGACAACAAAGTATACATGAGAGGGAGAGGAAGACAATTAAGAGAGTAAAGACAACACAAGAAGGTAGGCTGCGAGGTATAGTGATTGCCTGGTATCTGGCAATGTTTTGGTTTCTCTTCCTCTATTTTCAATATAGGTAAAGATGCCTTAACATGAATAACTGCCTTTAGGTGTTTGGAAAAGTTGTACATGAAGCCTCAATAAAAAAAATAAGCTAGGATGTTGGCTACGAAAGATGTTAGTACACATTGGTTACCAGTGATGAATATTTCCTGTTTAATTCATTCGTGATAATTACAAATCTGTCACCGTGCAGTAGACAGCGAGTGAGCTTCAAATTGAGTTCAGCTGAATTTGCAAGGGATGGCAGAGAAGGATCTCTCATCCATCAATTATTTGTTGACGCGTTTCTAATAGAATATATTTCTAGTTATGGAGCTGTCAGCGAAAGAGGCAGCGCTTCTGGACACGGTCCTCTCACATGTCATTCTCGTGTTACAGATAGACTATTGAATGATGGTTCTCACATAATCCGAGAGAAGCTGCCATCCCAGACGAGGCAATTTGTGTAATATTCCTCCATTATAATATAAATGATGGTGGATAACGCACTGGCCTGCTAGTTTTAGGACTGGCCTGCCATGGGTTTCAACACCATTCTATTCATAGAGATTTTTTTTTTACATTCGTGCCATTACGATTTCGAGACTTGGAATTCGGCTTTCACTATTCGCACTAAAGACGTCGTATTCAAAGTGACAGGTGCGTGTTTCTCAGTGTATATACAGGGAATTTTTTTTATATTTAACAACCTATATATAGATTTAACTCCAATTTCCATGTTATGAATTAAAATATACTCTTAAAATGGTTCCGAGTGACTAGGTTAGGCTGTAACCTTAACAAATCAACCACTCACTGCCATACTTTAAGTTCAGGAACATCAGGAGACAGAAAATATTTTAAATTTTTTTGTGATGGTCATTCTCACTTGAGGTGTCTCGTAGCTCGATCGATAGCGCACTTAGCTCTTACACACTGAGGTCCTGATGTCGATCCCCGGTACGGGTGGAAACATAAGGACATGTTTCCTTAAGACACCTGCTGTCCCTGTTCACATATCAGTAAAATAGGCACCTGGGTGTTAGTCGACTGGTGTGGGTCGCATCCTGGGGACAAAACTGACCTAATTTGCATAATAAGGGGGCTTTCTATATAGTAGTATGTTACTGACGTCAGCTAGATCTGTATACCTGTACATGTACTTGCAGAAATAAAGATTATTATTATTATTGTTGTTGTTATTATTATTATTATACACTCATCATCGGTAGGAAAAATGGGGAATAATCGACTGCAATCATTATTTTTTAAAATTCAGGAAATTAATTCATTTTTTGGGGGAAGAATAAAATTTGGGTAGACAAAAAAAGGTTTCCCCCTAAATGAGAAGCAGGAAACTTCAGAAATAATATTAAGGCATTAAGGAGGCAAAGAGAAACTTCGATTTTTTGTTTAGGCAAAATTGTCAAATCTCTTTCACAGGGATGGACGGGTAAGCCAGAGGAAGGACTTTGTCAGGTGACCAAAAGCTCCAGTGGAGGATCATAATATGACCTAAGACCCTCGTCAGGAAACACTAGTCCTACCTTTACTCGAGTTACATTTGACGGACGGGTTTAATAAAAATAATAATAACCAATTTCTTATTTTGGGGAATACAGAGGCAAATTATTATTATCACTATTAGTTAGGTTAAGTAAGATTGATCAGGAACACAGGACAAGTGTTTCCTGACGCCACTGGATCTTTTGGACATCTAATCGAGGCCTCCCACTGGCTTACCTGTCCACCCCTTTAAAAATTAGGTTATATGATTATTAGTCAGGGAAACCGTGTTCTCTGTTACAATACAATACAATTTTTATTTCTTTGCAAAGGTTACAATGTGTGATCAACATTTTATAGTGTCGTTAAGCACAATGAAAGTCACTAACATGCCCGGGCATTTCGGAAAAAAATATATAAGGTATATAATCAAAATGAGGCAGCGAGAAGATTAAAAATCAAAGACATTTAATATATAAAAGTAAAACCAAGAGAAATAGATTGGTTAAGCAGGTCTTTTCCTAGAAGACAAGCGTAGATGGAGTAGGCCGTTCGCAAGTATGGTGACTGGTGGTGGATAGTTGGCCTCTTGATAATTGGACTCCTGATGGCTGACTGCTTCTAAAAGATCACCCAGCAACACAGTCGCATGATAAATGCGGAGTTCCGAGAGATAAGTGAATGTGACTGATGTTTTCCTTCCGCTTGCAAAAATGATTCTGCAGCGAGTTAGCCAAATTCAAGTACACTTACCCATACCACAGCGTCTTCCGCAGCTGACCAGAGCACAGTTAAAGCTGATAAATAAACAGAGGTCACCATACTGCCGAGCACAAATGTGTGTGTATTATGTAATACATAAATATCCTATGTGTGGGTTATTTGTGTATTGCTCAAGTCACGGTATTGTACTTTTTTGCTCTTTACAAATGTGTAAGTCACTGAAGGCGAAAAAAAGGTGAAATTAATTTAACTTTACGTTAAAAGTCTTCACTGGTAACCAAAGCTGATTACAATTACTCCAAACAAAGAAGAAAACAATGACTGTCAGGTCAACCTTACCTTGTCTGGAGAAAGCCGAAGGTGAAGGGCTCGACCCAAACACCAGGTGAAGGTAAAAACTACCAGGAAGAGATACCTTAACCTTGACCAGGTTCAGGAGACACCTTGTCTGACAGATGGCGCTAGGAATAATCCCTAGCGGTCTGCCAGTTGTGGTTAATTGAACTGTTGGGAATCTCGTAAAACCTCGAAGAAAAACTTAAGTAACAGAAACTACATGCTTATTTCATTGACATTATTATTATTATTATCTCCTTAATGTTGATGAATCGAACTGTAATGATCACTTGTCAGTGAAAGGTTGGTACGCACTGTAATGATCACTTGTCAGTGAAAGGTTGGTACGACTTCGGAAGTCATCTTCAGCAGATACCGTTGAGGATCTCAGTTGAAGTCGAAATATATAATGTTACTCTTGCTTCTGGATCTGAATATCGAAGTGCCAACAATATTGAAGAAAGAGGTGTTGTAAAGCAGGATTTTAATACTACAAGGTTTTGCTAGGTTAAAGCTCTGACGGATTGAAACTTAGTCGAAATAAAAGCAACGTTACAAATTTTCATCACTTCTTTGTTTCTGCCTCTGTAGGTATTGACCTCTCATATCAGCCTAGAGTCCATAAAACACGACACTCATGCACAATACCATCACCTGAGGCTCTCTCTCTCTCTCTCTCTCTCTCTTGAAACATTTGTGTGCCATTTTGAAAAATGCCATTTTTATTTCGGAAGCAATAACAAATTACCTTCTTTTCATGGCCACGATGAAGTCTTGCCGCTACTCTTGCCAAAGATGAGGGCGAGATGCCAGAGATATTAACTTTATAAGTATGTCGTGGAAATTAAAATGCTTCCCAAGATATCTAGCTGAACGTAAAGAGACCTGATGCTCCTGCAAAATATAGCCATACGAAGAGAATCGTAAACACTTTGTACTGTGTACCAAACACTACTAGTTGTTTAATTCGTCAGGAAACAGGACAAGTGTTTACTGACGCGGGTCTTAATCCTATGATGGCAACATGATAAGAATTTTTTTTATAGGATGTATTTAAAAGATGTAAAAATGAATACTCGATACGACTCTCTGATGTAAAAAAAATACAGAACTGTGCAGCCTAGCCTTACACTAGGCACGAAAAACTTGCATATTTGAACGCAGCGAATTTGCACATACAACCCATGTTCAGATGAATTGTTCACGTTTTGCATTTATTTTGTTTCGTTGTTTAGATATACACTTTCTATAGGTTTATGTGACATAACCTAATCTATCCTACCATAAACTAACCTAATCTACTGTGAACAGTAAACATTCAGAAAAGAACACCGGATAATACATTAAAAAATGAGGGGTGTAAAATGAAGCTGAGCTGATGTATAAGAGAAGTTTAACCATTGTTGTGTTCAAAGATATACTTAATTTTTTTTACGTCTAGTCTCTATTTTCTTAATTATCATAAATATTTTTCAGCTCACGTTAGATTGGAGGTCCACGATGCATACATTACAAAACCTTCACTGTTGAAAACAAAATTATTATTATTATTATTATTATTATTATTATTATTATTATTATTATTATTATTATTATTATTATTATTACTGATTGGTTATAATTATAACCATATTTTTAAAGGGGTGAACGGGTAAGCCAGTGGAAGGCCTCGGTCACATGACCAAAAGCTCCAGCTGCGGGTCATCATGTGACTAAGACCCGCGTCAGGAAACACTTGTCCTGTCTCTTGGCGAATAAAACTAACACAAATTCAATTGATGTAGTATATTAGGTTAGGTAAGGTTCGTCAGGAAACAGGACAGGTGTTTCCTGACGCGGGTCTTCTTCAGATGATGACCCGCCGAATAAAGGTATAAAATAGCTTCGAATATAATACTGAATGCTGTTACAGTGACCTCGGGGTAGTGGGCTGGCTGGATAACTGGTAACTTCTGGAAACTAGTGGACGGGAGGATCGAACCTCCAAAAGTCCTTATACTGAATAACCCACACAGGTGTTGCTAAGCTAGAATATATTTTTTCTTCTTTTAATTAAGTATGTGCTATAATAACTTCTGAGATAATGATCTAGAGCTCAGTTGACCTACCAGAGGCCCTACCTGTAAGAGGTGGCAGGTCTCATGACCCCCAGCGATCTGGCCTCAAACCTGACCTCCTGGTGGGTCAGGCGCTTTTGAAAGGTGGTGATGCTAATGATGGGCTCTTGATGCAAGGAGTCTGGGCTAATTTCCCTTCCTTGGAGCAAACTTCATTTCCTTGCATTCTACAGCTGTATAACCCTCAAAAAATTTAACGTTCACAATATAGTAATAATTTATAATAATAATAATAATAATAATAATAATAATAATAATAATAATAATAATAATAACGGATTTAACTGTTAAGTTTATTTTTTGAAAATATTAATCTGGAACAGTTCACAATCCACAATATCGTACCTGGAACAACTCACAAGTGACCCACAATATGTAAAATTATATAAATACACACACACACACACACACGCTATCATTCATATCTGTAATAAGATACACAAAATATAAATACAACCAGAAAAGACGCTTTTTTTTTTTTGGTCTAATAATAAAAACGCTAGAAAGTCGATTAATTTAGAGCGTCAAGCCTAATGCTGTATTTACGGAAAAGATGACGTTAAGTGTAAAATTTATGTGTTCAAGGTTAATTACATTTAATGGAGGCGGGGAAACTCCAATTTCCTATGAAACAGAGATTCATGGAGACGAAAAATGTGAGAGAGACGTTGTCTCAGGTGATCCCGGGGGAAAGAGTGATGAAGGAAGGGAGGGAAGAAACGAGGGAGAGGGAGAAAGAGAGGGAAGAAACGAGGGAGAGGGAGAAAGAGAGGGAAGAAATGGAGGGTATGAGAAGTAAGGTTATTTAGACACATGTATACATAAGTACAATCATCAAACTGTATAAATTAAAGAGGATAACACGGAAAAAAATCAAAATGACTTATTTCCATCGAGGAGGAAAGAGAAAAACAAAGATGAATAAGAAGGAATAAGTGGACAAAAGTGAGGTGGTAATACAAGGAAGGGAAATTAACTACGATATATATAAAGTAAACAATGTTGATCATAGTAAAACTGAATGCGGAAAAAAACAATTAGTTCTGGACAGGGGAAATTTAAAGCCAAGACAACAGCATATAAGTGTTCACAATAAAGCTAACAGGATTCTTGGCTTCATCTCAAGAAGTATAAAATATAAATTCCTCACGTTATAAATTCAACTTTATATTTGTTTTTTATTTCGGCTTCAGGATATATGCATCAAAAGATATATGTGTATCAGCGTATACTCGTATATGCTGAGTGTTAAATCACTTATTTAGGGATTAAAGAATTTTTTGCCTTCATGATCTTAGTGTAATCAATAGGTAACGTCGATGAGATGAGAACTTTGGGTAGGTTTATATATAGGTTAAATAGGTACATGAGTTTTGGCCTGGTCTGGGCTTAACAGGTTTAGCTTCACGTTATTTTGAGTTATAATCTTTATTGTGCTGAAAGCAGACGGAGGAGTGAAACTAAAACACTATCCCCTACTCCCGGTGTTCCACACTGGTTTAGCTCATCTTGTGATTATAAATGCTATTAGCAAATAAGATCTAGTGTAGTGTCATTGTTCTCTTAAAACTAATATTGTTCCTTACAATTTCCTGTTTTAAATAATTATAATAATAATAATAATAATAATACTGTAATAATAATAATAAGAAGAAGAAGAAGAAGAAGAAGAAGAAGAAGAAGAAGAAGAAGAAGAAGAAGAAGAAGAAGAAGAAGAAGAAGAAGAAGAAAAGAAGAAGACTTAATATTAAAATATAAAAAGTAATCATTGCTCATCATTTACAATAAAAAAAATATAAAATCCTTTAGCTTTCTTTTAGATCACCGCCGGCCATAACTCAAATCAACCGCAACATATGCCAAGACCGTAGGTCCACCTGAGGAATCTCAGTTAACTCACTGTGAAGAGTTATTCCCCTTCATTTTTCGTCTAGCACATACGGTTCGCCTCTCACCATTACACAACTGATTATCAACGTTGTTTGTTGGCGATACCGTCTTCTCGGCGCCCTGAAACTTAAAAACAGTACCACCAGACGCACCGTTCTCCACTGGAGGACAAACGAAACCAAGTGGTTCATTTTGGGTCTGGATCACAGTGGTTGATTCCGGAGAAGATACTTTGTTTGGCGCTCTACGTGCGGTTGCAATCCTTCTTCCGGATATGGCCGCCTCACAACTGGGCACGATAGAATCCTATTCAGAGCTGGTACTGGTGCAGTCACTTCTGGAAATAGATTCTTTATCGTCTCTAGTGTCATTCTGTACCACTGGGGGAGCCAACCCCTTCATTTTTCGTCTAGCACATACCGTTCGCCTCTCACCATTACACAACTGATTTGGCGATACCGTCTTCTCGGCGCCCTTAAACTTAAAAACAGTACCACCAGACGCACCGTTCTCCACTGGAGGACAAACGAAACCAAGTGGTTCGTTTTGGGTCTGGGTCACATTGGTTGATACCGGAGAGGATACCTTGTTTGGCGCTCTGCGTGCGGTCGCAATCCTTCTTCCGGATATGGCCGCCTCACAACTGGGCACGATAGAATCCTACTCAAAGCTGGTACTAGTGAAGTCACTTCTGGAAATAGATTCTTTATCGTCTCTAGTGTCATTCTGTACCACTGGGGGAGCCAACCCCTTCATTTTTCGTCTAGCACATACCGTTCGCCTCTCACCATTACACAACTGATTTGGCGATACCGTCTTCTCGGCGCCCTTAAACTTAAAAACAGTACCACCAGACGCACCGTTCTCCACTGGAGGACAAACGAAACCAAGTGGTTCATTTTGGGTCTGGGTCACAGTGGTTGATTCCAGAGAAGATACAAGCTCCTCAGCGCTGGGAGCTACAAGTTCCTCAGCGCTGGGAGCTACAAGTTCCTCAACGCTGGGAGCTACAAGTTCCTCAGCGCTGGGAGCTACAAGTTCCTCAACGCTGGGAGCTACAAGCACCTCAGTGCTGGGAGCTACGAGTTCCTCAACGCTGGGAGCTACGAGTTCCTCAGTGCTGGGAGCTACAAGCTCCTCAGCGCTGGGAGCTACAAGTTCCTCAGGGCTGGGAGCTACAAGCTCCTCAGTGCTGGGAGCTACAAGTTCCTCAGTGCTGGGAGCTACAAGTTCCTCAGCGCTGGGAGCTACAAGTTCCTCACGCTGGGAGCTACAAGTTCCTCAGCGCTGGGAGCTACAAGTTCCTCAGCGCTGTGAGCTACTAGTTCCTCAGTGCTGGGAGCTACTAGTTCCTCAGTGCTGGGAGCTACAAGCTCCTCAGCGCTGGGAGCTACTAGTTCCTCAGTGCTGGGAGGTACAAGCTCCTCAGTGCTGGGAGCTACTAGTTCCTTAGTGCTGGGAGCTACAAGTTCCTCAGCGCTGGGAGTTACTAGTTCCTCAGGGCTGGGAGCTACTAGTTCCTCAGTGCTGGGAGCTACTAGTTCCTCAGCGCTGGGAGCTACTAGTTCCTCAGTGCTGGGAGCTACTAGTTCCTCAGTGCTGGGAGCTACAAGTTCCTCAGCGCTGGGAGCTACAAGTTCCTCAACGCTGGGAGCTACAAGTTCCTCAGCGCTGGGAGCTACAAGTTCCTCAACGCTGGGAGCTACAAGTTCCTCAGCGCTGGGAGCTACAAGTTCCTCAACGCTGGGAGCTACAAGTTCCTCAGCGCTGGGAGCTACAAGTTCCTCAGCGCTGGGAGCTACAAGTTCCTCCCAAACCCCGCTGGGAGCTACAAGTTCCTCAACGCTGGAGCTACAAGTTCCTCAACGCTGGGAGCTACAAGTTCCTCAACGCTGGGAGCTACAAGTTCCTCAACGCTGGGAGCACAGTCTCAGGTGGAGCTACAAGTTCCTCAACGCTGGGAGCTACAAGTTCCTCAGCGCTGGGAGCTACAAGTTCCTCAACGCTGGGAGCTACAAGTTCCTCAGCGCTGGGAGCTACAAGTTCCTCAACGCTGGGAGCTACAAGTTCCTCAACGCTGGGAGCTACAAGTTCCTCAACGCTGGGAGCTACAAGTTCCTCAACGCTGGGAGCTACAAGCTCCTCACGCTGGGAGCTACAAGTTCCTCAACGCTGGGAGCTACAAGTTCCTCACGCAGCTGGGAGCTACAAGTTCCTCAACGCTGGGAGCTACAAGTTCCTCAGCGCTGGGAGCTATAAGTTCCTCAACGCTGGGAGCTACAAGTTCCTCAACGCTGGGAGCTACAAGTCCTCAACGCTGGGCCAGTTCCTCAACGCTGGGAGCTACAAGTTCCTCAACGCTGGGAGCTACAAGCTCCTCAGCGCTGGGAGCTACAAGTTCCTCAACGCTGGGAGCTACAAGTTCCTCAACGCTGGGAGCTACAAGTTCCTCAACGCTGGGAGCTACAAGTTCCTCAACGCTGGGAGCTACAAGTTCCTCAACGCTGGGAGCTACAAGTTCCTCAACGCTGGGAGCTCAAGTTCCTCAACGCTGGGAGCTACAAGTTCCTCAACGCTGGAGCTACAAGTTCCTCAACGCTGGGAGCTACAAGTTCCTCAACGCTGGGAGCTACAAGTTCCTCAACGCTGGGAGCTACAAGTTCCTCAACGCTGGGAGCTACAAGTTCCTCACCCTGGGAGCTACAAGTTCCTCAACGCTGGGAGCTACAAGTTCCTCAACGCTGGGAGCTACAAGTTCCTCAACGCTGGGAGCTACAAGTTCCTCAACGCTGGGAGCTACAAGTTCCTCAACGCTGGGAGCTACAAGTCCTCAACGCTGGGAGCTCAAGTTCCTCAACGCTGGGAGCTACAAGTTCCTCAACGCTGGGAGCTACAAGTTCCCTGTCAACGCTGGGAGCTACAAGTTCCTCAACGCTGGAGCTACAAGTTCCTCAACGCTGGGAGCTACAAGTTCCTCAACGCTGGGAGCTACAAGTTCCTCAACGCTGGGAGCTACAAGTTCCTCAACGCTGGGAGCTACAAGTTCCTCAACGCTGGGAGCTACAAGTTCCTCAACGCTGGGAGCTACAAGTTCCTCAACGCTGGGAGCTACAAGTTCCTCAACGCTGGGAGCTACTGAAGTTCCTCAACGCTGGGAGCTACAAGTTCCTCAACGCTGGGAGCTACAAGTCCTCAACGCTGGGAGCTACAAGTTCCTCAACGCTGGGAGCTACAAGTTCCTCAACGCTGGGAGCTACAAGTTCCTCACGCTGGGAGCTACAAGTTCCTCAACGCTGGGAGCTACAAGTTCCTCAACGCTGGGAGCTACAAGTCCTCAACGCTGGAGCCAGTTCTCAACGCTGGGAGCTACAAGTTCCTCAACCTGGGAGCTACAAGTTCCTCAGCGCTGGGAGCTACAGTTCCTCAACGCTGGGAGCTACAGTTCCTCAACGCTGGGACACAAGTCCTCACGCTGGGAGCTACAAGTCCTCAACGCTGGGAGCTACAGTTCCTCAACGCTGGGAGCCACAAGTTCCTCAGCGTGGAGCTACAAGTTCCTCAACGCTGGGAGCTACAAGTTCCTCAACGCTGGGAGCTACAAGTTCCTCAGCGCTGGGAGCTACAAGTTCCTCAACGCTGGGAGCTACAAGTTCCTCAACGCTGGGAGCTACAAGTTCCTCAACGCTGGGAGCTACAAGTTCCTCAACGCTGGGAGCTACAAGTTCCTCAACGCTGGGAGCTACAAGTTCCTCAGCGCTGGGAGCTACAAGTTCCTCAACGCTGGGAGCTACAAGCTCCTCAACGCTGGGAGCTACAAGTTCCTCAACGCTGGGAGCTACAAGTTCCTCAACGCTGGGAGCTACAAGTTCCTCAACGCTGGGAGCTACAAGTTCCTCAACGCTGGAGCTACAGTTCCTCAACGCTGGAGCACAGTTCCTCAACGCTGGGAGCTACAAGTTCCTCAACGCTGGGCCAGCCTAGCTGAAGTTCCTCAACGCTGGGAGCTACAATTCCTCAACGCTGGGAGCTACAAGTTCCTCAACGCTGGAGCTACAAGTTCCTCACGCGGGGAGCTACAAGTTCCGCTCTAACGCTGGGAGCTCAAGTTCCTCAACGCTGGGAGCTACAAGTTCCTCAGCTGGGAGCTACAAGTTCCTCAGCGCTGGGAGCTACAAGTTCCTCAACGCTGGGAGCTAAAGTTCCTCAACGCTGGGAGCTACAAGCTCCTCAGCGCTGGGAGCCTAAAAGTTCCTCAACGCTGGGAGCTGACTTCCTCAGCGCTGGGAGCTACAAGCTCCTCAGCGCTGGGAGCTACAAGTTCCTCAACGCTGGGAGCTACAAGTCCTCAACGCTGGGAGCTACAAGTTCCTCAGCGCTGGGAGCTACAAGTTCCTCAAGCTGGGAGCTACAAGCCCTCAAGCGCGGGGAGCTACAAGTTCCTCACCCTGGGAGCTACAAGTTCCTCAGCGCTGGGAGCTACAAGTTCCTCAACGCTGGGAACTACAAGTTCCTCAACGCTGGGAGCTACAAGTTCCTCAACGCTGGGAGCTACAAGTTCCTCAACGCTGGGAGCTACAAGTTCCTCAAGCGCTGGGAGCTACAAGTTCCCTCAACGCTGGGAGCTACAGTTCTCAACGCTGGGCCTACAAGTCCCAGCGCACCGTTCCTCAGCGCTGGGAGACACAAGTTCCTCAGTTTGGGCTCAAGTTCCTCAACTGGGAGCTACAAGCTCCTCAGCGCTGGGAGCTACAAGTTCCTCAACGCTGGGAGCTACAAGTTCCTCAACGCTGGGAGCTACAAGTCTCCTCAACGCTGGAGCTACAAGTTCCTCAACGCTGGGAGCTACAAGTTCCTCAGGCTGGGAGCTACAAGTTCCTCAACGCTGGGAGCTACAAGTTCCTCAGCGCTGGGAGCTACAAGTTCCTCAACGCTGGGAGCTACAAGTTCCTCAAGCTGGGAGCTACAAGTTCCTCAGGCTGGGAGCTACAAGTTCCTCAGCGCTGGGAGCTACAAGTTCCTCAGCGCTGGGAGCTACAAGTTCCTCAACGCTGGGAGCTACAAGTTCCTCAGGCTGGGAGCTACAAGTTCCTCAGCGCTGGAGCTACAGTTCCTCAGAGCTGGGAGCTACAAGTTCCTCACGCTGGGAGCTACAAGTCCTCACGCTGGGAGCTACAAGTTCCTCAGGCTGGGAGCAGCTCAGCTGAGCTCCTCCAGCGCTGGGAGCTACCACTGGAGTTCCTCAGGCTGGGAGCTACAAGTTCCTCACGCTGGGAGCTACAAGCTTCCTCAGGCTGGGAGCTACAGTTCCTCAGCGCTGGGAGCTACAGTTCCTCAACGCTGGGAGCTACAAGTTCCTCAGCGCTGGGAGCTACAAGTTCCTCAGCGCTGGGAGCTACAAGTTCCTCAACGCTGGGAGCTACAGTTCCTCAGGCTGGGAGCTACAAGTTCCTCAACGCTGGGAGCTACTAGTTCCTCAGGCTGGGAGCTACAAGTTCCTCACGCTGGGAGCTACAGTTCCTCAGCGCTGGGAGCTACAAGTTCCTCACGCTGGGAGCTACAAGTTCCTCAGGCTGGGAGCTACAGTTCCTCAGGCTGGGAGCTACAAGTTCCTCAGCGCTGGGAGCTACAAGTTCCTCACGCTGGGAGCTACAGTTCCTCAGGCTGGGAGCTACAAGTTCCTCAGGCTGGGAGCTACAAGTTCCTCAACGCTGGGAGCTACAAGTTCCTCAGGCTGGGAGCTACAAGCTCCTCAGCGCTGGGAGCTACAAGTTCCTCAGCGCTGGGAGCTACAAGTTCCTCACCTGGGAGCTACAAGTTCCTCAGCTGCTGGAGCTACAAGTTCCTCAGCGCTGGGAGCTACAAGTTCCTCAGGCTGGGAGCTACAAGTTCCTCAGCCTGGGAGCTACAAGTTCCTCAGCGCTGGGAGCTACAAGTTCCTCAGCGCTGGGAGCTACAAGTTCCTCAGCGCTGGGAGCTACAAGTTCCTCAACGCTGGGAGCTACAAGTTCCTCAGCGCTGGGAGCTACAAGCTCCTCAGCGCTGGGAGCTACAAGCTCCTCAGCGCTGGGAGCTACAAGTTCCTCACGCTGGGAGCTACAAGCTCCTCAAGCTGGGAGCTACAAGTTCCTCACCCTGGGAGCTACAAGTTCCTCAGCTGGGAGCTACAAGTTCCTCAGCGCTGGGAGCTACAAGTTCCTCAGCGCTGGGAGCTACAAGTTCCTCAGCGCTGGGAGCTACAAGTTCCTCAGCGCTGGGAGCTACAAGTTCCTCAGCGCTGGGAGCTACAAGTTCCTCAACGCTGGGAGCTACAAGTTCCACTCAAGTCCGCTGGGAGCTACAAGTTCCTCACGCTGGGAGCTACAAGTTCCTCAGCGCTGGGAGCTACAAGTTCCTCAACGCTGGGAGCTACAAGTTCCTCAGCTGGGAGCTACAAGTCTCCTCAACGCTGGGAGCTACAAGTTCCTCAGCGCTGGGAGCTACAAGTTCCTCAGCGCTGGGAGCTACAAGTCCTCAGGCTGGGAGCTACAAGTTCCTCAGCGCTGGGAGCTACAAGTTTCTCCAACGCTGGGAGCTACAAGTTCCTCAGCGCTGGGAGCTACAAAGTTCCTCAGGCTGGGAGCTACAAGCTCCTCAGCGCTGGGAGCTACAAGTTCCTCACGCTGGAGCTACAGTTCCTCAGCTGGAGCTACAAGTTCCTCAGCGCTGGGAGCTACAAGTTCCTCAACGCTGGGAGCTACAAGCTCCTCAGTGCTTGAATCTTCTTCTAAAAATCCCCTTTTTAAAGCGATCAAGGGATTGGATAATCTGCTATTTTTCCTCAATTTATATATCACCTCATTCTTTGCTGCCTTCTGCGAAAACCCAATTTGAATAGGGGGTCGAGAGCTAGAGGTTTCTCTCTGCACTGTGGGCGAGGCTAGAGACATGGCACCTCACTCTTGTTAGACTCGTTCAATTGTCTCCTCTGAGTGATCAACGGATTTTGAATCCTTTTCCTGGTCTTGTATCGGTTTGTGGCCTCTCTGGGTGATGGCTGAATAATACTTTCACTTTGAGTATTTTGTCCGATTTCGATGATGTCCTAGTCGGGGTTACTCGAAATTGATTTTATTATGTCACAAGACTTTTCAGTTAGTCCTGGACCGTCTATTGTCTCCTCTCTCTGCATTCTTTTTGATGCTAGTTATCGATCAAAAGAAATTCGTTCTTTAATTTTTTCCAAGTTCTACAACCTAAGTCGTTCATTTAATAATTTTTATTTTCTTGTTTTATCTTCTATAATTTGTTGACTTAGGGGCTTGTATGGTGGACCACTTACTCCCCTGACAGACTGTTATGGTTTACGACCCAACCTGTCATCAGAAACCATCACAGGTTCCTGTATGAGGAAGGGGGGTAAATATGCACGCTTATCAGCGGCTGAGATAATTGGCTTGCGAATGTTTTCTGCGTGCCATTAGTTTTCTTGAAAGGATACGGTGATAACCGCCGCACGATCATAGGGGCACAGAGCCCAGTTTCGTGCTTCTAGAATTCTACATACTTATTTTAGATATTCTAATAAGCCCAATATATATCTAGCAATAAGTAAGTTAATAACACTACCAGTGGCAGTGGCGAAGAAATATTCAGTAGGCAAAACTATTTTGTTAGTGGGGTTAGAATGATGTTGTTATATATTTAATAAAGCAAGACCCATGACTAGGGTACTTGAAAGTAAGGACCTAAAGCGCTAAATCCGCGTGGGTCTTTCCCCGCAAGGACTAGTGAAGGTTCGCTACTCATAACAACCTTCAAGACAATCGAACATTGTACTGAATTGTGTGATGTTATGATGGTAGTTTTCATAGTTGATGATGATAGTGATGATAGTATCATGATAGCAGAGTTGGGTGGTGTGGTGATGATAGTACCATGGTAGTGGTGATGTTGTGTATTGATGATAGTACCATGGTAGTGGTGATGTTGTGTAGTGATGATAGTACAATGGTAATGGTGATGGCTGCGTAGTGATGATAGTACCATAATAGTGGTGATCGTTGTGTAGTGATGATAGTACCATGGTACTGGTGATGTTGTGTAGTGATGATAGTACAATGGTAGTGGTGATGGTTGTGTAGTGATGATAGTACAATGGTAGTGGTGATCGTTGTGTAGTGATGATAGTACAATGGTAGTGGTGATGTTGTGTAGTGATGATAGTACAATAGCAATGGTGATGGCTGCGTAGTGATGATAGTACCATAATAGTGGTGATCGTTGTGTAGTGATGATAGTACCATGGTAGTGGTGATGTTGTGTAGTGATGATAGTACAATGGTAATGGTGATGGTTGTGTAGTGATGATAGTACAATGGTAGTGATGGAGTGTAGTGATGATAGTACAATGGTAATGGTGATGGCTGTGTAGTGATGATAGTACCATGGTAATGGTGATGGCTGTGTAGGGATGATAGTACAATGGTAATGGTGATGGTTGTGTAGTGATGATACTACAATTGTAGAGGTGATGGTTGTGGAGTGATGATAGTACCATGGTAGTGGTGATGGTTGTGGTGTGATGATAGTACCATGGTAGTGGTGATGGTTGTGTAGTGATGATAGTACCATGGTAGTGGTGATGGTTGTGTAGTGATGATAGTACCATGGTAGTGGTGATGTTGTGTAGTGATGATAGTACAATGGTAATGGTGATGTTGTGTAGTGATGATAGTACAATGTTAGTGGTGATGGTTGTGTAATGATAGTACCATGGTAGTGGTGATGTTGTGTAGTGATGATAGTACCATGGTAATGGTGATATTTGTGTAGTGATGATAGTACCATGGTAGTGGTGATGGTTGTGTAATGATAGTACCATGGTAGTGGTGATCGTTGTGTAGTGATGATAGTACAATGGTAATGGTGATGGTTGTGTAGTGATGATAGTACAATGGTAGTGGTGATGGTTGTGTAGTGATGATAGTACCATGGTAGTGGTGATGTTGTGTAGTGATGATAGTACCATGGTATTAGTGATGGTTGTGTAGTGATGATAGTACCATGGTAGTGGTGATTGTTGTGTAGTGATGATAGTACAATGGTAATGGTGATGGTTGTGTAGTGATGATAGTACAATGGTAATGGTGATGGTTGTGTAGTGATGATAGTACAATGGTAGTGTAGCTGGGTGTGTAGTGATTATAGTACCATGGTAGTGGTGTTGTGTAGTGATGATAGTACAATGGTAGTGTGATGGTGTGTATGATGATAGTACATGGTAGTGGTGATGTGTGTATGATGATAGTACATGGTATTTGTGATGGCTGTGTAGTGATGATAGTACCATGGTAGTTGTGTGATGGTGATAGTATCATGGTATTGTAGCTGGGTGTGTAGTGATGATAGTATCATGGTAGTGTAGCTGGGTGTGTAGTGATGATAGTATCATGGTAGTGTAGCTGGGTGTGTAGTGATAGTATCATTAGTGTAGCTGGTGTAGTGATGATAGTATCATGGTAGTGTAGCTGGGTGTGTAGTGATGATAGTATCATGGTAGTGTAGCTGGGTGTGTAATGATAGTATCATGGTAGTGTAGCTGGGTGTGTAGTGATAGTATCATAGTGTAGCTGGGTGTGTAGTGATGATAGTATCATGGTAGTGTAGCTGGGTGTGTAGTGATGATAGTATCATGGTAGTGTAGCTGGGTGTAGTGATGATAGTATCATGGTAGTGTAGCTGGGTGTGTAGTGATTATAGTATCATGGTAGCTGGTTTTAGATGATAGTATCTGGTAGTGTAGTGGTTAGTGATAGTATCATGGTAGTGTAGCTGGGTGTAGTGATGATAGTATCATGGTATTGTAGCTGGGTGTGTAGTGATTATAGTATCATGGTAGTGTAGCTGGGTGTGTAGTGATAGTATCATGGTATTGTAGCTGGGTGTGTAGTGATTATAGTATCATGGTAGTGTAGTGATGATAGTATCATGGTTGTGTAGTGATGATATTATCATGGTATTGTAGCTGGGTGTGTAGTGATGATAGTATCATGGTAGTGTAGCTGGGTGTGTAGTGATATAGTATATGTATGTAGTGATATAGTATCATGGTAGTGTAGTGGATGATAGTATCATGGTAGTGTAGCTGATGATATATCATGTAGTAGTGATGATAGTATTATGGTATTGTAGGTGTGTAGTGATAAGTATCATGGTAGTGTAGGTGTATGATAGTATGGCATTGTAGCTGGGTGTGTAGTGATTATAGTATCATGGTAGTGTAGTGATGATAGTATCATGGTTGTGTAGTGATGATATTATCATGGTAGTAGTGATGATAGTATCATGGTAGTGTAGTGATGATAGTATCATGGTAGTGTAGTGATGATAGTATCATGGTAGTGTGGTGATGATAGTATCATGGTAGTGTAGTGATGATAGTATCATGGTAGTGTAGTGATGATAGTATCATGGTAGTGTTGTGATGATAGTATCATGGTAGTGTAGTCGTGGTGCAGGATCTGTAGTCATGTCCATCATTCCCGCAAGTAGAACATATTTTCTAGTCCTTGATGTGGCCGTCCTTGGTGGTGCGGTTGTAGGAATAACAGGTCCATCATTGAGAGATGTATTTAAAGCGTTCCTGCTCGGTGTAGCTACGGTTAATATAGTAGTATAAAGTGGCCAGTTCGTTAGATAGAGCTTGGGCAGCCATAGCAATGCCCATAAAGGTGACCCTAAGCATGGAGGAGGCGTTGGGTATCTTCGTGATGGTATCCATCGAGGCCCAGGCATCCTGGGCCTCTATGAATGACTTGAGTTCTTCGTTAGAGAGGACCGTGACGATCCTGTCAAGTCGTTTCACGAACATAGATCGTTTTGCCTTCAAGTAAGGAGAGTTGAAGATTAGCCACGATCGTTGAGAGTCTTGATAGCAGTAGGAGGAACTTTTCGGCCTCCTCGTTGTCGGTGCAGGCGACTAGGACAGCGTCTTTGAGTGACACGATGCCCGAGAAGTTGACCTGCAGGCTGCTTTTAAGGGCAGCTGCAAGAACAGACTTCGAGGCATCGTTTACCACGGAACTTGTGGGTTTGATCTTCACACGATTGGATGCGACATCGTGGAAGAGTTGAGTCACTTGTAGACTAGAAAATTCCCCGCTCCGACGGGGACGGAATACTTCTAGATTCTAGAGTGTGAACAGAGCGACTATGTCCTGTCAGAGACGAGGTCAGCATTACGATTGATTCACTCTATCAGTTCCCCTCAGTATTTTGTATGTTGTTAACATATTACCCTTAGTTTTTCTGTCCTCTCGAGTCATCAAGTTGAATTCCATTAACCTCTCCTCATAAGACATACTTTAGCTCCAGATCAAGTCTCGTTGCATACCTCTGCACTTTCTCCAATTTCTTACATGCTAGACTAGATGTGGGTTCCATACTGGTGCCTCATACTCCAATATGGGCCTGAAGTACACGGTGTAGTGTCGGGAATGACTCCTTACTTAGATGTTTTAAAGCTGGTCTTAGACCTGCCAGACGTCCATTTGCTGCAGCAGCTATTTCGCTGATGTGCGCCTTAGGTGTTATACTCACCCCAAGGTCCTCCTTGAGTGAGGTTTGCAGCCTTTGCCTCTCCCAAGCCGTTTGTGGTCCTCTTTGGCCTTCCCCAAACTTCATTACTTTGCACTTGCTGGGGTTAAATAATGAGACCAGACTGCAGCCTGTCCAGATATATTTTAGCCTTTCCTGGTTCACTTTTTCTTGTATTTCCCTCATTAGTTTCACATTATCTGCAACACGGATACCTCTGACTCTCTCCCTTCCGTCACGTATACAAGCAATAGCACCGATCCTGGTACTGATCCTTGTGGAACCCCACTCGTCAGATTCACCCATACCAACACCTCTTCACGGACAATCACTCGTTGCCATCCGCTGAAGTGCCTTTACTGTTACTCGTTCTTAGGTAAGACACATGTACAACAGTTAGGTATCTTTATTTCGAAAGGTTTCGCCTACACATTAGGCTTCTTCAGTCGAGTATAGAAAAGTTGATAGAAGCAGAAGAGATGTGAAGGCGATGTGATATTAATATTCACTGTTATTCGTGTGTGTGAGTAACCCACACAATCCTCAGGTAGTCTTTATTTTGAAATTTATATATATATATATATATACATATATATATATATATATATATATATATATATATATATATATATATATATATATATATGTCGTGCCGATTAGGTAAAACTGGTCAATTAGCAAGAACTCATCTAAAATTAAGACCTTTCTAAAATTTTCTCTTATACGTTTAAAGATATTTTTTTCATTTATGTTAATTTAAGAATTTATAATTTTGTACCAAGAGAAACTTTGAAAACCTACCTAACCTTATTACAAGAAGCGCAATTTAATTTAGCCTAACCCAACTAAATATATTTTAGATACGTTAACATTAATTTATTAATAAACAAACACAATGAAATATATTTTTTCGTTAGGTTCAGAATGATTTTGGCGAAATTATTGCATACACAATTTTTCACTTGTCTTATATGGCAAGGTGAGCGTTGCTATTTAAGCCAAAATCCAAGTTTTACCTAATCAGCACGACATATATATATATATATATATATATATATATATATATATATATATATATATATATATATATATATATATATATATATATATATATATATATATATATATATATGTCGTGCCGATTAGGTAAAACTGGTCTATTAGCAAAAACTTACCTAAAATTAAGTCCTTTCTAAAATTTTCTCTTATACGTTTAAAGATATATTTTTTTCATTTATATTAATGTAAGAATTTATAATTTTGTACCAAGAGAAACTTTGAAAACCTACCTAACCTTATTACAACAAGCGCAATTTAATTTAGCCTAACCCAACTAAATATATTTTAGATACGTTTACAATAATTTAATAATAAACAAACACAATGAAATATATTTTTTTCGTTAGGTTCAGAATGATTTTGGCGAAATTATTGCATACACAAATTTTTGCTTGTCATATATGGCAAGAAGAGCGTTGCTATTTAAGCCAAAATCGCAAGTTTTACCTAATCGGCACGACATATATATATATATATATATATATATATATATATATATATATATATATAGGATATATATATATATATATATATATATATATATAGGATATATATATATATATATATACATATATATATATATATATATATACATATATATATATATATATATATATATATATATATACATATATATATATACATATATATATATATACATATATATATATATATATATATATATATATATATATATATATATATATATATATATATATATATATATATCATATACTAATCATCTATAATCATAATATATTATATATATATATATATATAATATCATATAAATATATATATATATATATATATATTAATATATATATATTACTAACTCATAATATTATATTATAACCATACAACGATACTATACCGCACCTCACAAATCATCATACACATCCATATCATACTTTTACATCACACTACTCACTAACAATCCCATAACAACACCTCAATACATAAATATCAACATACTAATACTCACAACACTCACATCACTACATCACTCAACATCACATCACTAACACACTCACAACATCACATCACTACACTACACTCACTAACCTCACATCACTACAACCTCACAACACTCACATCACTAACAACACTCACAACACTCAATCACTAACAACACTCACAACACTCACATCACTAACAACACTCACAACACTCACATCACTAACAACACTCACCATACACTCACATCACTACAACACTACAACACTCACATCACTAACAACACTCACAACACTCACATCACTAACACTCACAACACTCACATCACTAACAACACTCACAACACTCACATCACTAACAACACTCACATCACTAACAACACTCACAACACTCACATCACTAACAACACTCACAACACTCACATCACTAACAACACTCACAACATCACACTAAACACTACAACACTCTCACACACTCACACACAACACTCACATCACTACAACCTCACAACACTCACAACACTCACCTACATCACTAACAACACTCACAACACTCACATCACTAACAACACTCACAACACTCACATCAACAACACTCCACATCACTAACAACACTCACAACAACTCACATCACTAACAACACTCACAACACTCACATCACTAACAACACTCACAACATCACTCACTACAACCAACACTCCATCACAACACTCACAACATCATCAACAACACTCACAACACTCACATCACTAACAACACTCACAACACTCACATCACTCAACAACTCATCCTAACAACACTCACAACACTCACATCACTAACAACACTCACAACACTCACATCATACACTACACACTCACAACACTCATACAACTCACATCACTAACAACACTCACATCACTAACAACACTCACAACACTCACATCACTAACAACACTCACAATCACATCACAACAACTACATCACTAACACCTCCACATCAACAACACTCACAACACTCACATCAACAACACTCCACATCATCACAACAACACTCACATCACTAACAACACTCACAACACTCACATCACTAACACACTCCACAACACTAACAACACTCACATCACACTCACTAACAACACTCACAACACTCACACCAACACTACAACATCACATCACAAACAACACTCACATCACTAACAACACTCACAACACACAACTCACATCACTAACAACACTCACATCACTCACAACTCACATCACTAACACTCACAACACACTCACAACCTCACAACACTAACAACACCACACACTCACATCACTAACAACACTCACACACCACTCACATCAACAACACTCACAACCTCACACACTCACTACAACACTCACACACTCACATCAACAACACTCACAACACAATCACTCAACAACACTCACAACACTACATCAACAACCACTCACAACACTCACACACTACACAACATCCATCACAACACTCACAACACTCCATCATACACACTACAACACTCCACACTAACAACACTCACAACACTCACAACACTAACAACACTCACAACACTCACATCACTAACAACACTCACAACACTCACATCACTAACAACACTCACAACACTCACATCACTAACAACACTCACAACACTCACATACACTCACAACACTCACATCACTAACAACACTCACAACACTCACATCACTAACAACACTCACAACACTCACAATCACTAACAACACTCTACTAACAACACTCCACAACACTCACACACTCAACACTCAACACTCACATCACTAACAACACTCACAACACTCACATCACTAACAACACTCACAACACTCACATCACTAACAACACTCCACCTCACACACTACACACTCACAACACTCACAACACTCCCCAATCATCGAAAACAACTTGAAGGAAGGAAGGAGCCGGCCAACCTTCTTCAGCTTCCCCAGCTTTACTGTGGCCAACGGGAAACGAAAACAAAAGATCCCATTGATTCAGTATTCTCTCTGAGTTTACCATTTTACCTCGCTGAGAGGTACTGGGCTTCCCACTGCCCACACAAACCCGCAAGAAAATGTTCTAACTTATTTATAGCATAGTAGTAGACTTTGTGAAACTACAATTACAAAAAAGAAAGATTGTTTCTGAATCAAGTACTGTATTACTGTTACAAGAAACTGAACAAAAATATATATAAGGTATTAAAATTACTGACATGTGTACGTAATACATAAATAATAGAGTATGGAGTCACACGACGTCTTCCTCTGGATATAAATATAGTAGTTGCAATGTTTCTGGTGCTCTACACTGAATATTTTGGTAACACTGATAAAAGTCTATTGGAGTTGAATAAGGCGACCGTGATGAGGATAGACGAGGGTACTACTACTACTACTTCTGCCTATCCACTGGTCCTGGAAACGTCAGGTCATGATGGTAGTGTTGGGTGCCCAGTGTTGCTGCTGACAGGGTCCCTCATCTTCATACACCAGATGAACACCAGCCATAATTGAAACTAAAAGAATGTATCAGTACTTCAGCGCCAGTTATTGCTGGACCTGTGAAGAGCAACAGTCCCTTGATACCTCTGGATGATAATCCACACCAGGATGATACTCCACACCAGGATGATACTCCACACCAGGATGATACTCTACACCAGGATGATACTCCACACCAGGATGATACACTACACCAGGATGATACACTACACCAAGATGATACTCCACACCAGGATGATACTCCACACCAGGATGATACACTACACCAGGATGATACACTACACCAAGATGATACTCCACACCAGGATGATACTCCACACCAGGATGATACACTACACCAGGATGATACACTACACCAGGATGATAAACTACACCAAGATGATACTCCACACCAGGATGATACTCCACACCAGGATGATACTCCACACCAGGATGATACTCCACACCAGAATGATACACTACACCAGGATGATACACTACACCAGGATGATAAACTACACCAAGATGATACTCCACACCAGGATGATACTCCACACCAGGATGATACACTACACCAGGATGATACACTACACCAGGATGATACACTACACCAGGATGATACTCCACACCAGGATGATACTCCACACCAGGATGATACTCCACACCAGGATGATACACTACACCAGGATGATACTCCACACCAGGATGATACACCACACCAGAATGACACACTACACCAGAATGACAAACTACACCAGAATGACAAACTACACCAGAATGACACACTACACCAGGATGATACACCACACCAGAATGACAAACTACACCAGAATGACACACTACACCAGAATGACACTACACCAGAATGACACACTACACCAGAATGACACACTACACCAGAATGACACTACACCAGAATGACACACTACACCAGAATGACACACTACACCAGGATGACACACTACACCAGGATGATACACCACACCAGAATGACACACTACACCAGAATGACAAACTACACCAGAATGACACACTACACCAGGATGATACACCACACCAGAATGACACACTACACCAGAATGACACACCACACCAGAATGACACACTACACCAGACTGACACACTACACCAGAATGACACACTACACAAGGATGACACACTACACCAGAATGACACACCCCACCAGAATGACGCATTACACCAGAATGACACTACACCAATATGACACACTACACCAGAATGACACACTACACCAGGATGGCACAGTACACCAGAATGACACACTACACCAGAATGACACACTACACCAGAATGACACTACACCAGAATGACACACTACACCAGAATGACACACTACACCAGGATGACACACTACACCAGGATGATACACCACACCAGAATGACACACTACACCAGAATGACAAACTACACCAGAATGACACACTACACCAGGATGATACACCACACCAGAATGACACACTACACCAGAATGACACACCACACCAGAATGACACACTACACCAGACTGACACACTACACCAGAATGACACACTACACAAGGATGACACACTACACCAGAATGACACACCCCACCAGAATGACACACTACACCAGAATGACACACCACACCAGACTGACACACTACACCAGAATGACACACTACACCAGACTGACACACTACACCAGAATGACACACCCCACCAGAATGACACACTACACCAGAATGACACACCACACCAGACTGACACACTACACCAGAATGACACACTACACCAGACTGACACACTACACCAGAATGACACACTACACAAGGATGACACACTACACCAGAATGACACACCCCACCAGAATGACTCACTACACCAGAATCACACACCACACCAGACTGACACACCACACCAGACTGACACACTACACCAGAATGACACACTACACCAGAATGACACACTACACCAGAATGACACACTACACCAGATAAACTTCCTGCCCAGTTTACATACGTGTTCGTATTTCTATAAGATCGGCTCATGCTGTTATGTCGGTTCAGTGTTCCGTTTAACACGGACGGTGTCACACCAGACCAAACACGGACGGTGTCACACCAGACCAAACACGGACGCTGTCACACCAGACCAAACACGGACGCTGTCACACCAGACCAAACACGGACGCTGTCACACCAGACCAAACACGGACGCTGTCACACCAGACCAAACACGGACGCTGTCACACCAGACCAAACACGGACGCGTCACACCAGACCAAACACGGACGCTGTCACACCAGACCAAACACGGACGCTGTCACACCAGACCAAACACGGACGCTGTCACACAGACCAAACACGGACGCTGTACACCAGACCAAACACGGACGCTGTCACACCAGACCAAACACGGACGCTGTCACACCAGACCAAACACGGACGCTGTCACACCAGACCAAACACGGACGCTGTCCCCCAGACCAAACACGGACGCTGTCACACCAGACCAAACACGGACGCTGTCACACCAGACCAAACACGGACGCTGTCACACCAGACCAAACACGGACGCTGTCACACCAGACCAAACAGTCACAATCCACAAAGTGTCCGTCAGCGCTGACCTCTGAAACCCTGAACACCAGCCAGTTCTACCGTCAGACTCCACCTCGTCCTTGAGATAAGACACTAACATTCCTGGGAGCCAAGGCCGGAAAAGGCCCGGGCCGGGCGCTTGTACCCGCGAATCTACGACAGAACAGCCTTGTGGTATAACACTGAGCCTTGGCAGATGTGAGATTAAAGAATATACTCGAATTTATGATCCCTTTTAATAACGCATCACTTTACAGGTATCTCTGGTGACTGCCTGCAGTCACCAGAGAATATTTTAAATGATATGCAATATTTTAAATGATATGCAATATCGGCAAGTTGAAAAATTAGACACTTGCAGAACACTGGGAATTAGACACATGTACGCACTTGTGTTTGGCCAACTTTTTCCCGAAGTTACCCAAGACTTTGCTTCCATACCCCAGGCACCAATCAAATCCAGCCCCTCCCACTCATATATTTGTCCAATCTCTTGGACTCTCTTCGCCTCTATTACCCTACTAGGAAAATAGTCCACCTGCTGGGTTAGGATTCCCCACTGGCTAGCGAGGAGGTCTTACAGATCACTGCCTGAGCGAGGTCTTACAGATCACTGCCTGAGGGAGGTCTTACAGATCACTGCCTGAGGGAGGTCTTACAGATCACTGCCTGAGGAGGTCTTACAGATCACTGCCTGAGCGAGGTCTTACAGATCACTGCCTGAGGAGGTCTTACAGATCACTGCCTGAGGGAGGTCTTACAGATCACTGCCTAGGGAGGTCTTACAGATCACTGCCTGAGGGAGGTCTTACAGATCACTGCCTGAGCGAGGTCTTACAGATCACTGCCTGAGCGAGGTCTTACATATCACTGCCTGAGGGAGGTCTTACAGATCACTGCCTGAGGGAGGTCTTACAGATCACTGCCTGAGGGAGGTCTTACAGATCACTGCCTGAGCGAGGTCTTACAGATCACTGCCTGAGCGAGGTCTTACAGATCACTGCCTGAGCGAGGTCTTACAGATCACTGCCTGAGGGAGGTCTTACAGATCACTGCCTGAGGGAGGTCTTACAGATCACTGCCTGAGGGAGGTCTTACAGATCACTGCCTGAGCGAGGTCTTACAGATCACTGCCTGAGGGAGGTCTTACAGATCACTGCCTGAGCGAGGTCTTACAGATCACTGCCTGAGGGAGGTCTTACAGATCACTGCCTGAGGGAGGTCTTACAGATCACTGCCTGAGGGAGGTCTTACAGATCACTGCCTGAGCGAGGTCTTACAGATCACTGCCTGAGCTAGGTCTTACAGATCACTGCCTGAGCGAGGTCTTACAGATCACTGCCTGAGCGAGGTCTTACAGATCACTGCCTGAGGAGGTCTTACAGATCACTGCCTGAGGAGGTCTTACAGATCACTGCCTGAGCGAGGTCTTACAGATCACTGCCTGAGCGAGGTCTTACAGATCACTGCCTGAGGAGGTCTTCAGATCACTGCCTGAGGAGGTCTTACAGATCACTGCCTGAGGGAGGTCTTACAGATCACTGCCTGAGCGAGGTCTTACAGATCACTGCCTGAGCGAGGTCTTACAGATCACTGCCTGAGCGAGGTCTTACAGATCACTGCCTGAGGGAGGTCTTACAGATCACTGCCTAAGGGAGGTCTTACAGATCACTGCCTGAGGGAGGTCTTACAGATCACTGCCTGAGGAGGTCTTACAGATCACTGCCTGAGCGAGGTCTTACAGATCACTGCCTGAGGGAGGTCTTACAGATCACTGCCTGAGGGAGGTCTTACAGATCACTGCCTGAGGGAGGTCTTACAGATCACTGCCTGAGGGAGGTCTTACAGATCACTGCCTGAGCGAGGTCTTACAGATCACTGCCTGAGGAGGTCTTACAGATCACTGCCTGAGGAGGTCTTACAGATCACTGCCTGAGGGAGGTCTTACAGATCACTGCCTGAGGAGGTCTTACAGATCACTGCCTGAGGAGGTCTTACAGATCACTGCCTGAGGAGGTCTTACAGATCACTGCCTGAGGGAGGTCTTACAGATCACTGCCTGAGGGAGGTCTTACAGATCACTGCCTGAGGAGGTCTTACAGATCACTGCCTGAGGGAGGTCTTACAGATCACTGCCTGAGGGAGGTCTTACAGATCACTGCCTGAGGGAGGTCTTACAGATCACTGCCTGAGGGAGGTCTTACAGATCACTGCCTGAGGAGGTCTTACAGATCACTGCCTGAGGAGGTCTTACAGATCACTGCCTGAGGGAGGTCTTACAGATCACTGCCTGAGGGAGGTCTTACAGATCACTGCCTGAGGGAGGTCTTACAGATCACTGCCTGAGGGAGGTCTTACAGATCACTGCCTGAGGGAGGTCTTACAGATCACTGCCTGAGGGAGGTCTTACAGATCACTGCCTGAGGAGGTCTTACAGATCACTGCCTGAGAGGTCTTACAGATCACTGCCTGAGGGAGGTCTTACAGATCACTGCCTGAGGAGGTCTTACAGATCACTGCCTGAGGAGGTCTTACAGATCACTGCCTGAGGGAGGTCTTACAGATCACTGCCTGAGGAGGTCTTACAGATCACTGCCTGGACGCTTCTAGCACACAAATGTCTGTCTCAAATTTATAACGATTTCTTGAATTTTGTTAACATATTTACGTCACCATGATCTTTGTACTTAACACAGGCGAAGAGGCGGGGCCAGAAGCTGTGACTCATCCCCAGCAACCTCAAATAGGTGAATACATTCTTGCGTCTCAAAAGTATTACTTGGAAAGTAGCGTTCGTTCCTCAAAAGTGTCAAGACAACAACCTCCGCCGTTTTTCCATTGCCCTCTTAATCACGGGTAACTGTCTTCGCTTTTAGTAGCGACTAGTGCTATGTATTAAGGGTGTGCCACTCTAATTTGAGGTAAGTAAAATCTCTATCGGAACATAACTGAATAATGGTGAATGTGTTTTCTTCTTTAGGTCAAGCCTTGCTTGGCGGTAGATGGCCTTTAAGTAATAATCATAATAATAATTACAATAATATTACTAATAATAATTACAATAATAATCACAATAATAATAATTACAATAATAATAATTACAATAATAATAATAATAATTACAATAATAATAATAATTACAATAATAATAATAATAATTACAATAATAATAATAATTACAATAATAATAATAATAATTACAAGAATAATAATAATAATAATACCATTGAACATGTACTCAGTAGTCTGGCGACCAGTATGACATCAATAAGTTGTTCTCTCATTATTGGCTTATTCAATGGCTTATGTTAATTATCAGAACATATGAGAGAGAAATATAATTAGTGGTGAAGGTCAGTGTGGAGGCCAGTGTGATCAGTGTGGAGGTCAGTGTGGTCAGTGTGGAGGTCAGTGTGGTCAGTGTGGAGGTCAGTGTGGTCAGTGTGGAGGCCAGTGTGGTCAGTGTGGAGGTCAGTGTGATCAGTGTGGAGGCCAGTGTGATCAGTGTGGAGGCCAGTGTGATCAGTGTGGTCAGTGTGATCAGTGTGGAGGCCAGTGTGATCAGTGTGGAGGCCAATGTGATCAGTGTGGAGGCCAGTGTGATCAGTGTGGAGGCCAGTGTGGTCAGTGTGGAGGTCAGTGTGGTCAGTGTGGAGGTCAGTGTGGTCAGTGTGGAGGTCAGTGTGGTCAGTGTGGAGGCCAGTGTGATCAGTGTGGAGGCCAGTGTGGTCAGTGTGGAGGTCAGTGTGATCAGTGTGGAGGTCAGTGTGGTCAGTGTGGAGGCCAGTGTGGTCAGTGTGGAGGCCAGTGTGGTCAGTGTGGTCAGTGTGGTCAGTGTGGTCAGTGTGGTCAGTGTGGTCAGTGTGGTCAGTGTGGTCAGTGTGGTCAGTGTGATCAGTGTGGTCAGTGTGATCAGTGTGGTCAGTGTGATCAGTGTGGTCAGTGTGGTCAGTGTGGTCAGTGTGGTCAGTGTGGTCAGTGTGGTCAGTGTGGTCAGTGTGGTCAGTGTGATCAGTGTGGTCAGTGTGGTCAGTGTGGTCAGTGTGGTCAGTGTGGCCAGTGTGGTCAGTGTGGTCAGTGTGGTCAGTGTGATCAGTGTGGTCAGTGTGGTCAGTGTGGTCAGTGTGATCAGTGTGGTCAGTGTGGTCAGTGTGGAGGCCAGTGTGGTCAGTGTGGAGGCCAGTGTGGAGGCCAGTGTGGAGGCCAGTGTGGAGGCTAGTGTGGAGGCCAGTGTGGAGGCCAGTGTGGAGGCCAGTGTGGAGGCCAGTGTGGAGGCCAGTGTGGAGGCTAGTGTGGAGGCCAGTGTGGAGGCCAGTGTGGAGGCCAGTGTGGAGGCCAGTGTGGAGGCCAGTGTGGAGGCCAGTGTGGAGGCCAGTGTGGAGGCCAGTGTGGAGGCCAGTGTGGAGGCCAGTGTGGAGGCCAGTGTGGAGGCCAGTGTGGAGGTCAGTGTGGAGGCCAGTGTGGAGGCCAGTGTGGAGGCCAGTGTGGAGGCCAGTGTGGAGGCCAGTGTGGAGGTCAACTTAATGACAAATGATATGTTGCTAGTTGTTCTGCTGGTCTGTATTACTGGTCTGTGTTGCTGGTCTGTGCTGCTGGTCTGTATTACTGGTCTGTGTTGCTGGTCTGTGCTGCTGGTCTGTATTACTGGTCTGTGTTGCTGGTCTGTGCTACTGGCCTGTTTATCTCTCGGTATACATACACAGAAATATACATACAATGAGAGGTGTATATCCTTGTATGTGCGCCTTGAGATGTATATCTGTAAAAATACAATGTATAAATACAAATATAAATACAAATTTCAGAATTAAACTGTTAAACTACAGCCTTAATGACCACGGTGCAGTCGATAGGTTTCAAATCTAAGTGATTGTGCTATATAGGTCCATACTGGAAAATTTTACTTGCTTTATATAGCACCTCTCGAACGATGAGCGGACGGTGGATCAAGCCTCCAGCACTCTTTGTGTTGAACGACACACACACGGACGGTGGATCAAGCCTACAGCACTCCTTGTGTTGAACGACACACACACGGACGGTGGATCAAGCCTCCTGCACTCCTTGTGTTGAACGACACACACACGGACGGTGGATCAAGCCTCCTGCACTCCTTGTGTTGATCGACTCTACACGGGCCGAGCGCCTCTCGGTAATATGCTGAAAGTCCTTTGTGAAGTTCGTATCACATTATAACGACCTCACCACCATAACTACCACTAACTTCACTACTTAAACACTACCACCACCGCTGCTAACAAGCTACCAACACCGCTGCTAACAAGCTACCACCACCGCTGCTAACAAGCTACCACCACCGCTGCTAACAAGCTACCAGCACCACTAATACCTCACCATCACTACAAATTTCAACAAATATTTCCCTGGCAAAAACCTGTTAGCTACCTCCCACTCCTAACACCACCATAACTAAAAAAGCTCTACATAGCAACATCTCTGATGCCTCCATTCAAGTGCAGAGACTCATGCCACCTCAGTGGCCTCTGGGGTCTCAACAAGTGCTGATGCATGCAACTCGCTGAGATTTAGCGTGCCATATCCATAGAGTTTCACAGAAAAAAATATATTAATAACTCAGAAATAAGTTATTGACATTATTTGTAATGTTTTGCGAAAAGTATTAATAGGATTGTCACGATTTTTTCACACGTTATTGAGTAATGATGGCTCTACAACCACCCATGAAGGATTTCCAATATCTTTTACAGCTTTGTTTTTATTGATTTTTTTTCCCACAAAATAATGGCAAAAACAAAATCACTAACTTCAACATTTTTTATAATGGAATCTACTGACATTTTTGATAAAAAGGATTGGGTCAACAATTACATAGCCTTTATCTTTCATCTGATGTTAATTAGAGCATTGTACATCTTCCCAATTTTGTAGAAATTTACAGGTTTTGTGACCCCTAAAATTTGGCACATTTTATTTTTTTCTATCTAACCTAAAGGCAAAAAAACATAACAAAGACAGTGTATAGGTTTTTAAAAGCTGTATAAATCACTGTTAAAATCTCATTGAAATTAGACCAAAATAAAGAAAAAAAACGTGAATTCATTCGCCCCTCCCTTAACTAACACCACAACACCACCTTAACTAACACCACAACACCACCTAAACTAACACCACAACCATAATCGAAATCTCGCAAGAGCCGCCAAATAATTACACCAAAAAATCACTAACCACCACATATCCACACACATCAACAGATCCATACACACATCAACAGATCCACACACATCAACAGATCCACACACATCAACACATCCACACACATCAATAAATCCACACACATCAACAAATCCACACGCACATCAAAACATCCACACACACATCAATACATCCACACACACATCAATACATCCACACACACATCAATACATCACACACACATCAATACATCCACACACACATCAATACATCCACACACACATCAATACATCAACACACACATATCAACACATCCACACACACATCTACACACACATCAACACATCCACACACACACATCAATACATCCACACACACATCAATACATCCACACACACATCAACACATCCACACACACACATCAACACATCCACACACACACATCAACACATCCACACACATCAACACATCCACACACACACATCAACACATCCACACACACACATCAACACATCCACACACACACATCAACACATCCACACACACACATCAACACATCCACACACACACATCAACACATCCACACACATCAATACATCCACACACACATCAACACATCCACACACACACATCAACACATCCACACACATCAACACATCCACACACACATCAATACATCCTCAAACGGTGGATAGGTTTGCAATCTCAGGGGAGACAATATTTGCTCTATCCTGGACAAGGATGTATTGACCAGACTACCTGGTTAATTGATGCCTTGTTGGCAATCTCGTTTCTCTGTGGGTTGTTCACTTTCGTTCAATAACTCCGATTTCAACTAATTTTAGGACGACGTTCTTGACCTGTTATTCGTAAGCTGTTTCAATGCATTTACTCACGAGTCGGTGTTTATTTGCGCTTGTCTGTGTAATTTGCGTGTACTAACCTAACTGTATTCGTCTAAATGTGATTGCAGGGGTCGAGTCTCAGCTCCTGGCCCTCGCCTCTCCGCTGGCTGCTGACGGGTTTATGCTCTTCCGGGTGCGTGAGTCCTACCTACCTGAGTGTACCCGGAATTTATTCCTGGGGTCAACGCCCCCGCGGTCCGGTCATCGTCTCTACCTCCAGGTGGAACTTCCTGATCGACCAGGCTGTTACTGCTGGCCGCGTGCAATCCAACGTAAGAAACAGCCCGGCTGATCGGGCAATGACTTTAGGTATGTCCAGTTCCCTTTGAAGAAACCAGGGATCTATTGGTAATTCCCCTGATGTATGGTGGGAGGCTGTTGCAGAGTCTTGGGCCCCTGACATTTACTGTGTTTTATCTTAGTGTACTCACGGCACTCCTGCTTTTCATTAGGTGTATGATGCACCGTCTGCCTAGACTTTCGATTTCGTTGGGAGTGATTTATGTGTGCAGATTTGGGATCAGTCCCTCTAGGACTTTCCGGGTATAAATTATGATGTATCTATCTTGCCTGAGTTCCAGGGAGTACAGATCAAGGGATTTCAAAGTTCCCAATAATTAAGGTGATTGACTGAACTAATACGTGCAGAGAAGGTTCTCTGTATATCCATCTGCTTGAATGGGGCTGTTAGTGTACATCAGTATTCCAGCCTAGAGAAAAAAGTGACTTAGAGGATCATCTCTGGCTTGGCATCTCTTGTTTTGAAAGTTCTCATTATCCATTTTACCATTTTCCTTGCAGAAGTGATAAGAGACACTCTTGTGATCCTTGAAGGTGAGATCCTCTGACATTAACACTCCCAAGTCCTTCACATGCGGCCAGCAGTAACAGCCTGGTTGATCAGACCCTGATCCATCACGAGGCCTGGCCTCAGACCAAGCCGCGGGGGCGTTGACCCCCGAACCCTGTCCAGGTAAACTCCAGGTCCAGGTCAAACATTAGTGTTTCGCTGAATTGTGTTGTTAGAATTTGTATTCTCTCTCTCATACCCCATCCATAAAACAAAGTATGGATCACAAAACGGGTGGAAGTATCCCGCCTTCACCTCTTCACTGTCTACGTCTTTCCTCTTCCTAACAACTCTGAAGAAGTGTTTTCTAACATCCCTGTGACTCATCTGTGTTTTTCCTGCTGTGACCTAGTGTACCTGAGACCCGCCTCTCAAACAGACCCGCCCTGTCCACTCTGTCACTTGCTCTTGGTATATTGTACCCCGTAATCGTGTCAACTCTTGTCGGGACGTAGTAAATGCATAATAAAACGGAGGGGATGACAGAATGGTCTTCATATCATGGGGTTGTATCTTATATTAATACATGGTTTTTGTGCATATGTAACAAGGAGTATATATAGTTGACAAAATGTTCATAAAATCTAATAATATATTTGACTAATATAATAAAGAATAATGAAGCAGATACTGTGTTGGTGCTAAATAATAGACACAAGAGCGGAAATACTCTTTGTTGTATGGAAAACATTTGTTTAATGGCAGTAACTTATATGTTTTCATCAGGTTACGAAGTAAAAATAAATTGATGGTTTTCCAATATATGTATTAATTCTATAGTATGTGTCAACTTATATTATTTATTTATGTATATATGTATTTTAAATAAAATAAAAAAACTCTTGTCCTTCTGTTCTATAATCCGTGACTCATCTGTGTTTTTCCAGTTGTGACCTAGTGTACCTGAGACCCGCCTCTCAAACAGACTCGCCCTTTCCACTGTTACTTCCTCTTGGTATACTGCACCTCGTAATCATGTCAACTCTTGTCCTTCTGTTCTATAAAGTCATTAGATTTAGTTCCACTAGCCTCTTGGCATAGTTCATGCCCCTCAGTTCTGGTACTAGCTTCGTTGCAAATCTTTGCACTTTTTCAAGCTCTTTACACGATTTATGAGATGAGGGATACATATTGACACTGTACTATAAGGTGGGTCTGATATAGGCCGTGTATAGGGTCGTGAATGACTGCTTGCTGATGTTCCTGAAAGCTGACTTTAAATTGGCCAGCTTTTAGTTTGCTACAGCGATTATTCGGTTGATGTGTGACTCTGGCGAAATGCTCGGAATTGTGTGTGTGGGGGAGGGGGCATTCATTTAGTGTTCAATGCCAATTTGTAGTTACAGCAGCAGAGCTATGCTGGTGGTGTCTCGTCTTCAGTGTTTGTAGAGGAGCAGAGCAGAGGTGTATATGTCTGTGTATATACACTGAGGCGTGCGTGCATATATGTGTGTATACACTGAGAGGTGTATATATGTGTATATACACCGAGAAGTGAATATATCTGAGTATACACAGTGAGAGGTGTATATATCTGTATATACGCTGAGAGCGTATATCTGTCCATGCATAAACACCGAGAGGTGTGTGTATGTCTGCATATTTACATACACCGATTTCAATAACTATCTTAGCTCGACGGAAATATTTTTTTAAGGTTAGTGTTTAAGTGAATTGGAGTCTCCCTTCTTGTAGCCACTAAGTCACACACCAAACCACTGCTGTTTCATACAAGACAAGCCAGCCACCACCCTAGAAAGGGAGTTAGTTTAATATCATTATTATGCACCCCATAGCCATCCTGTGGGCAGTAGTCGAAATATTACACAGAGGTATATAACGGGTCCAGGGACTAGGCTGCAAAGTTTTGATAGCTAAACAAGTTAAAGTACTAATGAACTATTTACATGTTTACATCTAACTGCAATCGTAATGAGTTATTTATGTAGACACTACACTCCTCACACTGTCTTCTGAGTTAAATTACTGTATTGTCGACAGATATGCTCTGCATACTAAGGGGACTTCTTCATACACACCTAAATGTCACCCATCTCTGTACATTGTATCATGCTGAAATAAATAAATACGCGCTCTTGCCGTATATTATAAATATTTAAGCATTAGAGGAAAATATTAGTGTAAGGAGGCCTGGGAATCGAATCACAAGCATTTTTGACCACACGTCTTGTGTTTATGGTCGCTTGCATCTCGTGACTCGCCTTGTGAGGGTGCTGCAGCGCTCGCCACTACAAGTGAGATTCCTCAGGAAGCAGGACAAGTGTTTCCTGACACGGGTCTTAGTCGTATGCATACGACCCGCTACCGCAGCTTTTGGTCATCTGACCGAGTATTTTTTGTTGCAGGATTGTGAAGTTGTTGACTTTAAGAAAAAGGGAGGCAGTTGTCAGGTCTCTGCTACGAGACCTGACAACGTATTGTCTCTGCTACGAGACCTGACAACGTATTGTCTCTGTTACGAGACCTGACAACGTATTGTCTCTGCTACGAGACCTGACAACGTATTGTCTCTGCTACGAGACCTGACAACGTATTGTCTCTGCTACGAGACCTGACAACGTATTGTCTCTACAGTATTTTATCGCAGTGTAAACTTAATAGGACTCTAGAATTTCGATATTTGGTGAGACAGGGGAGAGAGAGGGAGTCTTGTATTTGTTCTGAGACATCATCACTTGTATAGGCCTAAGTGTTGAGATGGAAACTCATCACTTACTTAGTTGTGGTTGCTGGGGTTGAGTCACAGCTCTTGGCCCCGCAAGGCCTGGTAAAGACCTCGTCTTGTTGTAAACTCATCGCTGGGAAAGACGTCGTTCAATCGTCAACTCACACACAAAATTACATTCTTGTGTCATAAAGTTCTTACTGCCGCCCACCGCCCGTACTGATGACTGACGAGTGAGCAACCACCACTGGATGACTCTAGTGCGAGGGTGAGCAACCACCACTGGATGACTAGTGCGAGGGTGAGGAACCACCACTGGATGACTGTAGAGCGAGGGTGAGGAACCATCGCTGGATGACTCTAGACCCTCATATGTACCTACCACTACTTCCTCGCCCTAACTCTCATTCTGGAGTCTCGAGTGAGAGCGAGGGCGGCAAGGCAGCACTGGTCCAAATTCAATAATACAAAAGCGTGAGGCAGCCTTCCCCCTGGTGTAGCATAGCAGCTGTGGCGACCGTGAGAGAGAGAGTGAGAGTGAGAGAGAGAATGAGAGAGAGAGAGAGAGAGAGAGAGTGAGAGAGACCTACATGAGAGCTTGGGCAACCATCCTTCCGTTCAGGGTTTAAGATAATATTGTTGACAGTAACGTTGACGAGGCCTCTGATGGGATCAAAATCAGTGGTTATCCTTCGCGGTATTTGCTACTTGAAGGCAGAATCTTTTAATGTTATTATTAATATCCTGTGTGGAACGAGGAAGAGATGGCATTTACCGTTTATAATGTTGAAAGGTTTTTGTGTTAAGTTTTTTTTTCTCATTGGTTTCAGGTGAAGACGTAAAAATGACCAGGCAGGTGAGGAAAAGTGAGGAATAATATAGGAATAATATAGTTTTTTCAAGTCGTTACAAAGCTCCTTGTGTGAGGAAATTATGTGTACAAGGTTAACAGGTACAGACCTCTATTATTATACACACATAATTTGGACAAGTGCAACTAAAATACATATATACTTACTGATGTGAGACGAACTTCGGAGATAGGCGAGACTTGAGTGGGTCACAGCACAGCCACTCATACCACACAAAAGTTGGACCTGTAAATAATCAGATTATTCAATTTAGACCCGTAACACTGGTAATGTATGTATGTGTATTTTTAATGACTTGATCTCCAGAAATGGTTAATTGGAACACAACATGATTAAATGATGATCTGGGTAAGATCATCATTTAAACATAAATATCTAAATTAATTGAAATACTACTTACTTCAGACATTACTCGGGTCACACCCATTAACGTCTACCTAACAGTTAGACGACTACACTGGCTAGCTAGAAATATGAAAGGAGTAGCAGGCGTACACACACATGGGGAGCGGTACAGGTGATTCAGCGTCTCCTTATTTTCCGCAATTCCAGCTATATTGTAGCTGTTTTTCGAGGAAATTTGACCATTTACAGCAACCCACGACGTTTAATTATTACTTAGTCCTTCGTTTTCGCCGATACACGCATTTTCAGCTTCGATGACACCCGATTTATCAACACTACGCACAACCAATGTTTACTCCGCCATTTTCTAATTGCGCTCCGTCCTACATCCTCCCCCGCGCTGCTAATTCACTAGTCACTCGAAAGTCACACCAACACCACATTTTAACAAACAATTATTATATTATTATATTTATATTATTTATAAATATTATTTATATTTATATTATTATATATATTATTTATATTTATATTATTATTTATATTATTATATATATTATTTATATTTATATTATTATTTATATTATTATTTATATTATTATATATATTATTTATATTTATATTATTATATATATTATTTATATTTATATTATATATATTTATATTATATTATATATATTATTTATATTTATATTATATATATTTATATTATATTCTTATATATATTATTTATATTTTATACACTCTAAATTCAGGAAAATTATAAAAAAAATTCCACACCTGGAGAGCGAAACGTTGCCACAATAAAATATCACATAGTAGCACTTACGTCCTTTTACCTAATATATTGTCTATAATTCTACCAACATTATCACAAACATATAATTGCAAAGCCTAGAAGCATCCTAGCATGGGTCAGTAAGTTTATTTAGGCACAGGTACACATAAGTACAAATATCATAAGGAATGTAAATTACCTAGATGTACTTCCTCTAGCCTCCTCTTCTATGTTTTTTCTCATTAGATTTTGTTCTTCGAAAATATTGAAGGTGGTTGACGACACTCTCTCTCGCTAAATAAGCGAAGGTTCCCAAACTTCAGTCACTGGCAGCTCAGTGTTTGTTGTCAGTCTCAAGCCTCGGGGTGGTGTGTATTCACCTATTTGTACTTACAGGGGTTGCAGAGGTCGAGTCATAGCTCCTGGCCCTGTGCGTGCGCGCTCTGGTGCTCAGAGATTAAGTTGTTTATGTGGAGTTATGGAGATTCGGCTTCTAGCTCCACCTCTTAACCTCAAAAATTTGCCTACATATACTTGTTCCTGGTTTCCTGGGTCCTATCATACCTATTGTTAAAACTGTGCATGAAGTTGTCTTCACCATCTCCTCCTCAAGGTTATTCCACTTCTTTATCCCTTAAACCCAAGAAAGGTATTTGCTAACATCCCTGTGGCTCAGCTGTGTTCAAAACACCTCTGCCTTCTCACATTTCAGTTTGTCCCTGTCTGCGTTATCGAGACCTGAGTAAATTATGTACACCATTATCGTGTTTTCCTGGCCCATCTCTCTACGAAGGTTGTCAAGTTTAATACTCTAAGCCTCTAATTGTTCAACCCTCTTACTTCTGTAGCCAATTTAGTTACACGTGAACGTCCTTTCTAAGATAGGTCTGACATACGTCGTGCAGAGGATTTTGAAGGCAGTTCTAAGATTTGCTAGGTTAACATGCGCTGTTGATACTATGTGGGGTTTATGCGCCTTTAGCGATATTCTCTGTGTACTACTGTGAGGTTCTTCACTTTACTTGCCGCCTGAATCTCCCCCACTCCTCTCATTGAGACACTTTAGTTGGCGTTCCTTCATCCTCTCCGATCTGCACAGTCCCGGTGTAAGCTCTGTGGGTTTCATATCTCGCGCCAGGCCACTAGGCTGGTTCTGTCATCTGTCGGAAGAAATAAACATACCTTCAGTTCACCCCACAACACACTGGTTTGTTCTCACTCACCCAGTAGACAGTCTACAATCAAGAACTCTCTCCCGCCAGGCTGGGGCCTGGTAATACCTACAACACTGCCTGTACAGAACGCAAATAAACCTAAGCCTCGCCTCCGAAGAAAAACAGCTTTACTCTTGGTTCGGCTCCGGTAGATACTTGTTCGACCTCTCCTGAAGGTAGCTACTTGTTCGACCTCTCCTGAAATCTGTCTCGGTTTTCTAGTGCTCACATTCCTTTAATTATTTTCACTTCACCAGCAAACAATAGTTCATTGGAAGGGATCTTCTCTGACGAGTCATTCTCGTAAGTTAGGAAAAGTAAGAGAAATAAACAAATGTAATATTCCTAGCACCCCAGTCTGCTCTTTAATAATATAATAATAATCTTTATTTCTACAAGTACATGTACAAGGTATACAGGCCTAGCTGACATCAATGACATACTACTATATAGACAATCGCTTGTTATTCAGAGCATTTCGGGCAAATTAGGTTAGGTTTTGTCCCAGGATGCGACCCACGCCAGTCGACTAACACCCAGGTACCCATTTTCCTGATGGGAATCATAGATAACCGGTGTAAAGAAACACGCCCAATGCTTCTACCCTCGCCGGGAATCGAACCCAGACCCTCGCCATGTGAAGCGAGAGCTTTAGCCACCAGGCCACGGGGTACCGTGGCCTTTGTGGATCAATCTCCAGTATGGTACTGTATCAAATACCTTCCGATAAAATGTTGTGAGAGAGAGAGCGTGTGCGCCAGCGTCCACGAGGAATTTATGTGGAGCCCCGTGGTGGAGCACTGGCTGCCTCAGCACACTCTCCGTCAAGGAGGTGCTCACTGCCTCCACAACGGCACGTTCGCCAGAAATATTCTCCTCTCCACGCTGCAGATCCGAATTTGCATGGGAGCCGTCACTTAGCGGGAGCAAGGAGGCTCTTTGGCCTCGTGTTCACGTCATCTGCCACCCTCATCATCAACACACACACACTACAACTTCATCAGTAAACACCGAGGGAGTGAAAGCGAAAAAGGCAACAGGGTGATAGGCGTTGGAGACAAAGCTACAGGCAGGTAAGACAGGGCGATAAGCACGGGAACAGGGGGGGGAAGCAAATATGGGTGCAGGGTGATTAGGCAGTACAAGCAGAGTGACAGGCAGTACAAGCAGGGTGATTAGGCAGTACAAGCAGGGTGACAGGCAGTACAAGCAGGGTGACAGGCAGTACAAACAGTGACAAGCAGTACAAGCAGGGTGACAGGCAGTACAAACAGTGACAAGCAGTACAAGCAGGGTGACAAGCAGTACAAGCAGGGTGACAGGCAGTACAAGCAGGGTGACGGGCAGTACAAGCAGGGTGACAGGCAGTACAAGCAGGGTGACAGGCAGTACAATCAGGGTGACAGGCAGTACAAGCAGGGTGACAGGCAGTACAAGCAGGGTGACAGGCAGTACAAGCAGGGTGACGGGCAGTACAAGCAGGGTGACAGGCAGTACAAGCAGGGTGACAGACAGTACAAGCAGGGTGACGGGCAGTACAAGCAGGGTGACGGGCAGTACAAGCAGGGTGACGGGCAGTACAAGCAGGGTGACAGACAGTACAAGCAGGGTGACAGACAGTACAAGCAGGGTGACGGGCAGTACAAGCAGGGTGACGGGCAGTACAAACGGAGTAATAGGCACGAAAGGCAGGTAAGAAATCCAAGGCAATGACTAAGATTAATGTTTCGGGTCTACCTAGAGACCCTCTTCAAGAGGCTATCTAGCTAGATCGAGAACATGTGCACCACCTCCTACTTTTCAATATCGACCTACTGAAGACGACCTCAGTTGATGGTCGAAATATACCGCCAATTTATTACCCTTGTTTCAGGGTTTGGGGGCCTCATGTGGTAATAGTATATATCTAATTCGAACAAAAAGAGGAAACAGAAATGTGAAGAGGCAAAATCATGATAACTCAGAAGCAGAGCAGAGACAAGTATGGAGAAGACAAAGCTGACGGAAGAAATATATATATATATATATATATATATATATATATATATATATATATATATATATGCTAGGAATTCAAGAGCAGGCGAAATATTCACAAACACTGATCTCTGGCCGACGGAGACTCGACCCTACGAACCTTGTGACAGGAACGCAGTGCTTTACCGACCGTACCACACTGGACCAATACCTTGGCATCCAGCTCACGCTAGACGTTGATCCAAGGCACCCAGCTTTCAGGCAGGTGGCTTACAGCTTTTCATCTCATCCCTGCATGCATCGACACAACTAGAGATTTTTACAATGCTAGGAATTCGCAAGAGCAGGCGAAATATTCACAAACACTGATCTCTGGCCGACGGAGACTCGACCCTACGAACCTTGTGACAGGAACGCAGTGCTTTACCGACCGTACCACACTGGACCAATACCTTGGCATCCAGCTCACGCTAGACGTTGATCCAAGGCACCCAGCTTTCAGGCAGGTGGCTTACAGTTTTTCATCTCATCCCCTGCATGCATCGACACAACTAGAGATTTTTACAATGCTAGGAATTCGCAAGAGCAGGCGAAATATTCACAAACACTGATCTCTGGCCGACGGAGACTCGACCCTACGAACCTTGTGACAGGAACGCAGTGCTTTACCGACCGTACCACACTGGACCAATACCTTGGCATCCAGCTCACGCTAGACGTTGATCCAAGGCACCCAGCTTTCAGGCAGGTGGCTTACAGCTTTTCATCTCATCCCCTGCATGCATCGACACAACTAGAGATTTTTACAATGCTAGGAATTCGCAAGAGCAGGCGAAATATTCACAAACACTGATCTCTGGCCGACGGAGGCGTTTATATACAGTTTAGATGTCCCTCTTTAAAGTGCAAGCATTGTACTTCCCATTTACAGGACTCAAGTCCGGCTAACCAGTTTCCCTGAATCCCTTCACAATATATTACCCTGCTCACACTCCAACAGCTCGTCAGGTCCCAAAAACCATTCGTTTCCATTCACTCCTATCTAACATGCTCACGCACGCTTGCTGGAAGTCCAAGCCCCTCGCCCACAGTACCGCCCTCCAACCTTTTCGAGGACGACCCTACCCCGCCTTCCTTCCCTTACAGATTTATACGCTCTCCAAGTCATTCTACTTTGTTCCATTCTCTCTAACTCCTCAGACCTCTGACTAATACTCTTAGTAACTCCACACCTTCTAATTTCCACACTACGAATTCTCTGCCTCCAGCCTCCTCCTCGCTGCAGCATTTACAACCCAAGCTTCACACCTATATAAGAGTGTTGGTACCACTATACTTTTGTATAGTGGTATATATATATATATATATATATATATATATATATATATATATATATATATATATATATAAATTGAGCAGAATTTAGGTAAAAAAAATCTCTAATTTAAGTTAAGTTAGGTAGGGTCTCAAGCTATTTTTAGTTCAAAACTAAAACGTAACCTTTTTCATCCCCAGAATACTTTAATCCCTAAAACTCTCAGCCTGTATACACCGAGCGAAATAAACCTCTCGGTGTATGTATCCTGACACACCGCCCCTCCCCCAAGCCTGAATAAAAGAAGCGTGTGTAAATGAGGGAGAAGGTGCATGAGAGAAGTTGAGGTGCAAGACTCACAGCACCGCCCATCTTCACTCCCAATATCTTTCCAGATGTAATGCAGCTGGTGTTCCAGCCAAGCTTCAACATGTGAAATCTGTTAACGTACGTGAAACAAAGACAATATAAATGAACGATGCTACAAGTACATGTTTGAGCTTTTGATAATAAGGATATATACAAACACCATGACATAGCTCAGCGCTCGTAGCGTGTTATTCAACCCGCACAGCAAGAAAATATAAACACATTTAGCAAGGTCTTTTCCCAAGCCGGAGCCAGGTAAACAAAACACATCAGAACACTGCGTAATAAACACTAAACACTATTTTATTTTTATTTTTCCTCATAGAGAAATAATAATCGGGGTTTGCTGGAAATAAAAAAATAATACACAACTTTACACGTTATCAAACGCTATTAACCTAAAAGAAATTATTAAAAATGGCTTAGAACTTTGACGCCTTATTGATTAAGACCCGTGTCGGGGAGGGGGGGAATTTCTCCTGTATACTGACAAATAATAACAAAAAAAAGATACCCTACATACCCTTATCGCTGTTTTAATCCATTCAGCTTCCCATTAACATTCTTCGATCTAAATCCTTTGGTAATCTTTCGTTACGTTACGTAGTAAAGCAATTGTGTGAGAGTCTGAGGAGGGAAGAATAAGCCCGACGCTACCAGAGTTTTCCCAGACTCCGACAGATGCGACAAAAGCCGCGAATTAACAAAAGCGAAGCGGCGAGGCAAGATGGCGCCGAAGAGGAAGTTGAGAAAGTTTTGCCATAACAGCCAAGTTATTGCAAGTGCTTTATTGAAGCGGAACCTCCAGCAACTTCACATGTGTATTGTGTGTGTAACAACAGCTTCACATGTGTAGTGTGTGTAACAACAGCTTCACATGTGTAGTGTGTGTGTAACAACAGCTTCACATGTGTAGTGTATGTGTAACAACAGCTTCACATGTGTAGTGTGTGTGTAACAGCTTCACATGTGTAGTGTGTGTGTAACAACAGCTTCACATGTGTAGTGTGTGTGTAACAACAGCTTCACATGTGTAGTGTGTGTGTAACAACAGCTTCACATGTGTAGTGTGTGTGTAACAACAGATTAAAATGTGTAGTGTGTGTGTAACAACAGCTTCACATGTGTAGTGTGTGTGTAACACTTACATGTGTGTGTGTAACAACAGCTTCACATGTGTAGTGTGTGTGTAACAGCTTCACATGTCTAATGTGTGAGTGTAACAGTAACATCATTTGTGTACGGTAACGAGGACCAGATTTCAGGAACACCTGACATCTGGTGCCTCCATCCCGGGCATCCTGGAACGGCTGGGATAACTTCCAAAAGCCCTGAGTAGCTTAGTTTTATTCCTGTTTACGACCAAAAATGTGTGTACCTGCCTCTTCTGAACGGCTTTGGTATTTTAATGGCCGATGCATCCTACAGCCAGGATGGTACCAATTCAGTCTAGTTTGTGTGAGGGATGGGGGGGGGTAAATTTGTAAGTACACTGCATATATTGAGGTAGAGGGTGACTAGACTCACGGAATACGGATAGGGGCGTGACTGAAACATATCTAGCTTATGATATTTTGACTGATTTTCCTTTTGTCTACCTGGAAAGTGTTCCGGGGGTCAAAGCCCCCGCGGCCCAGCTCTTGACCTGGCCTTCCGGTGGATCAGGGCCTGATGAACCAGGCTGTTACTCCTGGCCGCACGTAATCCAACGTACGAACCACAACCCGTCTGATTGGGTACTGACCAGAATTTACACTTTCGACTTGATGGGCAAAACGATTATTGTTGTGGAAGTTAAGGTTGCAACACGGCTCACAAAGTAAGAGGAATGCATGTTGTGGCTACTAGGATAGGAGGCGTCTCCGCCACACCTGCCCTGGTGCAGTATTTACCCTTAATCCCTTACCTGCACCCACCCGAGTACTCCTAGACGGCCAGAGTGGCTGCAGAAGACGGAAGATAGTGAAGGAGGAGGTGAAGAAGGAGGTGGGAGGGAGAGAGAGAGAGGGGTAGAAATGGAGAAGGAAGGGGAGAGTGAGGAAGAAAGAAAGATACGAGAAAGAAGCTTAGGGAGAAAAACAAAGAACTGGTTAAGAACAGAGAAACAGGAGTAGGATTTTTTTAGGAGAATGAGATTTAGAGGCGTAAAGGAATGGGAAAGGAGAGAAGAAGGAATAGGGAGGGGAGGGAGAATTACCGAGAGAACAGGAATCCATGGAACACTAGTAATTTAAAGAGTAATTTTGGGAGAAGGAAATGAAAGAAAATAAATAAACACTAGGGTGGATAAAGGAGGGATAAGAGGGGAGGTGGATAGGGGAGGGAGAACCTAAGAGAAACGAGGAGATGAAAATAGGAAGATATATGGAAGGGGAAGAGAAGCAGAGTGGGAGGGCAGAGAAAGATCAAGTCTCGAGTGAAAAAAAAAAATACGATTAAAATGAAAATACATTTTCTAAATCATGTCAATGCACCGAGTCCTGCAACACTGAAAATCCTACATGTCATATAAACCCTTTGAAATCCTGTAAGTACTTTAAACCCTGTAATTCTTGTAAATCTGATAATTCTTACAAATCCTGTAATTTCTGAGAGCTCTTAATTCTATCGTGTCCTGTAAATGCTATTAGTCTAGCAAGGTGATTAAGTTTTGCAACACTCTTAAGACCCTTTGAACTCTGAGATTATTGCAAGTTTAACACCAACAGTACTCCAACATACTTACGAATATAATTTAATGAGGATAGATTCTCACATTAATACACAAATAACCCGCACGTGGGAAAGAGGAGGTTACGACGACGTTTCGGCCCCACTTGGACCATATATAAAGTCAGTGTGACTTTGTAAATGGTCCATGTTGGACCGAAACGTCGTCGTAACCTCCTCTTTCCCATGTGCGGGTTATTTGTGTATTGTTCCAGTATTGATGACGGAATACAGTTGTATAACTAAGTTTTGGCCAGCATAGGAATTGTCAACAATTTATTATATTTTGCATGTACAATTCAGATATCTATCACAGCCATTAAATAGAAGAAAAGTGAAAATATGAAACAAAGACCTGAATGGCACATACATGAGTACGTACACCTCTATGGGGACTTCAAAGATGGTTAATGGTGTTTAAAAATCTGTCGACTACATTAAAATCATTGAGGTTGCAAGTAAGCTTTTCACCATCAGTCAAGAATACTCTAATCCCTAAAATAGGGATTAAATTAAACCCTCTCAGCATATATATATACTGTATATGTCGAGAGAACTGCAGCTCTTGTTACATGTATCTCCGGAGGACTTCAAGAAAAGATCTGTATACCTGTACAGGAGATACATATTGGTATCATTAAAATTGTTGGTTGGGGAACCAAGAGTTCCCCCAATAACAGACTTCACAAGCAGTTACAGTTATATTTCAGCATTCCTCTGAAACAAGCGCTTCAACGCTGAAATAACCAACACTACAGTAACACCCCACATGCACACCAGGTACATATAAGTGATCTTTTACCCCAGACAGAGGGTTAGCTATGCACTAGCCATGGAACTGTGACTTTTGCTCTTGTTTTGTAAGCTGTCCAGAAGTCCTTCCCAAGATATATAAATATTAACTCTCATTGTGTTTAATATAATATCAATGACATTTTTTAACTCACTTTCGGTGAAGAACCAATGAATTGCAACACCAGAGTGGCGCAACAGCAGACTTTTATATACGCACCTGCAGAGCAACAGACTGCAACGTCGCCTTAGGCGACTGAACAACTTATCTTGAAAGTGCAGACCACCTGTGGTCTTACTCCTCAGACAGTCAAGTCTTACTTCCGTGGTCTTTACTCAGACAGTCAAGTCTTACTTCCGTGGTCTTACTCAGACAGTCAAGTCTTACTTCCGTGGTCGTACTCAGACAGTCAAGTCTTACTTCCGTGGTCTTACTCAGACAGTCAAGTCTTACTTCCGTGGTCTTACTCAGACAGTCAAGTCTTACTTCCGTGGTCTTACTCAGACAGTCAAGTCTTACTTCCGTGGTCTTACTCAGACAGTCAAGTCTTACTTCCGTGGTCGTACTCAGACAGTCAAGTCTTACTTCCGTGGTCGTACTCAGACAGTCAAGTCTTACTTCCGTGGTCGTACTCAGACAGTCAAGTCTTACTTCCGTGGTCTTACTCAGACAGTCAAGTCTTACTTCCGTGGTCGTACTCAGACAGTCAAGTCTTACTTCCGTGGTCTTACTCAGACAGTCAAGTCTTACTTCCGTGGTCTTACTCAGACAGTCAAGTCTTACTTCCGTGGTCTTACTCAGACAGTCAAGTCTTACTTCCGTGGTCTTACTCAGACAGTCAAGTCTTACTTCCGTGGTCTTACTCAGACAGTCAAGTCTTACTTCCGTGGTCTTACTCAGACAGTCAAGTCTTACTTCCGTGGTCTTACTCAGACAGTCAAGTCTTACTTCCGTGGTCTTACTCAGACAGTCAAGTCTTACTTCCGTGGTCTACTCAGACAGTCAAGTCTTACTTCCGTGGTCTTACTCAGACAGTCAAGTCTTACTTCCGTAGTCTTACTCAGACAGTCAAGTCTTACTTCCGTGGTCTTACTCAGACAGTCAAGTCTTACTTCCTGGTCTTACTCAGACAGTCAAGTCTTACTTCCGTGGTCTTACTCAGACAGTCAAGTCTTACTTCCTGGTCTTACTCAGACAGTCAAGTCTTACTTCCGTGGTCTTACTCAGACAGTCAAGTCTTACTTCCGTGGTCTTACTCAGACAGTCAAGTCTTACTTCCGTGGTCTTACTCAGACAGTCAAGTCTTACTTCCGTGGTCTTACTCAGACAGTCAAGTCTTACTTCCGTGGTCTTACTCAGACAGTCAAGTCTTACTTCCGTGGTCTTACTCAGACAGTCAAGTCTTACTTCCGTGGTCTTACTCAGACAGTCAAGTCTTACTTCCGTGGTCTTACTCAGACAGTCAAGTCTTACTTCCGTGGTCTTACTCAGACAGTCAAGTCTTACTTCTGTGGTCTTACTCAGACAGTCAAGTCTTACTTCCGTGGTCGTACTCCTCAGTCAGCTGAAAGTTTTTTCAGTAAGTTTAAATATCAGATAATTTAATCAAATGCTTCGAAAATTAAACCTTTTTTTGATATTCACTTTTTACCATCGACCTTCTTTTAAAATATCTCATCAACTCCACGCCAGCGACGCTAGCCTGATGATTTTGATGAATTCCAGTCATCGTGAATAATGAAATCTAACACGACTAGCGGTGGCTACATGCGGTGGTGAAAACAATCACTTAACAAAAGGTTACAGAGTAGGTAACTTAACATTACGGGATATGTTAATAAAGTTACCCTGGGAACCCGTTAACTAAACATTCCTAGTAAAGTGAGAACAGGTTGCGCTGAGCGTACACTCAACAAAATAACTAACAGAGAAGAGAGACAAAGTGAGAAGACAATCTTATCGATTGTTCGCAGCCTTCAGGTCCTAACCGCCTCTGCGTAGTGTCTAGCTACTTGAGACGCACCTCCAGGGAGGGCGACTCAGTGCAAGAATGTCTTCTCAATATAGTAAAGAGAATGCTGGAGGCGGCTTTTGTCTGCCCGAAGTCGAACTCAAGCAGGAATTATATATTAGGCTACAAAGTAAAGGAAACAAACGGGTCGTGAATTCATAATAGTCCAAGACTCTCTTAAATCATGTCTGAACTTTTCTCCTTAAATTGAAGGCTACTTGTTATTAGGTATATAAATGTTTTCTTACGTTGAAAATCAAACGCATTTCATCAAAGCCAATTTAGCTCACGATACTCTAAAAGCTGCTGTACTAGAAGTCAGGAATTACGAAGCTGGTGATATAAAATACAAAGGTTAGTCACAATTTCAATCATTCCGTATCATAATAAATAAAATAGAGTACCGTATACATGGGCAAAAGACACCATGCCCAGCCCTTCTAGGGCATGGTAGATGCCGGAGCTTCTACCATCTGCAGCTCACAAGACTGCCATTCCCATTGGCTTTCCTGGGGCTGGGAAGATGGCAGACCAGATAGGCCTAGCTTCTCCCTACGAGCCCCGTGAGGGCGGGGAATGTGGCTAGGCCTGGGGATAGTTCGTCCCAACGATTAGGAGGTACTTGTACCTCCTCCCATGGCAGACATTAGTCTGAGATACTCCCGAGAAAGGGAGCCAAGGCCGGGCCACCACTTGGAAAAGACCCGGACCGGGAGAGTCCTGGCGAATCAAGAACAAGAAGAAGAAGAAGTACCGTATACGACTTTGATTTTGCTGTGAAATAAACTTGTAATAAACGTGTTGAATGGCTGTTTAATAAGGTGCTAACAATAGGTACAAGAACAGTGCTGATTTATCATTGTTGCTATAACATTTAGTCATATAGTTAACAATGTTGAAACGTAACGAAGTTAGTAATTGCTTTAACAATAACCTAGACTATGTAATTATATATATATATATATATATATATATATATATATATATATATATATATATATATATATATATATATATATATATATACTAGAACAAGACCCATAGAACAAGATACCTGAAAAAGACCCACTGAAGAAGATCCATAGAACAAGACCCCTCTGGAAGAAGACCCTGAAACAAGCCCCCCTGGAACAAGCCCCCCTGGAACAAGTGGTTGCGGCAAAGTGGCGAGCGTCGCTTCACTTAACATTCTCATCACAACTATCAAATATTTGTTCGGTGGATCAATCGGGCGTCGAGGTCGGCTTTGCATACCGACGAACCCAGGTTCAAGTTGGTGGCGGGTCAATATTTGTCGTGTGTGTGTGTGTGTGTGTGTGTGTGTGTGTGTGTGTGTGTGTGTGTGTGTGTGTGTGTGAGCAATTCTGATGGAGCCTGGTTGTTGTTGGGGGTGATGTGATTGTGAGGGTGGTGGCGTTGGATTAATGTTGCTGCGATTGTGGTCGTGGTGTTACTGCTGCTGTTGATGCTAGAGGTGGTGTTGGTGGTGCTGGTGTTGGTGTTAGTGGTGGTGCTGGTATTGGTGGTGGTGTTGGTAGTGGTAGTGGTGGTGTTGTTGGTGGTGTTGGTGCAGCTGTTTGTTGTTTTTATTATTATTTACGTAGTGTTGGTTGGCGCTTTTCTAGTTATATTCATCTGAGGTTCCTCTCTATTATGTGACCTAACAGTCGACTAAACCCCTGGCACATTTTTACTGCTAGGTGACCATGGTTGCCAAGTGTGAGAAGACTTGTCCACATGTGTGTGAGAGGATTGCGAGTACCATGGCAACTGGATTGGGAGTACCTCTAGGACTGTTGAAGCCACTGTGGGGCGAAACGTTTCCACATCAAGTGTTGCATATGTGTCTAATTTATCAACTTGTCGGTTCTATGAACCATTTATTTACATTGTTGTGGGATTACCACGACCTCTAGGTTGAGCGTACCGTCGGACGCTGTGAGATATGAGAACCTTACCTTATGTATAAGGAGCATTGATGACCAAATTAAACCCACATTGAAATTGGAACTTCAAAGGCTGACAACCATACTGAGGGGCGGATTGTGGATTTATAGAAAGAGGCAGATATGAAAGAATCACTAGTTTATTTGGGTTTAGCTTTTATGAGTGTGTGTGTCTGCCACATAGTTGACGAGCTGTGGAATTTTTATATTGAGAATTCGAAGGTTTCAGCGGCTGCCGCTGGAACAGGACTGCAGTAGGGATTTCGTCTTAGAATGGCCAGATCTGGTGTGATCTCCTGACTACCGTGGTGTATCTCAGGGGAATACTGTCTTTCCACACCTTAGTCGCCGTCCACCGGGACTAGCGTAGACTTGGCTGGAATTTAAAAGGAATTGAGACGCAAAATTAAAAAAAATAAAATAAAACTGGGCAAATAAAACAAAACTACTAAAACTTCAGTATTCAATACCTAAAAGTAATAAATACAATAACGTAAAATAATACATAAAATGTAATTTTATTCTTTGCTAAGGTTACAATGTGTGTTTACGTGTCATAATTTGATTGGAACAAAGACACATGTTCGAGGTTTGACTGACAGATAGGAACATAAGAAAGAAGGAACACTGCAGCAGATCTACTGGCCCATGCCAGGCAGGTCCAAATATCTTACCGGCCCAAGCCAATGCCCCAACCTAGTCAGGTCAGGTCACATTCACTTAAGGAAGGAGCACAGCATCTGACCTCATTTTCCACTGTTTTCAGTTTATCTTTGTGTTGAATAAAAAAAAGCTATTGTTGGCGATATGTCTCCATAATAAAGGTACATAGGTACTGCACATGTGCAGCACTTAGGTACCTTTATTGAGAAGACGTCATTCTTCTTTATATTGACTGATGAAGCCACAGAGGGGCGAAACGTTTCTTTAATAAAGATACCCAAGTGTTGGCCATGAGTCTGATTTATCACTTAAGGGGCACGTAAGTTCTCACGTCTTCTAATAACATATTTCTTTTTCCATTATAATCTACCATATCCATAATTACTATCGCATTTGCTTTGTCCTGAAAGATTTGTTAAGTTATACCATGAAACAGACAGTAATTATGGACAAGGTTGACTATAGTGGAAAAATATGTTATTATGAGACGGGGGAACTTACGTGCCCCTTAATACTCTAGTGTTTTTTTTTTTAAATAAGGTGTAACCTTTAGCTCCTGTAACCCAGCTGTTGCTTTATCACTGAGAGGGTCATCATTTGACGACGACCGTCATGAACACATCTTTTCTGACGAACAGAACACCATCTGCAGCCATCTGGGCAAAAACTACTGCGCCAACCCATTTCCGTATTCCAAAGATATGTGTTCCCAAGAGCCATCTTTGAGCAGGACTCGCATCTTTGTGATTCTTTTACGAGTTCCTGGGTTTATGTCTTCTCAAGTGAGATGGCCGCGAGGAGCACTCCTACCGTGACTGAAAGCTTCTGCAGGCATGGAATCAGCCGTGGATGTCCCCACGGCTGATGGTTTCTGTAGGATTTGAACCCTTGATGGCTGGATGGCTTTGCCGAGACCGGAGTCGTTTGTGATGATTCCCAGAGGACAGGAGCGACCTTGTTTGCGATTCAGTAAATCTTTGGCAGTAATGACCTACGTATATGTCAAGCTTTCTCTTTCGTTCTTATTCACATTATCAGTTCATTTTTAACACCTTTGTAATAACACGCGAAAAAGGTGAACTAGCTCCTTGAATATCAAATACATATAGATATAGTCACACACACACAGGAGCTGTGAATCGACCCCATCAACCACAACTAGGTGAGTACACACACACCATCGATTTAATGAGATTACTGTAACACAATCTGGTAGGTTACAATCAGCAAAGTTTCCTGTGTCGGCCAACTTAAGTTGTTACTCTCAAAGTTGTTACTAAAGTTGTTACTCAAGGGTTAACAAGAACTCTCCTATTGCTCTTTGATGTCCAAGTGTGAGGTGGGTAAATGTGGGAGTATACGGCAGAGAACGAGAGAGAGAGAGAGAGAGAGAGAGAGAGAGAGAGAGAGAGAGAGAGAGAGAGAGAACGAGAGAGAGAGAGAGGAGGAGGAGAGACAAAAGAGAGAAAGAGGGGGAGAGAGCAGACAGAGAGGAGAGAGAGAGAGAGAGAGAGAGAGAGAGAGAGAGAGAGAGAGAGAGAGACAGACAGAGAAGACAGACAGAGAGAGAGAAGAGAGAATAGTAATCCTGATATTATCTCTAGGCATTAGTTTCTATTTTAATTGGTTATTGTTCCCCTTTTGTTTCTTTTCCCCGTGGAACTGGAGAGGAAAAAAAGAGAAGAGAAGAGGAAGAGAAAGAAGGAGAGGGGGAAGAGAAGTACACATAGTGGAAGAGGAGGAGAAGAATGGAAGCAAAGTGACATAGTTGGATTTTCCACCTACTTTGTGATACATCACCTCGTTACTCTCTCTCCTGACACTCTCCTGACACTCTCCTGACACTCTTCCTGACACTCTCTCCTGACACTCTCCTGACACTCTCTCCTGACACTCTCCTGATACTCTCTCCTGACACTCTTCTGACACTCTCTCCTGACACTCTCCTGACACTCTCTCCTGACACTCTCTTCTGACACTCTCTCCTGACACTCTCTCCTGACACTCTCCTGACACTCTCTCCTGACACTCTCTCCCTCTCCTGACACTCTCCCTGACACTCTCTCCTGACACTCTCCTGAACTCTCTCCTGACACTCTCCTGACACTCTCTCCTGACACTCTCTCCTGACACTCTCTCCTGACACTCTCTCCTGACACTCTCTCCTGACACTCTCTTCTGACACTCTCTCCTGACACTCTCCTGATACTCTCTCCTGACACACTCTTCTGATACTCTCTCCTAACACACTCTTCTGACACTCTCTCCTGACACTTCTGATACTCTCTCCTGACACTCTCCTGACACTCTCTCCTGACACTCTCCTGATGCTCTCTCCTGACACACTCTCCTGACACTCCTGACACTCTCCTGACACACTCTCCTGACACACTCTCCTGACACACACACACTTCTGGCACACATTCTCCTGACACTCCTGATGCTCTCTTGACACTCTCCTGACACATTCTCCTGATGCTTCTTGACTCCTAAACCTCGCTCTCCTGACACTCTCTAGGGGCTGATGAGGGATTATCCAGGGAAGGCGCCACAGCCCTGAGGGGCAAGGTGTGATGCCAGTTGGTTAGTTACTTAATTGGGTTTAAGGCCTAGCCACCCACGAGGGTCGTTAAGGCCTAGCCACCCACGAGGGTCGTTAAGGCCTAGCCACCCACGAGGGTCGTTAAGGCCTAGCCACCCACGAGGGTCGTTAAGGCCTAGCCACCCACGAGGGTCATTAGGCTAGCACCCACGAGGGCTAGCCTAGCCACCCACGAGGGTCATTAAGGCCTAGCCACCCACGAGGGTCGTTAAGGCCTAGCCACCCACGAGGGTCGTTAAGGCCTAGCCACCCACGAGGGTCATTAAGGCCTAGCCACCCACGAGGGTCATTAATTTCTAGCCACCCACGAGGGTCATTAAGGCCTAGCCACCCACGAGGGTCATTAAGGCTCTAGCCACCCACGAGGGTCATTAAGGCCTAGCCACCCACGAGGGTCATTAAGGCCTAGCCACCCACGAGGGTCATTAAGGCCTAGCCACCCACGAGGTCATTAGGCTAGCCACCCACGAGGTCATTGCCCGACCACGAGGTCGTTAAGGCCTAGCCACCCACGAGGGTCGTTAAGGCCTAGCCACCCACGAGGGTCATTAAGGCTGCTGTCACCTCACCACCAACCAAAAATGTTTTATATATGTATGTAACCTCCAGGTAGGAGGTTACATACATACATATATATCAATAACAACACTGTGACTAACCGAGGACTCGAACTGCAGTTTAGCCGCTCATGGTGAACGAAAATTCACGTCTTGAATTTTCGTTCACTATGAGGCGGGCTAAAACGACACGGGTTCGAGTCCTCGGCTAGTCGCAGTGCTTAGTATATATATATATATATATATATATATATATATATATATATATATATATATATTACCAAAATTCCGAGACGCCTTAGTCCACTCAGCCAGTCCACTCGTTCGTGGACATGGCGCCTTAATGACCCTCGTTGTTAGCTTGATAATTACGAAGACTGGCTTGTGGCGTGAGATGTCTATCACGGAAAATGTAAATTTTATGTTAATCTGTTTACACTATAATCATTTCATAATAATTTCTTAAATACAAACCTGACTGTTGCATTAAACCTTTTGTATTTAAGTTATTATCTTTTGTTTGTTTGTCAGGACACAAGGCAAGTTTTTCCTAACACGGGTTTTAATCTGTTAACTAGTATATAAGATGTATTTTTAGTCGTCAAACAGAGGTAACGATTCAACGTCTGTAACGCCTGGACGTAAACAAAGCCGCGATAAATAACGATCAGCAAGACAAAAACACCAGTGTAGTTCCTCACTACTTATTTACAATATTTACAAGGTTAAGATATTAAGTTAGCAGTATAATAATGAGACAACCAGGAGTCACTAAATGCAATGAGTGGTTTCAACCAGAGTAGGCGAAAGTCTGCCCTCCCAGCCAGGCAGACAGGTGTGACGTCACCTTGGCTGGGGAAGCGGGCTCTCACCTGATTGGTAGGTTGAGCTGTAATATAAATACAGCAATGGGGCCCCAGAACTGCTATACTCTGAACTGCCAGGTCGCTGGGCGAGACGACCTACTAATGGTTATGTGACGAGCGTTGAATGAAGTGTAACATAGCACACACCACATGCCTCCTGACACAGGTCTTAACCATATAGTGACCTGATGTTTATTTGTATTTAGAGTTAGGTTAGGTAAGGTTCGTCAGGAAACAGGACAAGTGTTTCCTGACGCGGGTCTTAGTTATATGATGACCCACAGCTGGAGCTTTTGGTCATCTGACCGAGGCCTTCCACTGGCTTACCCCTTTGATATACCTTTGAAGAGTTTCGAGAGTATCTACTCTCTGATCCCGGCCATGGGCCAGGCTCGTCTGGTGCTTGCCTGGTCAACCAGGCTGTTGCTGCTGGAGGCCCGCTGCCCCACATATCCATCACAGCCTGGTTGATCTGGCACCTGGTGAAGATACTTGTCCAGTTTCTTCTTGAAGGCTTCTACACTGGTTCCAGCCGTGTTTCGGATATCTTCTGGTAAGATGTTGAATAGTCTGGGACCCCGGATGTTAATACAGTGCTCACGTATTGTCCCCACCGCACCCCTGCTCCTCACTGGGTTTATTTTACACTTTCTCCCATATCTCTCACTCCAGTATGTTGTTATGGCAGTGTGCAGATTTGGGACCAGGCCCTCAAGTACTTTCCAGGTATATATTATCATGTACCCCTCCATCATTTTAAAAAATTAGGATTAATATGTTTGTATAATTGTGTTTTTAAGATGGTGGTGAACCTAAAAGCATCTTAAAAGCACAAATAAGCAGTTATATTTCATCTTATTATTTAAAGGGTGGACGGGGAACCAGGGGCGGCAAATATAGAGACTGGGCTACACATCTCAACCAGCCTGGGAAACTGACCCCGGGTACAGGGCCTCCAAGAGAAATGGTGCAAGGCGAAACAAGACTGCTTTAGGCCACAGGGAGCAGGCTGAGGCCCCTGGGGGCAGACTGGGGTCCCTGGGGGCAGGCTGAGGCCCCTGGGGCAGGCTGAAACCCCTGGGGCAGGCTGGGATCCCTGGGGGCAGGCTGAGACCCCTGGGGGCAGGCTGAGGCCCCTGGGGGCAGGCTGGGATCCCTGGGGCAGGCTGGGGTCCCTGGGGGCAGGCTGAGGCCCTGGGAGCAGGCTGGGTCCCTGGGGGCAGGCTGAGGTCCTTGGGGGCAGGCTGGGTCCCTGGGGGCAGGCTGAGGCTTCTCTCAAAATTGAGAATTTCTGGAAGTCAAAAAAAAAGATTGGTAACTTTCATAAATGCTTTATTTTCTGCTCAATAGAATGACCAGATAAAATACTTTATACATATACTTTATAGATTTTGACATTTTTTGTTGATCTATAACTATACAAGTACCTAAATTTATAATCGTTTAATAAGTATTTTCAAAGTCAAATAAATTCTTAGAAGTTTAACATTTACTTAGACTACTTAGTGAAATGAGCTTTTCTGGCCTTTTTTTTTTGTCTGCAAAATTTCTAATAACACCATCAAAATCAATTTCTCTGGCAATGCTTGATTCAATACTCAAGTCTTGCAAAATCAACAAGTCGGGTTTGACACATAGTAGACCTTGATAACTTTTTTGACATGTTTGAGTTTGCTAAAAGATCTTTCTGCTGACGACTGTAGCTGGAGTTGTCAACAATATTCTCAAACTAACAAGAGACTCAGAGCCGGGTCTCAGACCGGCCTAACCTCACGCCGTGTCCAGGTGCCTTCAGCTGTGAGCCGAGCACCCTGCCATGGTGCTACAAGTCACCTGCACCCTGCCATGGTGCTACAAGTCACCTGCACCCTGCCATGGTGCTACAAGTCACCTGCACCCTGCCATGGTGCTACAAGTCACCTGGACCCTGCCATGGTGCTACAAGTCACCTGCACCCTGCCATGGTGCTACAAGTCACCTGCACCCTGCTATGGTGCTACAAGTCACCTGCACCCTGCCATGGTGCTAAAAGTCACCTGCACTCTGCCATAGTGCTACAAGTCACCTGCACCCTGCCATGGTGCTACAAGTCACCTGCACCCTGCCATGGTGCTACAAGTCACCTGGACCCTGCCATGGTGCTACAAGTCACCTGGACCCTGCCATGGGTGCTACAAGTTCACCTGCACCCTGCCATGGTGCTACAAGTCACCTGCACCCTGCCTGGTGCTCAAGTCACCTGCACCCTGCCATGGTGCTAAAGTCACCTGCACTCTGCCATGAGTGCTACAAGTCACCTGCACCCTGCCATGGTGCTACAAGTCACCTGCACCCTGCCATGGGCTACAAGTACCTGGACCCTGCCATGGTGCTACAAGTCACCTGACCCTGCCATGGTGCTACAAGTCACCTGCACCCTGCCATGGTGCTACAAGTCACCTGCACCCTGCCATGGTGCTACAAGTCACCTACACCCTGCCATCTTGCTACAAGTCACCTGCACTCTGCCATGGTGCTACAAGTCACCTGGACCCTGTCATGGTGCTACAAGTCACCTGGACCCTGCCATGGTGCTACAAGTCACCTGGACCCTGCCATGGTGCTACAAGTCACCTGCACCCTGCCATGGTGCTACAAGTCACCTGCACCCTGCCATGGTGCTACAAGTCACCTGCATCCTGCCATGGTGCTACAAGTCACCTGCACCCTGCCATGGTGCTACAAGTCACTTGCACCCTGCCATGGTGCTACAAGTCACCTGCACCCTGCCATGGTGCTACAAGTCACCTGCACCCTGCCATGGTGCTACAAGTCATCTGGACCCTGCCATAGTGCTACAAGTCACCTGCACCCTGCCATGGTGCTACAAGTCACCTGCACCCTGCCATGGTGCTACAAGTCACCTGCACCCTGCCATGGTGCTACAAGTCACCTTGTATCAACAGGTATCACAGCGTACTATAGCCACACTTGTCTTCATAACAGTTACCAGAACACACTACCCACCCTCACTTGTCTCAACAACTGCTGCCAGAACTCTCTACAAGCCAACCCTTCTTGCCCAAAACAAATGCCATCCACTCAACTTCCTCACTCCCCACCGTTGCCAGAACTGTGGAAACACCCTCACCTGCGGCAGTTATTGACACTAACTCAAGCCTCCACCACTCTTGCCTTACCCACTTGGATTTAGAGCTGCATCAACCAACTCGCACTTTTAAAGTCAACGTACATTTATTACATACTGGTTTATGCAAATTTATCGAAATACGTTATTCAGGTTAGGTTAGGCCAGGGTACGTCGAGTTGGGTCAAATCAGGTCAGATTAGATTAGGTAGAGTTAGGTTAGATCAAGTTGAATTAGGTTATACTAGCTTTGGTTAGGTTAGGTCAGGCTATATTAAGTTGGGTTAGGTCAGGTTTGGTTGTTAGGTCAGATGAAACTAGGATGAGTTAAGTTGGGTAAGGTAAGGCTAAGTTGGGTTGGGATGGATTAAACTGGGACGGGTTGGGTTCGGTTGGCTAATTTAATTATACCCTGTCCTGATAAAAATCCCATTTCCCCTAGAATCCAACTAATTTAAACCATACATGTTGCATTACATAAAGTGCAGTAATACCTACGCATCATTATTTTTTACCCTGGCACTACAGTGCGACTGGTGTGAGTGACAGGGGATTGCTCACCACACAGTAAGCAGTAGTAACTTAGGCGGGGCCAGGAGCTGAGTCTCGACCCCTGCAACCACAAATAGGTGAGTACCAGTTATAACTCACACTGTAAGCACCAGTCATTCCAGCTTCATAGATAAGTTTCCAATAACAATTGTGGATTTTAACGTGTTAATTAATCCGTGTTAACGTAAAAATAAGAGTGCAGTTTCGTTAATTCTCAGGATTTCATTCAACTCTCGATAATCCTGAAATAACATTTATTTAATATTTTTTAATTTGACAGTGATTTCAGAGATTTATGTTGGAGCTGGTTGCTTTGTTTACGACCCGCTGGTAGATGACAGGCCTTACGTGCCATACCCTGCCACCATGCAGCTACCATGACCTCTAGCCAAGCCATCAGATGACCTCTGGCTAAGCCATGACATGACCTCTAGCCAAGCAATCACATAACCTCTGGCTAAGCCATGACATGACCTCTAGCCAAGCAGTCACATGACCTCTGCAAGCAGTCACATGACCTCTGGCTAAGTCATCAGGAACCTCTCCAGGTCGCCGAGATTTTTCTAAAACTTGAAAGGATTTTGTTGATTGAAATGTGAATCTGTTTCCCTTTTTTTTTACAAATGTTTAATAGAATTTCAAAGTTTCCTTATTTTCCTCTTTATGCTTTATAAGGATTTAACTCTTAAATGATCTATAATTATGGTGGCTGTTCCCTGTGTCAGTCGTTCAGTGCTAAAGACTCGAGCCTCCGTTATAACGTTCAGCTCTGCAGCTGAAATGATTTACCTGAGCTTGTGGAAATAAAAACAATGGCAGCAGAGAATCATTTTTATTGCAACATTTTCCCCCTAGGGCGAAACGTCTTTGTTTCCCAGCAAGACTAATACCATTTATGTAGTGATGCTAGTAGTAACATTGAAGATTATAATATTGATGTGTAGTGAAGCAATGACAGTGTTGTGAGGATAGTGATGGTTTTTATAATTACTAAGCTGTGGAAAAATAAGAGATATCAGCTGGAACAGAGTGTAAATCTCACCCAAACATCTGGAGAGAGAAGAAGGTGGAAGTGAGGGAACCAGGAGCGATAATGCCAGAATAAGATCAAATTTTGTTTGGCGTTTTAAGAGTCACGTAAGTTCCCCAGTCTTCTAACGTGTTCATTTTTCCACTATAATCTTCCTTGTCCATAATTACTACCGAATTTGCTTTGTCTGTTTCGTAAGGTGAAGTCCAGGATCTTTCCTTAATTCATGGCATCTTAACCCGGAGGGTTGGACATCAAGGGTAACCCAAGAAAGTCAGTGCGTCATCGAGGACTGTCTTATTTTCATTGTGGTCCTTCAGTCTTGTCCCCCAGGATGCGATCCACACCAGTCGACTAACACCCAAGTACCTACTTGCTTACTAGGTGAACGGGGACAACAGGTGTGAGAAAACACGCCCAATGTTTCCACCCGGCCGGGGACTGAACCACGGACACTCAGTGTGTGAGGCAAGAGCGTTGCCTACCAAGCCACGGGATACCTAATATCTTACTGTCTTCAGGGTTGAAGGGAGTAAAAGGAGTGATGGTAGTGACAAGGGTGGAGGAGTCGCTGGTAATGTGAAGTGCCTCGGAGACTACCTCACTGCAGAGGTCAGGTAGGTTTGCCAGGACAGGTCCTGGCCCTGGTCCTCTCCATGTGGTGACCCTGCATCTCCCTACACTGCACTAGACTACACCACTCACTTCCACCCACCTTCCTGCTCTCGCTCTAAACCAATAATATTAAAATGAAGATAGGGACAGTGAATATATTATTCCCTCAAACACAGTTTATTGATACTAGTACAATATTATACCTGGAAAAGGAGAAAAAGATTTGATATTAAGATCAATGAGGATGGTACATAAATTATGTAGACGGAATTCAATTAGCCAAGACCCACACTGGCGACAGCTCTCTCTCTAGGGTCATATGATGACCCGCTTTTGGTCATCTGACAGAGGCCTTCCTCTCGCTTACCGGTCCACCCCATTAAGATGTGAGAGGCCAGGACAGGTGTTTTCTCGTGGGGTTGCCACGGTTTTCCCTTCCATAACGTGGCCTGATGACCCAGGGAGTGGCAGATTAGCACTGGCTGGTGGCAGGTTCTGCTGTGGCTGCCTTGTGAAACAGTTCGACCCCAACATCACATTACGTGAAGGATCATAACAGTGCTACTAATCACAAACGCAAGGAAAATGATAGGCTGGATAACTAGAACCTTCAAAACATAGAGATGCCAAACCAAGGATGAAACTCCTTTAAGGCAACTGCTTTCTACTCTGCTACTAAAACATTGGGAAAATTAGACACAGGTGCAACATCTGGGTATCTTTATTGTAGACGTTTCGCCATCCAGTTGTTTTATCAATACAAATTCAAGGACATTACTGGAAAATAATAGAACTATATGCAAAAGCTGAGGTAATCAGTCCCTCAGCCTTGGAGTTGGCGTGAAGAGCACCGTAGTTTTGGAGGTTCTGGAGCACAGGCAAGGAGGCTGGCGTTTATATACTGGCGTCAGGTGGAAAGGGACGGGATTTCCCAGTGGAAGTAGATCATACCCGAGGGACGGGTTAGTAGTAGCCGTGAAGAAGGTTGTGGAGATGTCCTCTGAACCAAGATCCCATGATGTTGCAGTGTCTGACATGTTGAACATGACTGGCACACAGTACCGGCAAGCTGGACACTAGCTGGACACTAGCTGGACACTAGCTGGACACTAGCTGGACACTAGCTGGACACTAGGAGCCCCATTTTAAGACAGGAAAAAGTTACATTGCTGTAAAATGTACAGAGAACTCTCATTGACCATATCAGTTCAAAGATTTAAATTAAAGATATACACAACATAATTTATGCCTGGAACATACTGGAGGGACTGATGCTACATCTTTACACTGACATTGATCTCTGTGAGAACAATATTCTCAACAGATCCCAGGAACTACCAGCGGGCAGTTAGTTTATTTTACCATCATTTTAATATATTTACAACGTTGTCATGTATGCAATAATAATGAAATGGAAAATGTCCTTCTCATCACACCAGTAAAGATGGTAGGGAAGTGTGGAGACAATACACAAAAGTAGAATGAGAGACACAGACTAAGGTGGGACACACAGCCAGCAGCCCTGCCACCATCAACACTGACCCAATGCCACCATCAACACTGTCCCCCTGCCACCATCAACACTGACCCCCTGTCACCATCAACACTGCCCCACTGCCACCATCAACACTGACCCCCTGCCACCATCAACACTGACCCCCTGCCACCATCAACATCCCCATCACCAGTGGCAACATTCTAGGAGGTGGAACTTTCCCCATTACACGTAAATCACAATATAATTATGGCCTTGACCCACCAATTCCTCCGCACTACCAACAAACTGGACAATGTATAAAATACTATCAATAAGAGAGTATTTTCAGTGGGCAGAGACAAGAGGCGCACCATCACGTTGATTCCCATAACTGCAGTAGCAACAATCATCAGACAACAGTCACTCAGCAACACTGCAGTAGCAACAATCATCAGACAACAGTCACTCAGCAACACTGCAGTAACAACAATCATCAGACAACAGTCACTCAGCAACACTGCAGTAACAACAATCATCAGACAACAATCACTCAGCAACACTGCAGTAACAACAATCATCAGACAACAGTCACTCAGCAACACTGCAGTAACAACAATCATCAGACAACAGTCACTCAGCAACACTGCAGTAACAACAATCACCAGACAACAATCACTCAGCAACACTGCAGTAACAACAATCATCAGACAACAGTCACTCAGCAACACTGCAGTAACAACAATCATCAGACAACAGTCACTCAGCAACACTGCAGTAACAACAATCACCAGACAACAGTCACTCAGCAACACTGCAGTAACAACAATCACCAGACAACAGTCACTCAGCAACACTGCAGTAACAACAATCATCAGACAACAGTCACTCAGCAACACTGCAGTAACAACAATCATCAGACAACAATCACTCAGCAACACTGCAGTAACAACAATTAAAAGACAACAGTCACTCAGCAACACTGCAGTAACAACAATCATCAGACAACAGTCACTCAGCAACACTGCAGTAACAACAATCATCAGACAACAATCACTCAGCAACACTGCAGTAACAACAATCATCAGACAACAGTCACTCAGCAACACTGCAGTAACAACAATCATCAGACAACAGTCACTCAGCAACACTGCAGTAACAACAATCACCAGACAACAATCACTCAGCAACACTGCAGTAACAACAATCATCAGACAACAGTCACTCAGCAACACTGCAGTAACAACAATCATCAGACAACAGTCACTCAGCAACACTGCAGTAACAACAATCACCAGACAACAGTCACTCAGCAACACTGCAGTAACAACAATCACCAGACAACAGTCACTCAGCAACACTGCAGTAACAACAATCATCAGACAACAGTCACTCAGCAACACTGCAGTAACAACAATCATCAGACAACAGTCACTCAGCAACACTGCAGTAACAACAATCATCAGACAACAGTCACTCAGCAACACTGCAGTAACAACAATCACCAGACAACAGTCACTCAGCAACACAAGTAACAACAATCATCAGACAACAGTCACTCAGCAACACTGCAGTAACAACAATCATCAGACAACAGTCACTCAGCAACACTGCAGTAACAACAATCACCAGACAACAGTCACTCAGCAACAAAAGTAACAACAATCATCAGACAACAATCACTCAGCAACACTGCAGTAACAACAATCACCAGACAACAGTCACTCAGCAACACAAGTAACAACAATCACCAGACAACAGTCACTCAGCAACATAAGTAACAACAATAATCAGACAACAGTCACTCAGCAACACAAGTAACAACAATTATCAGACAACAATCACTCAGCAACACAAGTAACAACAATCATCAGACAACAATCACTCAGCAACACTGCAGTAACAACAATCATCAGACAACAGTCACTCAGCAACACAAGTAACAACAATCACCAGACAACAGTCACTCAGCAACATAAGTAACAACAATCATCAGACAACAGTCACTCAGCAACACAAGTAACAACAATCACCAGACAACAGTCACTCAGCAACACAAGTAACAACAATCACCAGACAACAGTCACTCAGCAACACAAGTAACAACAATCACCAGACAACAGTCACTCAGCAACATAAGTAACAACAATCATCAGACAACAGTCACTCAGCAACACAAGTAACAACAATCACCAGACAACAGTCACTCAGCAACATAAGTAACAACAATCATCAGACAACAGTCACTCAGCAACACAAGTAACAACAATCACCAGACAACAGTCACTCAGAAACACAAGTAACAACAATCACCAGACAACAGTCACTCAGCAACACAAGTAACAACAATCACCAGACAACAGTCACTCAGCAACACAAGTAACAACAATCACCAGACAACAGTCACTCAACAACACAAGTAACAACAATCACCAGACAACAGTCACTCAACAACACAGTAACAACAATCACCAGACAACAGTCACTCAGCAACACAAGTAACAACAATCACCAGACAACAGTCACTCAGCAACATAAGTAACAACAATCATCAGACAACAGTCACTAAGCAACACAAGTAACAACAATCACCAGACAACAGTCACTCAGAAACACAAGTAACAACAATCACCAGACAACAGTCACTCAGCAACACAAGTAACAACAATCACCAGACAACAGTCACTCAGCAACACAAGTAACAACAATCACCAGACAACAGTCACTCAGCAACACAAGTAACAACAATCACCAGACAACAGTCACACAACAACACAAGTAACAACAATCACCAGACAACAGTCACTCAACAACATAAGTAACAACAATCACCAGACAACAGTCACTCAACAACATAAGTAACAGAGGAAAAGACAGATAAAGAAAAAATGAAAAAGAAGAAGAGGAATAAGAAAAAATATGATAATAATATACAGCAAGCGGTGTATACATGTGTGTTAACACACCAAGAGGCGTATGTCGTGCGTATACACGCCAAGAGTTGCGTATTTCTCATTGTATATACGCTGAGAATATATTTTAATATATCCTTGACTGGCGGTGATCATAAGACGTGAAGCCTTTAATGACCCTCGTGTGGTCGACAGGCTTCAAACCTACCAAACGAACCAACCAGCCTATTACAGTACAGAAAAATATAGGACGCAAATGAAAGAGAGAAAAAGAGAGAGAGAGAGAGAGAGAGAGAGAGAGAGAGAGAGAGAGAGAGAGAGAGAGAGAGAGAGAGAGAGAGAGAGAGAGAGAGAGAGAGAGAGAGAGAGAGAGAGAGAGAGAGAGAGAGAGAGAGAGAGAGAGAGAGAGAGAGAATGTGTAGGTGGTTTTAATGGGAGAAAAAACAATAGCATTTTCAACCCTTCCTCCGAAAATAAATAATTACAAATTTTTGACGTTTCAGTCACTGAAGTTAATGGTGACAATAATTCATTTATTTGTATCGAATATTCAGTAAAATTTATCAGCGGGTCAACACAGTGCTACACATAGATGTGTCACTATGCCAGGTTATCACAGCACGTATCCCTGTGTCTATACACATCCCTCTTATTATTATTATTATTATTGTAATAAAGTTGGTAAAATTATTGACAATATGTTAGCTAAAAGGTTACAAGAGAAACAATGTCCTGTTACCTGACATTATTAATGTTGTTGTTATAGTTGTTAATGTTGATGGTTGGTAACTGTGGTGATGGTTGGTAACTGTGGTGATGGCTGGTAACTGTTGTGATGGCTGGTAACTGTGGTGATGGTTGGTAACTGTGGTGATGGCTGGTAACTGTGGTGATGGTTGGTAACTGTGGTGATGTTTGGTAACTGTGATGATGGCTGGTAACTGTGGTGATGGCTGGTAACTGTGATGATGGCTGGTAACTGTGGTGATGGCTGGTAACTGTGGTGATGGTTGGTAACTGTGGTGATGGCTGGTAACTGTCGTGATGGTTGGTAACTGTGATGATGGCTGGTAACTGTGGTGATGGCTGGTAACTGTGGTGATGGCTGGTAACTGTCGTGATGGCTGGTAACTGTGATGATGGCTGGTAACTGTGGTGATTGCTGGTAACTCTGTTGATGGCTGGTAACTGTGGTGATGGTTGGTAACTGTGATGATGGCTGGTAACTGTGGTGATGGCTGGTAACTGTGGTGATGGCTGGTAACTGTGGTGATGGCTGGTAACTGTGATGATGGCTGGTAACTGTGGTGATGGCTGGTAACTGTGATGATGGCTGGTAACTGTGGTGATGGCTGGTAACTGTGGTGATGGCTGGTAACTGTGGTGATGGCTGGTAACTGTGATGATGGCTGGTAACTGTGGTGATGGTTGGTAACTGGGGTGATGGCTGGTAACTGTGGTGATGGCTGGTAACTGTGGTGATGGCTGGTAACTGTGATGATGGCTGGTAACTGTGGTGATGGTTGGTAACTGTGGTGATGGCTGGTAACTATGGTGATGGCTGGTAACTGTGGTGATGGTTGGTAACTGTGATGATGGTTGGTAACTGTGGTGATGGCTGGTAACTGTGGTGATGGCTGGTAACTGTGGTGATGGCTGGTAACTGTGGTGATGGCTGGTAACTGTGATGATGGCTGGTAACTGTGATGATGGCTGGTAACTGTGGTGATGGCTGGTAACTGTGGTGATGGCTGGTATCTGTGATGATGGCTGGTAACTGTGGTGATGGCTGGTAACTGTGATGATGGCTGGTAACTGTGGTGATGGCTGGTAACTGTGGTGATGGCTGGTAACTGAGGCGATGGCTGGTAACTGTGGTGATGGCTGGTAACTGAGGTGATGGCTGGTAACTGAGGTGATGGCTGGTAACTGAGGTGATGGCTGGTAACTGTGGTGATGGCTGGTAACTGTGGTGATGGCTGGTAACTGTGGTGATGGCTGGTAACTGTGATGATGGCTTGTAACTGTGGTGATGGCTGGTAACTGTGATGATGGCTGGTAACTGTGGTGATGGCTGGTAACTGTGGTGATGGCTGGTAACTGTGATGATGGCTGGTAACTGTGGTGATGGCTGGTAACTGTGATGATGGCTGGTAACTGTGATGATGGCTGGTAACTGTGGTGATGGCTGGTAACTGTGATGATGGTTGGTAACTGTGGTGATGGCTGGTAACTGTGGTGATGGCTGGTAACTGTGGTGATGGCTGGTAACTGTGGTGATGGCTGGTAACTGTGATGATGGCTGGTAACGTGATGATGGCTGGTAACTGTGGTGATGGCTGGTAACTGTGATGATGGCTGGTAACTGTGATGATGGCTGGTAACTGTGGTGATGGCTGGTAACTGCTGCAACAATACTTCACAAATATTTATTCCCGTTACTGATATAGGGAAAAAAAATATTCCTGATAGATTGTACCAATTTATAATTAAAAAAACTATTCCCGTTGGCAGATTCCGTTGTTGGTGTCAGATCCGTTGATGGTGTCAGAAGTGAAGGTGTCAGAGATCGTACATTAGATCACCTTCTCGACCTTTTTTCCCTTTCTTCTTGTCCTCCTTCCCTCGTGTCACGCTGACGTCAGGTGTATAGATCAAAGAACCCGGCAGCAGATATTGGTACCGTGGCGAGGAACCCGACCACACACGTCCTCTTGACAATGTGCGCCTCAAGGGTAGAGAGACCTCTCCATTATCACAGACTCCCAGACCTAATATGATTTTCTAATCACCTCTCTCATTCTACATTTCCATTTTCGACAAACCGACAGTTGGGAGGATAACATTAAAAATATAAACAACAATAACCAGCATATAACAATATATCGTTCCCTTAGAACATTGGCATGAAGGAATATTACGGTAGGCCTACTGGCCCATGCTAGGCAGGTCATACTTGCACCTGCTCTCTTTACGGAAAGAATTCGATGACAGAGATAAGAAAACATCTCAAGATTCAAGAAAATAGATTAAGAAAAGGAGGCAACACGAAACAAGAAAACAGTATTAGAAGAAAGAGGTATAGTATTCAGCATTTTTAAATCTAGTGAGGACAAGTACATATGATGATATATACCCCGACAGCTGGGCTTCAAGCAGATATACATTGGAAAACCATCAGCCTTCAAGAAAAGTTATACACTCATTTAATACGTGGGAGAATGTTTGGTACGCTCTCAGCACGATGACATAACTTATGGACAGAACTGGGCAGGGAGGTACCACTCAGGGAGGTACCACTCAGGGAGGTACCACTCAGGGAGGTACCACTCAGGAGGTACCACTCAGGAGGTACCACTCAGGAGGTACCACTCAGGAGGTACCACTCAGGAGGTACCACTCAGGGAGGACTACTCAGGGAAGTACCACTCAGCTAGGTACTACTCAGGGAGGTACCACTCAGGGAGGTACCACTCAGCTAGGTACTACTCAGGGAGGTACCACTCAGGGAGGTACTACTCGGGGAGGTACCACTCAGGAGGTACCACTCAGAGAGAGGTACCACTCAGGGAGGTACCACTCAGGAGGTACCACTCAGGAGGTACCACTCAGGGAGGTACCACTCAGGAGGTACCACTCAGGAGGTACCACTCAGCTAGGTACTACTCAGGAGGTACCACTCAGGAGGTACTACTCAGGGAGGTAACAATCAGGGAGGTACCACTCAGGGAGGTACCACTCAGGGAGGTACTACCGTCCTGCCAGATGCAAATGGAAACCTGTAATTGTTTTACACAATGGTAGAATTAAAGGGATCTTTTTTCTGTCTCATAAACACGCAATACAAGGTACATCCTGCTACTTATACTAAGGGAACACTACACATGCATGCACACGTATATGTATACACACCCATTCGAGTTTTATTCTGTTTTCTTAATAGTTCTTGTTCTTCTTTATTTCCTTTCATCTCCATGGGAAAGTGGAACAGAATTCTTCCTCCGTAAGCCATGCGTGTCGTAAGAGGTGACTAAAATGCCGGGAGCAAGGGGATAGTAACCCCTTCTCCTGTATACATTACTAAATTTAAAAGGAGAAGCTTTCGTTTTTCTTTTTGGGTTACCCTACATATATATATATATATATATATGTATATATATATATATATATGTATATATATATATATATATATATATATATATATATATGTTTGTATATATATATGTATATATGTTTGTATATATATATATATATGTTGATGACAAACACTATGTATATATATATATATATATGTTTGTATATATATATATATATATGCAAAACAACCACTATGAAAAAATAGAGGAATTCCAAGCGCTTTCGTGACTACTCACATTATCAAGGAACTATAAAAGGAAACATGACAAGAGGACTTATATAAGGGGTGAGACTACACCTCACAGTCACATCACACTAACAAAGACTACACCTCACAGTAGCGTAACATCGCACGACTCTGTGAAGAGGAAAAACAAGAAAGGACCTGAAACTCTTCCCAAGAATTAAGATTAGTCCAATTTATCATTAAATTCTTCCCAAATTTTATTAATTATAAAAGAATCCAATTTAAACATAAGAACATAAGAAAGGAGGAACACTGCAGCAGGCCTGTTGGCCCATACTAGGCAGGTCCTTCACAATCCGTCCCACTAACAGAATATTTGCTCAACCCAATCTTCAATGCTACCCAAGAAATAAGCTTTGACAATTCTACCCACTCATGCGCGAGTCCCACTCAAATCCAACCCCTCTCACTCATAAGAACTTAACCAAAAGAAATATTCATATTATTTTCAAAACTGCTTTTAATGAAACATGATTCTATTATATTCTCTAACCATGGACTTGCTTGATCAACCTTCTCAGCATTTTGAAAATCAATTGGATGGTTAGTCTCACATGAATAAATAGAGCATTAGAATCTTGTCCAGTTCTAATGCTATATTTATGTTGTTTTAATCTTAGTTCAAGACTTTTAAAACAACATAAATATAGCATTAGAACTGGACAAGATTCTAATGCTCTATTTATTCATGTGAGAGACTTTAACCATCCAATTGATTTTCAAAATGCTGAGAAGGTTGTATCAAGCAAGTCCATGGTTGAGAGGAATATAATAGAATCATGTTTCATTAAAAGCAGTTTTGAAAATAATATGAATATTTCTTTTGGTTTATATAAATTGGATTCTTTTATAATTAATAAAATTTGGGAAGAATTTAATGATAAATTGGACTAATCTTAATTCTTGGGAAGAGTTTCAGGTCCTTTCTTGTTTTTCCTCTTCACAGAGTCGTGAGATGTTACGCTACTGTGAGGTGTTGTCTTTGTTAGTGTGATGTGACTGTGAGGTGTAGTCTCACCCCTTATATAAGTCCTCTTGTCATGTTTCCTTTTATAGTTCCTTGATAATGTGAGTAGTCACGAAAGCGCTTGGAATTCCTCTATTTTTCATAGTGGTTGTTTTGCATATTTTGATATCACCTGATTACTGTGATCTTTTTGCATATATATATATATATATATATATATATATATATATATATATATATATATATATATATAGTGTTATGTTGATGACAAACACAGGCAACAAACACTCATTGTTTACATCCACCTAGCATATCTACTGGAACATGAAACAATACAAACAAACACAACAAACACGCTCACACCCGCCTAGCACATACATATTCTCGAACAAGGACATTACAGACACATACAACAAACACACTCGCTCACACCCGCCTAGCATACACACTCGAGCAAGAACAAGGAATTACATTCAATGTAATTGAGTTACAGCAAACTTTTAACCTCAGAGGCAGCGCAAATTATTTTCCTCGTTTCTTTAATTGTAATATACAAGAGCACAGTAATAGTTTTTAAAGAACCAAATAAATTATATTCGTTTTGCATAATATTGTATGCATGTAATTATACATTTCTCGAAGCATAATGTTACTACGGGTATGTATACTTTTGCTTTATAAATTATGTTTTGTCAGTGATGTTTAATTTGGCTGGCGTTTATATTATTGGGAATGTGTATACACCGAGTGATACACAAGGTATATACATCGAGAGGTCTCCCTCTCTGTATATATTATTATTATTATTATTAATGTTATTATTTTTTAAAGAGAGACAGACCTCTCGGTTATACACACTCCCAGTGATATAAACGCCAGCCAAATTAACCTTCACCGACAAACAGAATAATTATAATACGACTACTATTTATTTCTATTACTACTACGACTACTACTGCAACTGGTACTACTATTACTACTACGTTCTTCTTCATTACCTGTTTATTGATCTTCTCTTTTTCTGGCTCAGTTATCACTTTCTAATAGTCCAGGACGAACTGAAACACGTCTCTAGTGATCGGTCTTCTGTCAGACGTTTAACTGTTTAACACACCAGAGAATCTCCTAAGTTGTTCTGGCACTCTGGCTGCGGCTTGAGTGCCAGGAAGGGCTCGAGTGGAGTTGAAAGACTCACTATGCCCTTGTCGTAGGGCTGCCCCGCCATAGAGTTGTAAGAGGTACATCACTTGTACCAACTCTGACACTCCTTCGGGAGGCGCTGCCGGCTCACCACATTGATAAGACCTGGACCAGGACACGTCCTGGCAAACCTATACAAACATGAACTTTCTAATAGTCCAGGACGGACGGGAACACGTTTCTAGTTCCCACTGTAAGTGTGGGGTTATTTCTGTAGCTCCCAAGCCACGATACTGTAACTTACGCTCGTCACACAGGTGTACTCACCTAGTATCCAGACCCACGGTTGCCTTGTATTTGAGTGAGAGGGGTTGGATTTAAGTGGGACTTGCATATAAGTTAATAGGATTATCGAAGTTTATTGCTTGGGTAGCACTGAAAATGGGTCACCTGGAGAGGGTTTCGAGGGTCAACTCCCCCGTGGCCCGGTTTGAGACCAGGCTTCGTTGGGCAAATGTTTTTCATAGTGGGTTTGGGTTTGAGAAAACCTGCCTAGTATGAGCCAGTAGGCTTGCTGTAGCGTTCCTCCTTTCTTATGTTCTAATACATGACTCAGGGTGACTAGCAGCAGCAGCAGCAGCAGCAGCAGCAGCAGCAGCAGCAGCTGGGGATGGTGATGGCGTCTCATCACCGCTAGTCTTCCACTATTCTTCAGAAGCACACATCTTCCCTTCCCCCCGCTGCTGCTTGTATCTCCCCGCTGCTGCTTGTATCTCCCCGCTGCTGCTTGTATCTCCCCGCCTGCTTGTATCTCCCCGCTGCTGCTTGTATCTCCCCGCCTGCTTGTATCTCCCCGCCTGCTTGTATCTCCCCGCTGCTGCTTGTATCTCCCCGCTGCTGCTTGTATCTCCCCGCTGCTGCTTGTATCTCCCCGCCTGCTTGTATCTCCCGCTGCTGCTTGTATCTCCCCGCTGCTGCTTGTATCTCCCGCTGCTGCTTGTATCTCCCGCTGCTGCTTGTATCTCCCCGCTGCTGCTTGTATCTCCCCGCTGCTGCTTGTATCTCCCCGCTGCTGCTTGTATCTCCCCGCCTGCTTGTATCTCCCCGCCTGCTTGTATCTCCCCGCTGCTGCTTGTATCTCCCGCCTGCTTGTATCTCCCCGCTGCTTGTATCTCCCCGCTGCTGCTTGTATCTCCCGCCTGCTTGTATCTCCCGCCTGCTTGTATCTCCCCGCTGCTGCTTGTATCTCCCCGCTGCTGCTTGTATCTCCCCTGCTGCTTGTATCTCCCCGCTCTGCTTGTATCTCCCGCTGCTGCTTGTATCTCCCCGCTGCTGCTTGTATCTCCCGCTGCTGCTTGTATCTCCCGCTGCTGCTTGTATCTCCCCGCTGCTGCTTGTATCTCCCCGCTGCTGCTTGTATCTCCCCGCTGCTGCTTGTATCTCCCCGCTGCTGCTTGTATCTCCCCGCTGCTGCTTGTATCTCCCCGCCTGCTTGTATCTCCCCGCCTGCTTGTATCTCCCCGCCTGCTTGTATCTCCCCGCCTGCTTGTATCTCCCCGCCTGCTTGTATCTCCCCGCTGCTGCTTGTATCTCCCGCTGCTGCTTGTATCTCCCCGCTGCTGCTTGTATCTCCCCGCTGCTTGACTCCGCTCTTGTATCTCCCGCTGCTGCTTGTATCTCCCGCCTGCTTGTATCTCCCCGCTGCTGCTTGTATTCCCCTCCTCCGCTGCTGCTTGTATCTCCCCGCTGCTGCTTGTATCTCCCCCTGCTTGTATCTCCGCCTGCTTGTATCTCCCGCTGCTGCTTGTATCTCCCGCTGCTGCTTGTATCTCCCGCCTGCTTGTATCTCCCCGCCTGCTTGTATCTCCCCTGCTGCTTGTATCTCCCCGCTGCTGCTTGTATCTCCCGCCTGCTTGTATCTCCCCGCCTGCTTGTATCTCCCGCTGCTGCTTGTATCTCCCCGCGCTGCTTGTATCTCCCCGCCTGCTTGTATCTCCCGCTGCTGCTTGTATCTCCCGCCTGCTTGTATCTCCCGCTCTGCTTGTATCTCCCGCTGCTGCTTGTATCTCCCGCTGCTGCTTGTATCTCCCCGCTGCTGCTTGTATCTCCCGCCTGCTTGTATCTCCCCGCCTGCTTGTATCTCCCCGCTGCTGCTTGTATCTCCCCGCTGCTGCTTGTATCTCCCCGCCTGCTTGTATCTCCCCGCTGCTGCTTGTATCTCCCCGCCTGCTTGTATCTCCCCGCCTGCTTGTATCTCCCCGCTGCTGCTTGACACCAAATTAAAATTCCAAGGCAAATGTCCCAGTGAAAATGTCCTGGGCAGAGGCTTCCCAGCCAATAACAAATGACTCGGAGAAGACAATGGTGGGCCTGAAATTTTATTACCACAGTGACGCCTCAGATTGTCTAGGTTTAAGCTTTTATTTTTTATTTTACCATCGTGAATATTTACTTATTTTCTTAGCTATTGTTTACAATCTGATTTAAAGAAAACATTCGTAATTTTAATTTTTGATAAAGTGGGTTTATATTTACATATTTTAAAAATATATATATATATATATATATATATATATATATATATATATATATATATATATATATATATATATATATATATATATTTATATATATATATATATATATATATATATATATATATATATATATATATATATATATATATATATATATATATATATATATATAAAATTATCAGAATATTTTAAATTTAAAGGGGGTGGACCGGTAAGCCAGTGGAAGGCTTCCGTCAGATGACCAAAAGCTCCAACGGCGAGTCATCATCTAAGACCCGCGTCAGGAAACACTTGTCCTGTTTCCTGACGCGAGTCTTAACAAATAAATGAAAACATAAACATCAATTTTTTCTGAAGATGGTCTCTGAAGCCGAAATAGTTTGCTTTATTATCTCCATGTTGCTTCTGTTGTACCATACAGGTTTGTTTGTGTTGAATATGGTATGAAATACCGATAAGTTAATGATAAGTTGGGCTCCATAGAGCTGAACTCTTATCCAGGCTGAGGGACTCACCACCTTGACCCAGATCATGGAGCTGAATATTTGTGGTTGCAGGGGTCGAGACTTAGCTCCTGGCCCCGCCTCTTCACTGACCGCTACTAGGTCCTCTCTCTGCTCCATGAGCTTTATCATACCTCGTCTTAAAGCTATGATGGTTTCTGCCTCCACTACATCGCTTCTTCTCCAGGCTGAGGGACTGACCACCTCAAATACTATTTCTCCAAGGTTGATGGACTGACTGCATTATCTTCATTTCACTACTGAAGAAGCCTACTGTTTGGGCGAAACGTTTCACCAATAAAGACACCCAACTGTTGCACATGTGCCTTAATCTTAATCACACACACACACACACACACACACACACACACACACACACACACACACACATACATACAACAGGCCTAGTGTCTAATCGACATGTGCCTAGGACAAAATGGTAACTAACTAACTAACACACACGCACACGCACGCACACACGTACAAACTCGCGTGCGTGTGCGTATGTAGACCAGGATGCTGCTGGCATTTGGGATGTGCTCTGAGACAAGATGCCATCACCAGCCTCCACCTCGTCTCTCTCTGCTGCTTTTTTTCAATATTGTGCCTCATTCTCTACAATTTTATCGTCTCACAAATTTGCATTCAAAGGCTTCATGCGTTGCTTCTTATTGTTACGTTCTCTTCCTGCGTTTTTCATTCACTTTTTCTGTTCAGCATTCATAGTCACCTAATTTTTTAATCCTAAATTATTTCTTCGGTAATTAAAATATTCCGTCAAGGAAGGTAATAGAAGTGGAATGAGTTTTTTCCTTGGCGGTTCAGAAAAGCTGCCAGCCATGGTTCATATATAGCAGTGTTAATGTTACAGGTTAAAGAGCTGTTTGTAATCCCAACCACAGCAACTGGTGTGGAGAGGAAAACACCTTAACTGGATATTTCGTCTGAACTTGTGTGCCAATAATGGCGGACACTTTAGAACATAAAAACGAAGGAACTCTGCAGTAGGCCTAAAGGCCAATACTAGACACATTCATTTCACACTCATGTACACGTCCGACCTATATTTAAAGATACCCAAAGTTGTCGCCTCAGTGACGTTACATGGGACTTCGTTCCACTCATCTACAACTCTATTCTCAAACCAGTGCTTACCTACATCCTTTTAAAATCTAAGTTTCTCTAACTTGAATCCATTGCTGCGAGTCCTGTCTTGGATAGATATTTTCAACAACCTATGTATATCCCCTTTATTTATTCCTGTTTTCCATTTGTGCACTTCAGTTATATCTCCCCTAATTCTACGCCTGTGTGAAGAGTGAAAGTTCAGTGTCTTCAGTCTATCTTCATAGGAAAGGTTTCTGTTATATGGAATCAACTTCGTCATCCTTCTCTGTATATTTTCAAGCGCATTTATATCCATCTTGTGATATAGAGACCAGAACTGAGCAGCATAATCTAAATGATGTCCAACCAAAGATATACAAAGTCAAAGTATAACCTTAGGGCTTCTATTATTTATATGTTTTGATATGAAGCCAAGAATTCTATTAGTTTCATTGCGAACGATTATGCATTGTTGTAACAGCTTTAAATTTATGCGAACAAGACTCCTAGATCTTTTTCCCATTCATTTTCACTAAGATCTACATTGTAAATAAATGGCTCAGAAACCCGACATATTGATGAATGAGACTTCAGGAACACTTGCAAATATTTGTTGTGGAAACGTTTCGCCCACCAGTGGCTTTATCAGTCCAATACAGAGACTCTGCCACAGTAAGTACTATGATGCTGCACGATACTATGCTGCTGCAGATACTATGCTGCTGCAGATACTATGCTGCTGCAGATACTATGCTGCTGCAGATACTATGCTGCTGCAGATACTATGCTGCTGCAGATACTATGCTACTGCAGATACTATGCTGATGCAGATACTATGCTGCTGCAGATACTATGCTGCTGCAGATACTATGCTGCTGCAGATACTATGCTGCTGCAGATACTATGCTGCTGCAGATACTATGCCTGCAGATACTATGATGCTGCAGATACTATGCATGCTGCAGATACTATGCTGCTGCAGATACTATGCTCTGCAGATACTATGTCTGCAGATACTATGTGCTGCAGATACTATGCTGCTGCAATACTATGCTGCTGCAATACTATGTGCTGCAGATACTATGCTGCTGCAGATATCTATGAGATTGCTGCAGATACTATGCTGCTGCAGATACTATGCTGTTGCAGATACTATGCTGTTGCAGATACTATGCTACTGCAGATACTATGATGCTGCAGATACTATGCTGCTGCAGATACTATGCTGCTGCAGATACTATGCTGCTGCAGATACTATGCTGCTGCAGATACTATGTGCTGCAGATACTATGATGCTGCAGATACTATGATGCCATTATGCGCTGCAGATACTATGATGCTGCAGATACTATGTCTGCAGATACTATGTGCTGCAGATACTATGTCTGCAGATACTATGCTGCTGCAGATACTATGCTGCTGCAGATACTATGGTGCTGCAGATACTATGATGCTGCAGATACTATGATGCTGCAGATACTATGATGCTGCAGATACTATGCTACTGCAGATACTATGATGCTGCAGATACTATGATGCTGCAGATACTATGCTACTGCAGATACTATGCTGCTGCAGATACTATGCTACTGCAGATACTATGCTGCTGCAGATACTATGCTACTGCAGATACTATGGTGCTGCAGATACTATGCTGCTGCAGATACTATGCTACTGCAGATACTATGATGCTGCAGATACTATGATGCTGCAGATACTATGATGCTGCAGATACTATGATGCTGCAGATACTATGATGCTGCAGATACTATGATCTGCAGATACTATGATGCTGCAGATACTATGATGCTGCAGATACTATGATGCTGCAGATACTATGCTTGCAGTCTATGCTATGCAGATACTATGATGCTGCAGATACTATGTGCTGCAGATACTATGCTGCAGATACTATGATGCTGCAGATACTATGATGCTGCAGATACTATGATGCTGCAGATACTATGATGCTGCAGATACTATGATGCTGCAGATACTATGTCTGCAGATACTATGTGCTGCAGATACTATGATGCTGCAGATACTATGATGCTGCAGATACTATGATGCTGCAGATACTATGCTGCTGCAGATACTATGATGCTGCAGATACTATGATGCTGCAGATACTATGACGCAGATATATGATGCTGCAGATACTATGATGCTGCAGATACTATGATGCTGCAGATACTATGCTGCTGCAGATACTATGATGCTGCAGATACTATGTGCTGCAGATACTATGTCTGCAGATACTATGATGCTGCAGATACTATGATGCTGCAGATACTATGATGCTGCAGATACTATGATGCTGCAGATACTATGATGCTGCAGATACTATGATCTGCAGATACTATGATCTGCAGATACTATGATCTGCAGATACTATGTGCTGCAGATACTATAGCTGCAGATACTATGATGCTGCAGATACTATGTGCTGCAGATACTATGCTACTGCAGATACTATGATGCTGCAGATACTATGCGCTCATGATACATGCTGCAGATACTATGATGCTGCAGATACTATGCTGCTGCAGATACTATGCTGCTGCAGATACTATGCTGCTGCAGATACTATGCTGCTGCAGATACTATGCTGCTGCAGATACTATGATGCTGCAGATACTATGATGCTGCAGATACTATGATGCTGCAGATACTATGATGCTGCAGATACTATGCTGCTGCAGATACTATGCTGCTGCAGATACTATGATGCTGCAGATACTATGATGCTGCAGATACTATGATGCTGCAGATACTATGATGCTGCAGATACTATGCTGCTGCAGATACTATGATGCTGCAGATACTATGATGCTGCAGATACTATGATGCTGCAGATACTATGATGCTGCAGATACTATGATGCTGCAGATACTATGATGCTGCAGATACTATGCTGCTGCAGATACTATGATGCTGCAGATACTATGATGCTGCAGATACTATAATGCTGCAGATACTATGATGCTGCAGATACTATAATGCTGCAGATACTATGATGCTGCAGATACTATGATGCTGCAGATACTATGATGCTGCAGATACTATGCTGCTGCAGATACTATGATGCTGTAGATACTATGATGCTGCAGATACTATGATGCTGCAGATACTATGCTGCTGCAGATACTATGATGCTGCAGATACTATAATGCTGCAGATACTATGATGCTGCAGATACTATGCTGCTGCAGATACTATGCTGCTGCAGATACTATGCTGCTGCAGATACTATGATACTGCAGATACTATGATGCTGCAGATACTATGATGCTGCAGATACTATGCTGCTGCAGATACTATGCTGCTGCAGATACTATGCTGCTGCAGATACTATGCTGCTGCAGATACTATGATACTGCAGATACTATGATGCTGCAGATACTATAATGCTGCACACACTATGCTGCTGCAGAACTCGTAACAAAGTAATTCATTAAGTCACAAGTACTCGTGTGTGTGTTGTCTTAATAGCAATAATAAATAAAGGTGTCTGGGCGTCGCTACTCCGAGTACAGAAAATAAATCTCTTGTAGAACGATGTGTCGCATTCACTGCCACGGTATAACCGCTGAGAATTTATTATTCTCGTTACCCCCCTTCCCTTTCCTCGGATCAAACGTGTTTTGCAAGTTGGCAAAGCGTTTCTTATCACCTCTCGGCATTGTTTGATCTATTCGGGTTTGCCGCATTTTGTGAAAAAAAAAATTCATAATTTTGAGAGTGTTATTCATTGATGTATTTTCGAGTCTCCTCTCAGAGAACGCCTCCATGGATTAGGAGGATCACCATGCCCAGCCCTTCTAAGGCAGGGTAGGTGCCAAGGCTGGAGCTTGCTACCATCTGCAACTCACAAGCCTGCCCTTCCCGTCAGCCTCCTTGGTGCGGGGAAGGTGGCAGACCAGAGAGGCCTAGCATCTATCTACCACCTGCCTCGTGCTGGTGGGGAATGTGGCTAGGCCTGGGACCAGTTGGTCCCGCCGATGAGGGGTACCCTCTCCATGGGAGACATAGGTCTCTGCTACTCCCCGCCAGGGAGCCGGAGCCGGGTCGCCATCTGGTAAAGACCCGGTGAATCAACACCTCCTCACCTCCTCCATGGATTACTAATAAATTTAACTAAAAGAAGAAGCCTTTGAAATTATTAATTAACTCTTAAAGCATGATTAATTAACCCAGAGGAGTGAATAACCCAGGATAAGCCCCACCCTCCTTCCCCTTCCTCCCCAATAAAGCCGGTGGGTTCCTACAGCAAGATGCGACCCACAACACCTCGATTCCTCAACATTACAAAGGTACACAATTCCGAAAGGTTGATGAGCGAGACTCGTACATCATCTAGGATGTCTCCATTGTCGTAACGTTTCGCCCGCACAGTGGGCAATAAAAGCGTCTATGTGCTGCGCATGTGTCTTAGTCAACTTGTCTTTATTCCAATTATTAAAAACAATTACTTCGTCTTCACATCATCGCATGTTCGCCCATTTGTCAACGAACTAAGACGATTACCTATTTTTTTCGTTAGCATCGTAAAAAAGGGGGAATCGAATAGCGTTTAGAATCTAAGATGGACTAAGAAATATATAGACGTGGGCCTGGATTCTAACTTTCAAGGTTCTTTCCATGTGTAGCTTGTGAAGGGTTCTTCATCCAAGGAATCAGAGTTACCCTGGATACCTGGAGTGTGTTCCAGGGGTCAACGCCCCAGCGGTCAGGTCCATGACCAGGCCCTGATCATCCCCATTCCCCGAGGGCGCTGTATAGCCCCGAGGGATCAACACCAAGTATATGTGTAAGTCTCGATAACAGCTTTCGAAGAAGAGAGAGTTTTAAGTCTGAAGAGAGAGAGTTTGCTCTAAGCTTTCACATAAATCCCCAGCTTGAAGCTTCGTAGCAAAAAGTCTCGTTTAAAGCTTCGGATAAAGTGTCGATCTGTTATTACATACGAACCTTCTAACACACACACACCAATAAAAGAGTTTTAGTTAGTTGCACAAAATATCTAGAGTGAGTCAATAAAACCAGACAGGATACGGATATTTTTTTCTTTTGTCAAATACATTCTCTATCGTATGTGAAGCTTATTTAATATAGAGAGAAGAGTTATGCTCTGAGGATTGCCTGCAGTGCGCCAGGTTCCTCTCTCTCTCTCTCTCTCTCTCTCTCTCTCTCTCTCTCTCTCTCCTCTCTCTCTCTCTCTCTCTCTCTCTCTCCTCTCCTCTCTCCTCACCCTGTCACACACATGTAAGATGCGAAAGGTGTAATATATATATATATATATATATATATATATATATATATATATTGCTAATACTGTCGTGCCTAATAGGTAATTCAATTAGCAAGAACTCATTTAAAATTAAGTCCTTTCTAAAATTTTCTCTTATACGTTTAAAGATATATATTTTTTCCATTTATGTTAAGGTTAAAATTTATAATTTTGTACCAAAAGAAACTTAGAAACTTACCTAACCTTATTATAACAAGCGCAATTTAATTTAGCCTAACCCAACTAAATATATTTTAGATACGTTAACAATAATTTAATAATAAACAAACACAATGAAATATATTTTTTTCGTTATGTTCAGAATGATTTTTGCGAAATTATTGCATACACAAATTTTCGCTTGTCTTATATGGCAAGATGATCGTTGCTATTTAAGCCAAAATAGTAAGTTTTACCTAATCGGCACGACATTACTATCAGGATAACTATCAACTAACACCTAGCAGACACCTGGAACTAACAATCTTCACTGGCACCTAGCATAAGGCTAGCTGGCGACAACTGCCAGTTTGACTCCTAGCATGCACTTGGCACTTATAACTGGCACTGGCACCTAGTATCCATTAGGTTAGCTGTCATTTTCAGCTCCCAAGTGGCAATTGCCTTGATATAACACTCAGTAAAACATTATAACTTTTTGTTTCAAAAAAACTGTGGCCTTGTTCACTTAATGCAATTGGTTCTGTCTCGCCTCTTGTCTAACATTAATTAAGCAACTTTCGGCTCATAATAATAGGAAAAATATCTGTTGAAAGTTGCATGTTGTATTGATTAGGTTGTATTTTTGTGTTGATTAGGTTGTATGTTGTGTTGATTGGGCTGTATTTTTGTGTTGATTAGGTTGTATGTTGTGTTGATTGGGCTGTATTTTTGTGTTGATTAGGTTGTATGTTGTGTTGATTAGGCTGTATTTTTGTGTTGATTAGGTTGTATGTTGTGTTGATTAGGCTGTATGTTGTGTTGATTAGGTTGTATGTTATGTTGATTAGGCTATATGTTGTGTTGATTAGGTTGAGGTTATGGCTGTGTCGTTCCAGGTATTCAAGAGGAAACTAATCTTCCAGGGTTCTTGATCCGAGGGAGTGGAGCTGCTCTCTCCAGGATTGGCTTCCACTTCCCAGTTTCTGTAATAATTAAGGAAGAGGGAGGAAAATAAACCAGTACGGGCAAAAGTATTTTGCTTTTAAAAAAAAATTCTAAATCTCTCTCTTAAAACCGTTAAAAAACACATAAAAACAGAAGAATATTAGGTTTTAAACAAATCTGAACCTTTTAAAACCGCTGAAAACACAAAAAAATACTATTTTAAAACGGCTGAAAAAGGAACATAAAACAGAAGATACATAAACCCCATGAGGTAAACCCGGTTCACCCGGAGGTAATGTAAACACCATAGATCGCACATGTAGGTGAAGGCAGGTGGTGGGTGGTAGTGGTGTGGAGTGGTGAGGTGGTAGGTGGCATGGTGGTGGTAGTGGTGGTGGTGCAGGTGGTGGGTGGTAGTGGTGGTGGTGAGGTGGTGGTGGTGGCAGGTGGTGGTGGTGTGGTGGTGCAGTGGTGGAGTGGTGTGGTGGTGTGAGGTGGTGGGCATGGTGGTGGTGGTGGTGGCAGGTGGTGGGTGGTAGTGGTGGTGGTGAGGTGGTGGTAGTGGTGGTGTGCAGGTGGTGGTGAGGTGGTGAGGTGGTGTGGTGTGGTGCAGGTGGTGGGTGGTAGTGGTGGTGGTGCAGTGGTGGTGGTAGTGGTGGTGGTGCAGGTGGTGGGTGGGTGCAGGTGGTGGGTAGTGGTGGTGGTGCAGGTGGTGGGTGGTAGTGGTGGTGGTGCAGGTGGTGGGTGGTAGTGGTGCAGGTGGTGGGTGGTAGTGGTGGTGGTGCAAGTGGTGGGTGGTGTGGTGCAGGTGGTGGGTGGTAGTGGTGGTGGTGCAGTGGTGGGTGGTGTGGTGGGTGGTGCAGGTGGTGGTGGTAGTGGTGGTGGTGCAGGTGGTGGGTGGTAGTGGTGGTGGTGCAGGTGGTGGGTGGTAGTGGTGGTGGCAGGTGGTGGTGGTAGTGGTGGTGGCAGGTGGTGGGTGGTAGTGGTGGTGGTGCGGGTGGTGGTGGTAGTGGTGAGTGGTGGTGGTGGGTGGTAGTGGTGGTGGTGGTGGGTAGTGGTGGTGGTGGCAGGTGGTGGGTGGTAGTGGTGGTGGTGCAGGTGGTGGGTGGTAGTGGTGGTGGTGCAGGTGGTGGTGGCAGTGGTGGGGTGCAGGTGGTGGGTGGTAGTGGTGGTGCAGGTGGTAGGTGGTAGGGTGTGGTGAGGTGGTGGGTGGTGTGGTGGTGGTGCAGGTGGTGGGTGGTAGTGGTGGTGGCAGTGGTGGTGGTAGGTGGTGGGTGCAGGTGGTGGTGGTGTGGTGGTGGTGCAGGTGGTGGGTGGTAGTGGTGGTGGTGCAGGTGGTGGTGGTAGTGGTGGTGGTGCAGGTGGTGGGTGGTAGTGGTGGTGGTGCAGGTGGTGGGTGGTAGTGGTGGTGGTGCAGGTGGTGGGTGGTAGTGGTGGTGGTGCAGGTGGGTGGTGGTGGTGCAGGTGGTGGGTGGTAGTGGTGGTGGTGCAGGTGGTGGGTGGTAGTGGTGGTGGTGCAGGTGGTGGGTGGTAGGGTGGTGCAGGTGGTGGTGGTGTAGGTGGTGGGTGGTAGTGGTGGGGTGCAGGTGGTGTGGTGGTGGTGGTGCAGGTGGTGGGTGGTGGTGGTGGTGCAGGTGGTGGGTGGTAGTGGTGGTGGTGCAGGTGGTGGGTGGTAGTGGTGGTGGTGCAGGTGGTAAGTGGTGGTGGTGCAGGTGGTGTGTGGTGGTGGTGTAGGTGGTGGGTGGTAGTGGTGGTGGTGCAGGTGGTGTGTGGTGGTGGTGCAGGTGGTGGGTGGTAGTGGTGGTGGTGCAGGTGGTGGGTGGTGGTGGTGTAGGTGGTGGGTGGTAGTGGTGGTGGTGCAGGTGGTGTGGTGGTGGTGGTGGACAGGTGGTGGGTGGTGGTGGTGTCAGGTGGTGGGTGGTGGTGGTGCAGGTGGTGGGTGGTAGGGTGGTGGCAGGTGGTGGGTGGTAGTGGTGGTGGTGCAGGTGGGTAAAGGACGGGGTGGGAAGCAGGTGGTGGTGGGTCGTGAAAGATAGTGGGGGTAGGTCGTGAGAGGTGGTGGTTGGGGGTCGTCTTCAAGATGCAGTTTTTGAGTCTCTTACACCTCGAGACCAGTGGAACGACCAGCAGTTTGATCCAATTAGTGTGTACTTTTAGCAAGTACAGTGGAACCTCGGTACTCGAACAGCTCCCTACTAGAACAGTCCGGTATTCGAACACTTTGTTCGGTAAAAAAATCGCTTGGTAGTCGACCGTTTGCTCAGCACTCGACCAAACAAACTCGACCTGCCAGAACTTCACTGTAAACTATTTCGTGTTTCATCGCATTTTTTTTTTTATTTGTATAAATAAGTCACCATATGGCTTACGAAGATTAGTGATAACAGCCAACCCAAAAGAAAATTGGTTGTGAAAAATTGGTTCGGTACTCGAACAGCCTTCTGGAACGAATTAAGTTCGATTACGGAGGTTTTACTTATTATGAACTTGGTATCTCGCTCCCTGGGACGACGCCTCGTACGAGAACACCACACACACACACACACACACACACACACACACACACACACACACACACACACACATAATCCAGAAAGAACTGAATCAAATGTATCACTGTTTGCTGATGATGTAAAACTAATGATAAAATAAAAACAAATGAAGACAAGGAAAGACTCCAGATGGATCTGGACAGATTTTTTTTTTTTAGATTTTGCTGCTGAAGTTGCTAGTTTATTGTGCGCACCAAATCCATCCTGTGGACTAGGCGTTTTTAGGATTTATATCCACAATTGTTTTATTAGTTACAAGCAAATTTTGGAAATTTGCTTAATATATCTAGGACATTATTTTCATTAATAAGATACCTCGACATGTCACATAGGTTATACTATCTCTATATTCATCAATAAGTGGACAATGAAGCACATAGCTTCCAGAAAAGTGACATAAGTCCTGACCACATACTATGCCAAACTGCCAGAAGTACTTGGAACCAAGCCTAAGCCTGGCCACTATAACATCAATTAGTCTATTCACATTGCAAGCTGTTCCAAAACCTACTTATCTACGTTTATGTTACATAGTGGATAATAGATCCAATCAGACTTCTAACTTCATTCCCATAACATACACATAATTTTACTTCTCTCTTAATATTATTCTTAATGTTAGACACAGATATACTAAAGTTATATTCTACATTTCCTTCGGGATACTTTAATGTCTGAATCCTCACCTTTATCGTGAAGGAGTAATTCACTGAGTGATGGCATCCATAAACAAAGTACACTAAAAATAAATTTCATCTGATTTTTTAGTATACGTATTTGGTTTCTCCATTGAGCATGTCGATAGTCAGTATGTGAGTCAAGAGGTTTCAGTGATGACAGGATTAGTAAATAATGAAAGAGTTAAGCTCACGGTCAAAATTTCTCTGGATTAACTGTAATATTGGTCTGTTAAGTGGCTGCTTGACTTAATCCAATAAATGTAAAGTAATGAAGATTGGTGAAGGGGCCACAGTATTTTGACTCTCAGAGAGAAAGACATAGAGGTGAGCATAGTCCCTAACATATCACCAGAGGCTCACATCCTCTGCAGCCACTGCTTGTCCGGCAAATCTAAGAGTAGCCTTCAGAAATCTCAACAAAGAGTCATTCCAGCTTTTTATACAACATGTGTCAGTCTCGTCTTAGAGTATGCAGCACCAGCATGGAACCCACACCTGAAAAAGCTTGTTAAGAAACTGGAGAAAATGCAGAAGTGTGCAACGAGGCTTGTTCCAGAGTTAAGGACCATGAACTACAAGGAGAGGCTAATAGAACTTAGTCTAACGATATTGCAGGACGAAAGAACCAGGGGGAGATATAATAACAATATACAAAATACTAAGAGGAACTTACAGGGCAGATATATGGCGAGAAATAGGTACTCAGGGACGCAGATGGCAGTTAAAGACACAGATAAGAAACAGCTGAGTACAAGTAGTTGAGTTCACCCCCCCCCACACACACACAGAACAAACAACACTAACAACAACAATAATTATATCCTGGATTCGATTTCCGGGTAGTGCTAGAATTAGAAGCGAGTCTCCTTGCACCTGTTGTTCACCTGGCAGTAAATAGTTACCCTGGAGTTAGCTATCTGTTGTGGGTAGCAGCTTGGGGAGGTAGTATTATACCTTGAACTATACTTTGAAATGAGTTGAGGCGGGATAACATCTCTTAATCATTGTAACATTATGTGAAGAGTGTATTCTGTGTATGCAATGATGTATATACCAAGAGGTATATATAAACTCTCTGTATATACACTGAGAAATGAGAAATGTGCATATCTGTAAACATACATTTATCGTCTTTTGTTTTTCAACAAATATTAGGAAATAAGCTGAGAGAAACATGCTAGAGTGAAGGCCAGTTAGAAATTAGCATCACCCAGCCCTCGGTCCATCACCCAGCCCTCGGTCCATCACCCAGCCCTCGGTCCATCACCCAGCCCTCGGTTCATCACCCAGCCCTCGGTCCATCACCCAGCCCTCGGTCCATCACCCAGCCCTCGGTCCATCACCCAGCCCTCGGTCCATCACCCAGCCCTCGGTCCATCACCCAGCCCTCGGTCCATCACCCAGCCCTCGGTCCATCACCCAGCCCTCGGTCCATCACCCAGTCCCTCTTGATCCATCACTCAACCCTCGGTCCATCACCAGCCCTCGCCCAGACAACTGGCAATCACCCAGCCCTCAGGTCCATCACCCAGCCCTCGGTCCATCACCCAGCCCTCGATCCATCACTCAACCCTCGGTCCATCACCCAGCCCTCGGTCCATCACCCAGCCCTCGGTCCATCACCCAGCCCTCGGTCCATCTTCCCACTGCTCTCCTGTTTGAGAGACTCGAACACAGGTGACTTACTCAGATATAACATGAAGAAACCAGCACCGCCCTGCCAGGACAGGTCACACTCTCACTTCACCACATTACATCAAACCTGTGAGCTGGCATGCAAGATTCTTTCCCCCACATCTATATCACCCTGACACACTAACTGACCTCCTCACTGAAGTTTTCAACCTTGACGTTTTTAAAGGGAAATTAACCTATTGCGCCGACCATGATTTCAATTTTATTCACTAACCCTTACCTTTTGCATAACTAACCTTGTCCCACTTCTACCCTCGCAAGCCAGTGCTACAACACCCATTTAGATTTAATATATATATATATATATATATATATATATATATATATATATATATATATATATATATATATATATATATAGGGGCAAGCAACAAGACTGGAAGTAAACACGACATGGTTCATGAAGACTCAAATAAACAGGTTAGTCAGTCTGGCTGAAAACGTTTACATGGGAACCTTTCACACAGCTGGCTAAACAAACGTTGGGTTTCCCTCTGGTACGTAAAGTAAATGTTTGCTGATCCACGAGAAAGGCAGGATAAATGTTTAGTGACTGCGATAAGTAAATGAGTCGTTTGGATGGTTATCGTTGAATGAATGGGTAACAAAGACTGGAAAGTTTCGTTTCCGTGGCTGGAACACTCCACAACTAACCCACAATACTGTGGCTGGAACACTCCACAACTAACCCACAATACTGTGGCTGGAACACTCCACAACTAACCCACAATACTGTGGCTGGAACACTCCACAACTAACCCACAATACTGTGGCTGGAATACTCCACAACTAACCCACAATACTGTGGCTGGAACACTCCACAACTAACCACAATACCGTGGCTGGAACACTCCACAACTAACCCACAATACTGTGGCTGGAATACTCCACAACTAACCCACAATACTGTGGCTGGAACACTCCACAACTAACCACAATGGCACTCTAAAATGTGGCTGGAACACTCCACAACTAACCCACAATACCGTGGCTGGAACACTCCACAACTAACCCACAATACTGTGGCTGGAACACTCCACAACTAACCCACAATACTGTGGCTGGAACACTCACAACTAACCCACAATACTGTGGCTGGAACACTCCACAACTAACCCACAATACTGTGGCTGGAACACTCCACAACTAACCACAATACTGTGGCTGGAACACTCCACAACTAACCCACAATACTGTGGCTGGAACACTCCACAACTAACCCACAATACTGTGGCTGGAACACTCCACAACTAACCCACAATACCGTGGCTGGAACACTCCACAACTAACCCACAATACCGTGGCTGGAACACTCCACAACTAACCCACAATACTGTGGCTGGAACACTCCACAACTAACCCACAATACTGTGGCTGGAACACTCCACAACTAACCCACAATACTGTGGCTGGAACACTCCACAACTAACCCACAATACTGTGGCTGGAACACTCCACAACTAACCCACAATACTGTGGCTGGAACACTCCACAACTAACCCACAATACTGTGGCTGGAACACTCCACAACTAACCCACAATACTGTGGCTGGAACACTCCACAACTAACCACAATACCGTGGCTGGAACACTCCACAACTAACCCACAATACCATGGCTGGAACACTCACAACTAACCCACAATACTGTGGCTGGAACACTCCACAACTAACCCACAATACTGTGGCTGGAACACTCCACAACTAACCCACAATACTGTGGCTGGAACACTCCACAACTAACCCACAATACTGTGGCTGGAACACTCCACAACTAACCCACAATACTGTGGCTGGAACACTCCACAACTAACCACAATACTGTGGCTGGAAACTCCACAACTAACCCACAATACTGTGGCTGGAATACTCCACAACTAACCCACAATACTGTGGCTGGAACACTCCACAACTAACCCACAATACCATGGCTGGAATACTCCACAACTAACCCACAATACCGTGGCTGGAACACTCCACAACTAACCCACAATACTGTGGCTGGAATACTCCACAACTAACCCACAATACCGTGGCTAGAATACTCCACAACTAACCCACAATACCGTGGCTGGAACACTTCACAACTAACCACAATACCGTGGCTGGAATACTCCACAACTAACCACAATACCGTGGCTGGAACAGCTTACAAATAACCTCCCCTCTCCTGTAGTTAAAGTGCCTATAAATCTTAATATTGTCGGACAAGCGGTGTCCTCACTGAGCAAGAGAGAGCTGGTCTTCAAGACACTACTGTCTGGCCACCGTAAATCTCAAAAGCTCAGACGAGAAACAACACCATGAGCCTCTCATGTCCAGGCTGATACATAAGCAGTGTACTTCCCGTAAGTCAGTGTACTTCCCGTAAGTCAGTGTACTTCCCGTAAGTCAGTGTACTTCCCGTAAGTCAGTGTACTTCCCGTAAGTCAGTGTACTTCCCGGTCAAATGACCGGAAACACTTGTCCTGTTCCCTGAACACCTTCCCTAATCTTCTCTCTCTCTTAAAAGAACATTGAATGGTTTTGAAATGTGAGTTTTTGTTTCAATATTCTCAAGAACAACACCGAGGGAGTGAGAGAGAAGAATTACAAACATTCTTTTTGTCGTATACAAAATTTTGGAAGGGATATTTAATGATAATAATAATATTCATATCTACAAGTGCATGATACAATTAATACAGTTCTAACTGACATCATTGACATACTATACACAAAGTCTCTGTTTATACAGAGAATTTCTGGCATCTTAGGTCCATCTGGTCCCCCAGGATGCCACCCACAACAGTCGACTAACACCCAGGTACCTGCTTACTGCTAGGTGAACAGTGACAGCAGGTGTAAGGAAACATGCCCAACGTTTCACCAGGTATCGAACTCAAATTAAACAGCAACAGCAGTAAAGAGAGAGAGAGAGAGAGAGAGAGAGAGAGAGAGAGAGAGAGAGAGAGAGAGAGAGAGAGAGAAGAGAGAGGAAGAGAAGAAGAGATGGGGACAAAAAACATAAATACGAATGGGGAAATTTCAAAAGGGAGGAATTAGAGGTGAAAGTGTAAAATAAAATAGAGAGGAATAAGGAAATTTGAATAACAGGGCGAAGAGAATACACGAGAGGGAGAAAAATGAGAGAAAATTGATAACTGGATATTTGTGCAGAAGAGAAGTAAACTGAACTTAGTATTATTATTATTATTATTATTATTATTATTATTATTATTATTATTATTATTTATATTACTACTATTATTATCGTTACTATAATTATTAATATTATTATTATTACAATCTGTGCTAACTTGTAGGCAAAAGGTTTCAATAAATTGCAGAAATGTTTGTCTGGAAGGTGAGGGCATCTCCAATTTCTTGGATCAAGAGCGCGTCGCGCTTAAATTTTTAAGTGTGGGGAAACTCCTTTTTGAGCCTATAAAAAATATGCAATTAGACCTATTTTTTTTCGTACATATATATATATATATATATATATATATATATATATATATATATATATATATATATATATATATATACGAAGTGTAACTCTGCCTGCCGGTGCAACACTGATGAAGATCGAAACAGTTCGAAACGTTGCCCCAGTTTAAGTTTGTCTTGTTACGTTGGTGTCTTACTGACCCAATAACTGTGACCCCCCCATTTTTACCTAGCAGGGGTCCGCGGACCACCAGGTGAGAACCTCTGATACAGGATAGTCTGGCACTTGCTCACCTGGCTTTAATATCTGCTGTGAAGCAGAGGGGGGAGGGAGGGAGGGGGCGTACGCCCCTGCCGTGAAGTAGGGGGCGCACACACCTTCCGTGAAGCAAGGGGGCCACACGCCCCTGCCGTGAAGCAAGGGGGCCACACGCCCCTGCCGTGAAGCAAGGGGGCCACACGCCCCTGCCGTGAAGCAAGGGGGCCACACGCCCCTGCCGTGAAGCAAGGGGGATGAACCTCCCTGTCGTGAAGCAGGGGGATTGACGCCCAGATTCTACCCTTCCGCTAGTAACCTCCCTCTTCATCATTAACCATAATAAATGCTCCCCTCTGACCTCCCCTCACCCATTTCCCCTCACCCTTTTCCCTCACCCCTTCCTCTCACCCCTTCCCCTCACCCCTTCCCCTCACCCTTTCTTTGATGTATGCAACACCATCACTGCTTTGGTGTGCTAAATCTCTTGCCCAACCTTTACCTCCCTCCCTCCTTCCTCCCTCTTCCCTCCCTCCCTTCCTCCCTCTTCCTCCCTCCCTTCCTCCCTCTTCCCTCCCTCCTTCCTCCTCTTCCCTCCCTCCTTCCTCCCTCTTCCCTCCTCCTTCCTCCCTCTTCCTCCTCCCTTCCTCCTCTTCCCTCCCTCCCTTCCTCCCTCTTCCCTCCCTCCCTTCCTCCCTCTTCCCCTCCCTCCCTTCCTCCTCTTCCCTCCCTCCCTTCCTCCCTCTTCCTCCCTCCCTTCCTCCCTCTTCCCCTCCCTCCCTTCCTCCCTCTTCCCTCCCTCCCTTCCTCCCTCTTCCCTCCCTCCCTCCCTCAATCACCCTCTCTTCATCACTCCCTCTCCCTATTTCCCTTCGTTCTTCCATCTTCCTTCCTACTCCTTCCTTCTATATAAACTGCTATAGTTTGCACTGAATGTATAGAGTTATTAAAGTTCTTAATGAACATTATATACATTCTTAGTGTGTATTAAACATTATCTAAATTCTTGGTGTGTTCTTACCTATTTGTTCTTACTTATTTGTGGTTGCAGGGGTCGATTCACAGCTCCTGGCCCCGCCTCTTCGCTGGTCGCCACTAGGTCCACTCTCTCCCTGCTCCATGAGCTTTATCGTATCTCTTCTTAAAGCTGTGTGTGTGTGTATGTGTACTCACCTAATTGTACTCACCTAATTGTGGTTGAAAGGGTCGAGACTCAGCTCCTGGCCCCGCCTCTTCGCTGTCCGCTACTGGGTCTCTGCTCTCCCTGCTCCATGAGCTTTATCATACCTTGTCTTAAAACTATGTATGGTTCCTGCCTCCACTACATCTTTCTCTAGACTATTCCACTTCCTGACTACTCTGTGGCTGAAGAAATGCTTCCTAACATCCCTTTGACTCATCTGATTCTTCAGCTTCCAGTTGTGTCCCCTTGTTTCTGTGTTCCCTCTCTGGAACATCCTGTCACTGTCTACCTTGTCAATTCCCCGCAGTATTTTGTATGTCGTTATCATGTCTCCTCTGACCCTTCTTTCCTCCAGTGTTGTTAGTCCTATTTCCCTCAACCTTTCTTCATAAGACAGACCCCTGAGTTGTGGCACTAACCTTGTCGCAAACCTTTGCACTTTCTCTAGTTTCTTTACGTGCTTGACTAGGTGTGGGTTCCAGGCTGGCGCTGCATATTCTAGTATGGGCCTGACGTACACGGTATACAGTGTCTTGAACGATTCCTTGTTAAGGTAACGGAACGCTAATCTTAGGTTTGCCAGTCGCCCATATGCTGCCGCAGTTATCTAGTTGATGTGTGTCTCCGGAGACGTGTTTGGCGTTATACTCACCCCAAGGTCTTTCTCCTTTGCCGAGGTTTGTAGCCTTTGTCCGCCTAGCCTGTACTCTGTCAGCGGTCTTCTTTGCCCTTCTCCGATCTTCATGACTTTGCATTTGGTGGGATTGAATTCGAGAAGCCAGTGTGTGTGTGTGTTTGTTCAACACTGCATAAACTCTCGTAGTGTTTATGTAAATAATATACATTAGTTTAGATAGTGTTCCGTATCCTGTCTGTCGGCTGTCAGTCATGCAGACAGCTCTGTAACAAGTGCTGTCAGTCATGCAGACAGCTCTGTAACAAGTGCTGTCAGTCATGCAGACAGCTCTGTAACAAGTGCTGTCAGTCATACAGAGAGCTCTGTAACAAGTGCTGTCAGTCATGCAGCCAGCTCTGTAACAAGTGCTGTCAGTCATGCAGCCAGCTCTGTAACAAGTGCTGTCAGTCATGCAGCCAGCTCTGTAACAAGTGCTGTCAGTCATGCAGACAGCTCTGTAACAAGTGCTGTCAGCCATACAGACAGCTCTGTAACAATGCTGTCAGTCATGCAGACAGCTCTGTAACAAGTGCTGTCAGTCATGCAGACAGCTCTGTAACAAGTGCTGTCAGTCATGCAGACAGCTCTGTAACAAGTGCTGTCAGTCATGCAGACAGCTCTGTAACAAGTGCTGTCAGTCATGCAGACAGCTCTGTAACAAGTGCTGTCAGTCATGCAGACAGCTCTGTAACAAGTGCTGTCAGTCATGCAGAGCAGCTCTGTAACAAGTGCTGTCAGTCATGCAGCCAGCTCTGTAACAAGTGCTGTCAGTCATGCAGCCAGCTCTGTAACAAGTGCTGTCAGTCGTGCAGCCAGCTCTGTAACAAGTGCTGTCAGTCATGCAGACAGCTCTGTAACAAGTGCTGTCAGTCGTGCAGACAGCTCTGTAACAAGTGCTGTCAGTCATGCAGACAGCTCTGTAACAAGTGCTGTCAGTCATGCAGACAGCTCTGTAACAAGTGCTGTCAGTCATGCAGACAGCTCTGTAACAAGTGCTGTCAGTCATGCAGACAGCTCTGTAACAAGTGCTGTCAGTCATGCAGACAGCTCTGTAACAAGTGCTGTCAGTCATGCAGACAGCTCTGTAACAAGTGCTGTCAGTCATGCAGACAGCTCTGTAACAAGTGCTGTCAGTCATGCAGACAGCTCTGTAACAAGTGCTGTCAGTCATGCAGACAGCTCTGTAACAAGTGCTGTCAGTCATGCAGACAGCTCTGTAACAAGTGCCGTCAGTCATGCAGACAGCTCTGTAACAAGTGCTGTCAGCCATGCAGACAGCTCTGTAACAAGTGCTGTTATCTGCCAAGCTCTGACTAATCCTAAACACACATGACGAAATTAGCCTCAATAAAACAGTGTTCGGTGCAGAGTTATGGACACGACGCACCTCTCACTTTACATTCCAAGAGATCGTTTTGAAGTCCATATATAAACTATTCATCCAGTATTACTATCATAGTCTATAGAAATAGTCGAAAGTAAACATCACATATACACACACACACACACAGACAGGATGTTCCAGAGATGGGACACAGCAACAAGGGGACACAGTTGGAAGTTGAAGACTCAGATGAATCACAGGGATGTTAGGAAGTATTTCTTCAGTCACAGAGTTGTCAGGAAGTGGAATAGTCTGGCAAGTGATGTAGTGGAGGCAGGATCCATACATAGCTTTAAGAAGAGGTATGATAAAGTTCATGGAGCAGGAAGAGTGACCTAGTAGCGGCCAGCGAAGAGGCGGGGCCAGGAGCTGTGAATCGACCCCTGCAACCACAACTAGGTGAGTACACACGATAAAGCTCTTGGAGTAGAGAGAAAGTGGATCTAGTAACGACCAGCGAAGAGGCGGGGCCAGGAGCTACGAATGGACCCCTGGAGCCACAACTAGGTGAGTACACACATGACCATTCCACCAAGGATGCTGCCACATTGATGGTCTGTATTATTAGCAGCGGTGCGAGAGGTGCAGCGGATGCGAGAGGTGCAGCAGTGCGAGAGGTGCAGCGGTGCGAGAGGTGCAGCGGTGCGAGAGGTGCAGCGGTGCGAGATGTGCAGCGGGTGCGAGAGGTGCAGCGGTGCGAGAGGTGCAGCGGTGCGAGAGGTGCAGCGGGTGCGAGAGGTGCAGCGGTGCGAGAGGTGCAGCGGGTGCGAGAGGTGCAGCGGGTGCGAGAGGTGCAGCGGTGCGAGAGGTGCAGCGGGTGCGAGAGGTGCAGCGGTGCGAGAGGTGCAGCGGGTGCGAGAGGTACAGCGGGTGCGAGAGGTGCAGCGGTGCGAGAGGTGCAGCGGTGCGAGAGTGCAGCGGGTGCGAGAGGTGCAGCGGTGCGAGAGGTGCAGCGGGTGCGAGAGGTGCAGCGGGTGCGAGAGGTGCAGCGGTGCGAGAGGTGCAGCGGTGCGAGAGGTGCAGCGGTGCGAGAGGTGCAGCGGTGCGAGAGGTGCAGCGGTGCGAGAGGTGCAGCGGGTGCGAGAGGTGCAGCGGTGCGAGAGGTGCAGCGGTGCGAGAGGTGCAGCGGTGCGAGAGGTGCAGCGGGTGCGAGAGGTGCAGCGGGTGCGAGAGGTGCAGCGGTGCGAGAGGTGCAGCGGGTGCGAGAGGTGCAGCGGGTGCGTCATTTCATGCGGAAATTGAGTCGTCACTGGAGCAAACATAATTCTGAATATTTCGGAAAGTTTTATGCGCGATTACGCAGCCTGTGTGTGTGTGTGTGTGTGTGTATGTGTGTTCTCTTATTTGTGGTTGCAGGGGTCGAGTCACAGCTCGTGGGCCCCTGCCTCTTTGCTGGTCGCTACTAGGTCCACTCTCTCCATGCTCCATGAGCTTTATAGTGCCTCTTCTTAAAGCTATGTATGGATCCTGCCTCCGCTACTTCAGTATCCAGACTGTTCCACTTCCTCACAACTCTATGACTCTAGAAATGCTTCCTAACGCGCGCTGTGTGTGTGTGTGTGTGTGTAAAGAAGAAAAACAAAGGACACACAGTGCATAAGAAGCTATTGTTGGAATCAATAATCGTCCTGTGTAAAGCTTTTGTCAAGATGTCGCAACAAAAGCTTTATCCTGCAACGTTTGTGTCTGTCATTATTGTCGGGAGTACCTTTGTATCCAGTGCTGATGACACACACACACATACACACACACACACACACAACGCTATTTGCATATACATGGAAGATTATCAGTGGCGTCTAGTCTTCCTCGACACGCGGTAATGAAGAAACATGGTTAGTAGTTGAGGACACATGCAGACATGTGTGTGTAGATTACTGACGGATGTCGTCTGCGACGGCACACCACTGACGACGGCAACGTATCACAGGTGAAAGTGCTTATTAGACAGCGTTGAAGAACTCCCAAGTTTTAAATTACTGTGTTCTACGTTGGTTAGTTAATGGGGGGTTACAAGCCTATCGGCTGCACGAGGGTCATTAAGGTTGAACGTAATCTTTTCACCACCAGAAAAGAATACGTTAATCCCTACAATAGGGATTAAAGTTAACTCTCATTGCATATACACTGAGAGAAATACATCTCTTGGTGTATAAAGTCACTCTTTGAAAATAGTCCAAAATCTGCCTAGATTATGTGACCATTAACAAATATTTACTAATTATCCACCTACAAATTATATTTTGACTACATTTAATAAATATTCAAATTAATGGTTTCCATTTGACACCTTTCTCTTGATTAAATATGAAAAACTGAGAAGAATACCTTAATAGGTGTGTGTACTCACCTATATATGGTTGCAGCTCCTGGCTGTGTGTATGTAAATAAGGACTGAGCAAAAGCCTAAATCGACTAACCCAACGATTCCATCACCTCCTTAGTTTTTGCCAAACACAGAATATTTAAATACTACGTGGAAGCAGGTGGTTGCCACGTCCCCAGGTGGCTCCATTACACTGATAAAGACTCTGACTTGCTCCCCGGATCACCTGCTAACACCAGGATCTAACACCACACTTTACACTCACGGGTTCAAGACACTTATAGCCAAGGGTATCTACAACACGCTACTTCAATAAATGCCATGAACTGTTTATAAATGTGTTTTCTGTCTTAATCTTGTAGTTATCATTTACTTCCAGGAACAGGATCATCCATTACTCCTTGCTATATCTGGGTGAAGGCAAGCAAAAGTGCGCGTGGCGTGTCCTTAATACCATGTATCTTTTCAGTAAATTGAAGGAAGTCTTAGGGTATAATTCCACTGTAGCATTATTCCTGTGTAGGTTATTGATGCATGACCTGGCAGCAAGAAGCACTGCTACGTTGCCTTGATAGAAGCAAAGTTGGTTTCTGTGAAGCATCATTCCCGCCTCTGTGTCGACACTTGTGACAGCCTCTGTGTCGACACTTGTGACAGCCTCTGTGTCGACACTTGTGACAGCCACTTCAGCAACCAGGCGGAGACGAGTGTTGCCTGGGTAACTGGCCTAATTCTTCCATCATTCTTTCTCAGCGCACAAAGGGATCCACAAAAGAAGAAAGGTCATAATAATATCATGATTTCGCCAGGAATCAGACCGTCCAGGAAGCTCTTGATGAACCCTGATGAACAATATCGTTTCCTGCAATATCACCCAGAAGACGATTGATCATCTCTCTTGTTATAATTGCTGAAGTCTTATTCCAATGTAACTCCAATCAGAGCCAGCTGGAACCTTTATTGCAATACATGACGTAATCCTCGTAGCTCTACTGAAGTATCCTAGCTCAAACTGACACATTTAACACTATGTATGTAAGCCATCCTGTGTGATGGAACATGACAGGGAAGAATAACTTGTTTCACTTGTAATTATCGTAAGAACAGAACACCAGCACATTACTCGTGTATCCAATTTTGCTAAATACAATAATGGAAAGACGCAATTGTTGTGTACATACCTGCATCTTGCAGAACTAGTGTGTCAGTACTGGTGACAAGTCTTAGAAAATATGGAGGTACTGAGTATCAGGTGTTTTTCTCTCATCTCTCGCTGCCTCAGCAGCATCTGCATCTCCTGGTGGCGATATATATATATATATATATATATATATAT